>JAJMCC010000001.1:0-359356 GCA_030584945.1 Starmerella roubikii | reverse complement strand
CCGAGCTCGATGCCGAGGGCAGGAAGATGGACTGCTGGATGCCGCCGACGACCCGATGGGCGCCGAAGTGGATGACCACGAGCCCTTTGGGAGTTTGTGCTCGGTACTATCACCAGGGCGAAGTCGAGTATGAAGAAGTGAGGCGTTTGCTCTTCTTTGGCACCCACGAATTCGAGTATGGCGATTTGGAGGATGTGTCTCACCTGTGCCACCATACGCATTGCCACAATCCCGAGCATATCGTGCTGGAGAGCTCAGCCGATAACGTACAGCGCAATTTCTGCGCGCCGCAATGGTGCGAGCATACGCCGAAGTGTGTGATGATGGGGTCGGTGTCCTTCAAGTCGTTTAAGAAGCTCGCGCTATGGAATATTACGCCGGAAAGCAAATCCTTCGACTGTCCTGTGTGCGACATGAACTTCACGAACCCGGGTTCATTCATGAATCACGCGCTGACGCACGAGAATGAGCGGCACTACTTGTGTCCCATATGTGGCGCATCGTTCAAGCAGAAAGTCGGTCTCACTGCGCATATTGTGCGGCACTCCGATGAGCGGCCGTGGGTGTGCTCCGAATGTCCTGCAACGTTCAAGCACTCGTGCAACTTTCACCAGCATATGCGGGATGTGCATTCTGAATTGGTGTGGAAGGAGTGCCCGGAGTGTAAGAACTGCTTCAAAAGGCATGATTTGTATGAGAACCATCTGAAAATCCACGAAAAAACTTTCGAGTGGCACATATGCGATGTCTGCGGTAACAAGCTATACAACAAGACCAGTCTCAACAAACACCTCAAGACGCACGACATCGTCATCTGCCCGGTGTGCGGAAGAGAGATGTCGGCGACGCGCACGACGTCTCATTTGAGGGCGCATCTTCCGGGATACCTCGAATGTCCTGACTGCGGGGATGGATTGAAGGGTGAGCGTACTCTTGCACGGCATCGTGAAACCCATCGCACGACTTTAGTGTGTCCGTGGGAAGGCTGTGAGGCAACGTTCGGTAGTCGTCCGGGCCTCAAAATGCACGAGATTGTCAAGCACTTGAAGGTTGAATACCGGTGCCGAGATTGTGGGAGGAGGTATGCAACAAAATCCGGACTTACTCGTCACAAATGTCGCGCGGACACGCGGACTCCTGCTCAACCAGAGGCTGAGGCCGAGGTGACCGTTCAGTGCGAAGAATGTAAACGGGAAGTTTTACAGAAATTTTTTGAGTCGCATATGAAGGTGCACACAGAGGAGTATCACGAGTGCCCACACTGCGGGTATGGCTTGAAAACCAAGAAGACCTTTAACGCGCATGTTCTAGCTCATGAAAGGCCGACAGGGCATAAGTGTAGGGTGGAAGGCTGCAGCGAGGGCTTCAGTAATCATAAGGCACGTTCGGGGCACGAGCAGAAGGCGCACGCCGATGTCATGCTGAAGTGCGACGATTGCGCGAAGCTGTATTTGACCGAGGCCGACCTTGCAAAGCACAAGTGTCATCCGAAGTGATTGCAATGGGTTCGGGAGCTTAGATGTAATTAGTAGGATTCTTTCTCATTACCGTTCTCGCTCGACTCATTTTGGATGCGTCTCGAGTGTAACTGCCACGGTTGAACATACATAAGTTATGCTAGCAGAGATAGTAAGCGAGCAATTTCAACGGGTTCTTGCGCATGCTCTCCCTCAATGCAATGTTCTCCGCTTCGAGCTCGTCGCGGTCGATGATACGGACACCGGAGTCGATGTCCAGGTCGGCGTTGCTCACAAAGACGGCCGTCTTCCTGTAGTAGATCTTGTGTCCAATGAGCAAGGCCAGCAGGCACGGCACAGAGAGATCGTTCTGGAAGAACGTCTCGGCGTCTGCAGACTCGCCGAGCGGGAAAATGTAGATCCAGAACTGCAGCGCAAACGTGAAAAGGGCGATCCCCGCGCCAATGATGCTGCCCCAGATGCCGAAGGGGCTTCTGTATACGAGCTCGGACAGCGGCTTTCCCTGCACTTTGAACGCCCAGCGCATGCGGAGATGACAGAGGTCGATGCTGAACCACACGAACAGGAAGGCGAGCGCGGCAAACGCGTACAGCCAGTTGAACACGTCGTTGTATTTGTCGCTGGCCGCGACGAACGCGAGAGCAGAGAAAATCGCGACGGCCAGGAATGAAAAAATAGGGCGGCCCTGGCGGTCGATGTAGCAGAAACATTTCAGGTTCGCGCCTTGAATGGCCAGCGCCGTCAGCGAGCGCGTCGCCGCGTACATCGCCGCGTTCGACACGCCGATAACCGAGCAGATGATGACCGCGTTGAAGATCGACGGCAGCGCCCGCACGGTGCTGTTCTCGAGGGCGACGATCCACGGGGAGCCAGAGCCTTCATTGGAGTTGCCAACGGAGTCCCCAGGGTTGATAAGAAAGCATACTAACAGGATGCCGGTCATAAAGAAAATGAGGATACGCCAGAAGGCCTGGCGCACGGCGGACGGGATCGCGCGCACCGGGTTGGCTGTCTCAGCAGCAGCGATGCCGGACACCTCCGTGCCACCGTAAGCGAAGCTGCACGAGACGAGGGCGTAGATCACGCCCTTGAAAGAGTGGGTGAACGCGCTCGGGTCGTGCCAGTTGCTGGCGCCGATGTAATGGTTCAACGGAGGACCGCCCGCAGTCACAATGACGGCGAAGATGATGAAGCCGGTGACCGCCGTTATCTTGATAAGTCCGACAAGGAACTCGAGCTCTGCATAGACGTGCGAGCCGCTAACATTCACAATCAGATTGAACACATAGATGATCGCGACCCACGCGACTGGGCTCGCTCGCGCAGCCGCATTGTCGTCGTTGCGCCAATACTGAGTCAACTCAGCCGCGGCAATCAATTCCAAGGGACAGGTCACCATCCAACACCAGCAGTAGATCCAGCCAATTGCGAATCCCCAAGACGGGTGTAAGAATCTCGAGGGGATCTCGTAGAAGACGTTCACAGTCGGGTAGCGCAGACTGACCTCACCAACGGAGGCCATGGTGCAGATCAAACAAATCCCCAGTACACCGAACCCAATGAGTAGCGAGGCCGGGCCACCCGCCGTGTAACTCGAGCCACTACCGATGAACAAACCAGTACCGACACAAGAACTCAAACTGATAATAATCAAATGCCTCCGCGCCATCGACGGCTTCTTACGGCCGAGGTACAGTTGAGCCTTCTCTTGGGGTGTGAGATGACTGTGCTGCACATCATCGTGGGGCGGCTTGAAGCCATCGATGACTCTGTGAATTATGTTTTTGCTTTCTGTCTCCTCCCCAAAGGAGACGTTCTCGCTTGAGTTCGAGATAACACCCTCGTCGAACTCGACGGGGCGTTTCTCAAGATCTGCTTTCTCGGCAGACATTGTGAGTAATAAAAAAAAGTTTTCTCCTCGGGCCAATCTCTGTTTGGTTTGTACCCAGTATACGTGCAGGAGGACGCGACTCTTAAATATTCTTTTCAGTGACCAATACTCACTACCCAGTTCCTTGCCGTCTCCTTACCCGATTTTACATTGAGCTGATTAGGGCATTCCTAATGAGCTACCTTAAGTTCCTGGTGATGTACACGATAATAGGCGAAAGAGGCCGCATGTCTCTTCCGAATCAAGCAATTAGAGCCAATAGAAGTTTTCGTATCAAGTAGAGCTCTATTAGCTCCTTTCAGGGAGTGCTGATTGCGATCTGTACTTTAGACTATCTGCAGAAAAAACCCTCAATATGATTGATTGGTCGCTTCTCAGCCTATATAACGCCAGGAAGAAATTTGGAAAAAACATTGAGCAACGATAAATACGAGTTATTTAACCATGCTTCCAGAAATTTACATCAAACCATTGTAAAAATCCCATGCGTTGTGTCTCCTCGTCGCGCAGTGAGTTTTTTCATCAGTGACGCAATCAAAACCCTCTTGTCCCAAAGGAGCGGCTCGGCGAACTTTGACATCTCAAATTCGCTTAGTAATGTCCCATTCTCCCCGGGTAAAATAGCGCCTAACTGGTTTACTCGGGTATAAAGCTTATACTTCAGACTTATCTTATCAACACGTTGCCTGGCGCTTTGATAAAGAAAAACGAGAGATAAGATAATTTCAGGGATACCTAAGCGCCCACGTGAAGCAAAATGCAACAAGTCGCCTCGAAAATATTCGAACTGTGCGAATTTTACCAAAGGTGCTAATGCTACCCTCTAAAGATCTCTTGAGTTTATTATGCAAATCGTGGGTGCAGTAGACCCCGCAATTTAGTGTGGGGTAATCCTGCCTGACAGGCTCAGTGATCGGATTAATCTTGATGGGGGGATATTCATGCAAGCAACGTTAATACGAATATAGTTTCAGTGCCGCTGCTCGAGCCGCGTAAGTCAAATGGATGGCTTCCGTACTCTATATGTGTTTTAGAGATCGGGCATATGAAATTCTCAGAGAGCGCTATTTAGAAAGTTCATGGCTCACGCAAGTGTTTAACCTTGAGCGTCTGGGGCAGTGTTCTTGATGTCGCGAGCTGAGCGTGGTCGGCGACTTGAAGGAATATTTCCGCTTCTGTACACCTCATCATCTGGTACACCTCATCATCTGGTACACCTCATCATCTGGCATTTCATGAAACCAAATGAGAATCTATTAAGAGAGGCGCAGGATTGAGGATCTGAACTACCCAGTAAGACTACCTCGCGAAACCCTCCCTTATCATGAGATTCCTAGATCTGTTCAGCACTTTATTCCAATTCAGTGCGGAGTTCGACGTACACACAGTCGAGACCGACGGCCTCCAGTCGCAGCTAAGAGTGAAGACCCCAAAGGGGCTTGGCATCGATGAAGAAGTAGTCCAGTTAAGTGGGTACGCGGATTTCGAGGACAAGCACCTTTTCTTTTGGCTTTTCGAATCTCGGAACGATCCTGAGAACGATCCCGTCGTCATGTGGCTGAACGGAGGACCGGGGTGCTCATCCAGCGCGGCAGGCCTCTTCTTTGAGCTCGGGCCGGCCAAAGTCATGCCGAACTTGACTGCAGTGGACAATCCATACTCGTGGAATTCTAACGCGACCTTAATATTCTTGGACCAACCAGTCAACACCGGCTACTCGTACAGCGAGACGCAGCGTGTTAACTCAAGTGCCGATGCTGCCGAGGATGTGCACCGGTTTCTAATGACTCTGTTCACTGCTTATCCGCAGTACAAACGGAACTTCCACATCGCCGGAGAGTCTTACTGTGGCCACTACATTCCAGCGATTGCAAACCGGATTGTTGAGGGCCGGCAAATCGCTCTGGAGTCCGTGATGATCGGCAACGGCATCACTGACGTGCTTCTGCAGACCGAGGCCCAAGTGGACATGGCCTGTGGGCACGGCGGCTACCCGCCCGTTCTCGATCTTGAAACGTGCGAAGACCTCTACAGAGCGCTGCCGAAGTGCCAGATGGTCATGCAAGAGTGTTACGATACCCAGTCTGATCTGCTCTGCACGCTGGCCCGCGATTACTGCGAGGGCCTGAGCCGTCCCTATACCGAGACGGGCCGCAATCCGTTCCAAATTGACGACATTTGCTGGGATCACTGCTACCCCGAGCAAGGGTGGATCAACGAGTACCTCAACCTGACCGACGTCAAGGCGGCCATTGGTGCGAAGGAGGCTCTGGACTACCAAGACTGCAGCAGCGAGGTCGGCCGCGATTTCCGGCAGACTCTCGACCGCGTGCACAGCTACACGGGCCAGCTGCGCAATGTTCTCGAGAACGACGTCGACGTGCTTCTTTACGCGGGCGACCTCGATTACCGCGTCAACTGGCTCGGCGTGAACGCGCTGAGCGAGCGCCTCGTGTGGTCCGGCCACGACGGCTTTGCGGCGGCTCCCTTGACGCCGTGGTACGTCGAAGGCAAGGAGGCCGGCATCTACAGGGCGCATGGCGCGCTGACCTTCCTGCGTGTCGTGGACGCCGGCCACATGGTGCCTTATAATCAACCGCTGATTGCGCTGACGATGTTTAACCAATGGCTTGCGAGTAGAAATTTCCAGTAAACTAATAATTAATGCTTGTTATTATGTTCATAACAGTCCGGGCAGGCGCAGGTGTCGCCGCACTGGCATTGGCCGGGAAGGACGCACTGCACCGCGTACGAGAAGTCGTCGTTATCCGGCGACTCCTCCCGCCGCGGCCAGATCTCGGCCGCCTCCTGCTCGCTGAGCCCGAGCTCGTTCAGCACGTTCAGTTTGCCCTCGTTTTGGAACTGCATGGGTCCGATTACAAGCGGGGCTTGATGGTCGTGATGCAGATGATGATGTTCATGATAAGTGGGGGGTTCGACTTTCGACTCGGTGTATGTCATGGCAAGCGGGGCCATCTCCATTGCTGGCATCTCCAGAGGCGGTGTAGTCAAAGTTGGCTCGTTCATTGGTGGATCCAATCGCGATGGATCTATTGGCGACGGAGCCATTCGCGGGTCCATTCGCGGGTCCGTTCGCGACGGATTCGTTCGCGGGTCCATGCACGGGTCCATTGGCGACGGATCCGTTCGCGACGCGTCCAATTGATCCGGGTATTGTGGCCTGTGTCCCGTATACTCGAGTTTTTCATTGGCAAGTGTTCGTGATGCAGGGTCAATATACGACGGCTTCAGTTCGCGCCTAAACAAATTATTGCCGACATGCACAAAAACGTATTTCTCAGTGAGCACAACGTCGTCATCTTCCTCTGTCTGGACGAGGCCGTTTTCGGGTATTTTCATTAGTTTGTACTGCCCGCGGCCTTGCATTGGCGACTCTTTCCAAACAAGGACACAACGGTTTTTCAGATCCGCCTGGGATCTGCGGCCCGGTTTGCGGACCTGTAGCAGAATACGCTGTCGATGCTCGCAGGAGCTCGACCTATGGCCGCGAATGCAGCTCAAGCAGGCATATTTTTGGTTGCCAAAAACGACCATGGCTCCAAGGTGGGTGGTTAGGTGAACTTATATCTACAGATTCATAATGAGTAAATTGAGCAGAATTGCAAATTTTCCAGTATACCGGATACGAAACAGCCGGATTTGTCCGAGAAAAATTTTTTTCTAGCGATTTTTCACCACGTCCCAGTTTTTCCGTGTGTGGTTCGACATGTTCGATATTTTTCCCTTTTCCTGTCATGTAAGACTTTTCCCGAACAAGAGGTTTCTGGAACTACCCCGCACTTTCTGTCGTATTTGATTCTATTTTCATCGTCTAGAGAAAGGCGGACCTGCATATACCAATTTTAGACCGGGCCGACGACATATCCGGCTGCGCGGAGTACCCTTATTTAGTTTATTTCACATAGTGGATGCCGCCCAAGACGAAGCGCCCCTCGACGGCCGTCAAGCGGCTCATGACCGAATACCGCCAGATCATCCGGGACTCGCCCGAAGGCATCTCGGCAGGGCCCATCTCGGAGGACAACTTCCTGGAGTGGGAGTGTCTCATCGCGGGCCCTTCGGATACGTGCTACGAAGGAGGCGTGTTCCCGGCCACTCTGAGCTTCCCGGCGGACTACCCGCTGAACCCGCCCAAAATGAAGTTCACGCCGCCGATTTTTCATCCTAATGTGTACGCCAACGGCGAGGTTTGCATCTCTATCCTGCACCCGCCGGGAGACGACCCGAACCATTACGAGACCGCCGCGGAGCGCTGGTCGCCCATTCAAAGCGTAGAGAAGATCTTGCTGAGCGTTATGAGCATGCTTGCAGAGCCGAACCCGGAGAGCGGCGCCAACATCGACGCGTCGAAACTGTGGCGCGACGACCAGGCCGCGTACGCGAAGAAGGTGAAGCAGCAAATTAGAGCTAGTCTAGGCATCTAAGTAATAAATATGTTTCTTTTCATTTTCACAAGACCGGCTCGACGGTGTTCTAGCAGCTTGTCCGCATCGCACCAGTTTTCTAGCAGCGTTACCCGCAGTCCCATCACTCTGCAGTCCTATCCCATCAGCAGTCCCATCAGCAGCCGCATCAGCAGCCGCATCACTCTGCAGCCGCGTCGTCGGCCTCGTCTTCCTCGCCGTCGTCGGCCACTGAGCACAGGAAATTAGCAATCTCCTCCTGGCCCGCGCTCTCAGCCTGGTAGCACGAGTCCAGCCCGGTCTTGTTTTTCAGCAACGGGTCCGCGCCCGCGGCATGCAGCAGTTTAACCGCGTCCAGCGAACCCGTCAGCGCTGCCCAATGCAGCGGCGTGTTGCCGCTGTCGTTCTGAGCGTTCACGGCTCGCTTCAGCGCCGCGGCGTCTGTGATCTGGCTTATGAAGTAGGCGAGCAAGTCCGTGTGGCCGTTCGCGGCAACCATATGGAACGGAGTCGCCTCGGTGAATTCGTCGCGGGTCTCTAAAAACTTCTTGACGCCGTCCGGTTCGGCGAACAATTCTACAAACGGGTCTTTCTCGCCAGCACGCGCGTAGTCGAGAAGGTCATACTCCTCCTCGTCTGACATTATCGTTGCAATGTGCCGAGATTTTTTTTTTTTTCCTGCCAAAAAAGGTTAGGTCGACGAGACGATGGACGGTGCGCGAGCATGGCTGGAAAGCGGCACTGCAGATGGTATTGAGCCGGCCAAGCTGGGGGAATCCAGTGAGGAGATTGCCTTCAAGGCAATTGACCACCTCATGCAGATCAAGAACGATCTGCCGCCGCCGTCTGACCTGATCGCGATTGCTGTTGATGATATGAAGGTCGTTACGGGGCTCATGAAGCTCGTGGTTGTATTCGGGATGTACCCAAAGATCAGCGGGTTCATGGTCCCGCTTGCGCCGCGCGTGAGCTGGCCATTGCCGCCGTGCGCGAAGGGCGACGCCCAAGTCCTCGCCGACAAGGTCGCGGCGCTGTTCGCGGGCGACGACGACCTCACGAGCCTGCTGCTCGTGTCGCCGTTCATGGTGGATGTTTTCGCGCTCCTGTCTGTCGCAAACGAGCCGCAATTTAAGCTAATTGTGAAACGGCTGCCGACTTTCAACTTGTACAAACTCCTAATTCAGTTGAAAGGCACGGCCCACCCAGCGGCGTTCATTGTGACGCGCACACTAGGTAGCCTCGTTGTGAAGCGCAAGGATGCTGTGCGGACTCTGCTGGAGCTGTTTCTTGAGGTAGAACTGGACAAGGCGGCGATGGCCCTGGTTTCCTTCCAGGGAACGCCAAAGGTATACATCGAGCATTTGGGCGAGCAGCTCTTTGACATTGTGGCTCAGGACATCCCGAAAGATGGAACGATATCGCCCCTTGTCGAAAGTGCGCTCGTTGTCATCAGCCAGCTCGCCTACATGGAGCCGCAGTTACTCGGGAAACTGAGAGATCTCATCTGCGATCCCTTTTTGATCGGCGGGTCGGTCCGCAGGCCCGCGAACGCACTCCTGCTCACATTGATGCAAGGAGGCCGCTTCGCGGAGCACCTGTTTTCGCGCGTCGTCGTGAGTTTGTGGCTGCTCGTGTGCACGTCAATGGACCTATTCTCGGTGAAGCTGCTGGGCTTCGGCCTCGAAATGGCGCCGAAGCGCATTGCAAACGTGGTCGATCATCTCTTAATCACGCACCTACCCGGCCACTTGGAATGGGCCACCGAGGGCGAGCCGCATTTGGTCGAGCATGTGCGCAAGCCCAGTGACGCTCGGCACTTCATCGAACAGATCGGCGTGAGAGTCAATGTCTTGAAAAGCGTGCTGTCGTACGCTGATGACTTCACGCCCATGTTGATAGCGCTCATGAAGCAATGGGCAGAGAGCAAAGACCCCCTGAAAAAGGTGTTGAATGCGAAGGTGATCGAGGCGCTGTCGACTGACAAGGACCTCAAAAAGAAGCTGTTCAACAATCCCGAGGAGATCGTGGAATTCTCGTTCTCGATTATCGACGCGCGCGAAAAGGCAGGCCCGAAACTAGCCACCTTGGAAATCGGCGACAGCGACGATGAGGAAGACAGTGAGAATGAGGACAGTGAGAATGAGGACAAGACGATTCTCGAGGTGTGCCTCGATTTGATGGGGATTGTGCTGCTCGAAGCCCAGGACTACGAGGTGACTGCTGAGCGGAAACTGCAGTTGAAGGCGCTTGTGGCGGACAAGACGCTGTCGAAGACGATCCGCGCGCGCGCAGACTTTTGCTACGAGATTCTCGACGGCGCGGCGCGTTTCAAGGACGACGGAATCGACGTCGACGACGAGGCTGGGAATATAGAGATGGCCTACGCCATGCTCAAGGAGCCGCTCGTCCCCTCACGGGCGTACGGAATCCACCTCATATCGAAACTGCTGGAACGCCGCGCCCTTACTCTCGCGCAGTCGATGGAGGTGTTCGTCGGCGCGCTTCAGGACGACGACTCCTACATCTACTTGAACGGCATCAAGGCTATTGAGAACGCGGCGCGTGTGCACCCCACGGCCGAGGTCATCGAGTACCTCCATCCTGTACAAGGCTTGGACGCCTCTTTGAGAGCGCGCGAAGCCCTGACTCGCCTTCTGACGCCAGGGTCTATGGCCAAAGTCAGTTCCGGCTTGATAGCGGCCTTGACGAAAGACTTGAGCGCGTCTGCTGCGGCGTCCACAGATATCCGGATCCGTATTTCCTCGGCGTCGATTCTGAGCATTCTCATTGCGCAATTCCCGCTCTCGTTCACGGAGGCTCAACAAAGAGAGGTCGCGGACTGCGCTTTGGGGATCTTCACGCACGAACGCAGTGCGGACGTGGCCCTGATTCGCGCCGTGACGGTGCTCACCTTAGAGATCGTCAATGCCATCAACGAGGGCATTTTCAAGCTCGGTGATGTCAAGGACGCGCTGATGACCAGAGTGAGTGCGATTGCCGAGGAAACTGAAGACGATACGCTGCGCGATTTGGCACGCGGCGTGCTAGAGAGTAGCTAATTTAATTATACTAATTTTTTGTGCCCATTGTTTCGAACTTGCGGCGGCCTCTTGAGCTGTTTGTTTGCACGATGCTGAAGCGAACCTTCTAGCACTGAAGAACCTTCTAGACGGCTGACAAATCACCCCGTCCGAGGTTAGACTCGTCCCTAACCTGAAGTGTATATAATACAAACCGCTGAAATACTCGGGCAACTTTCTGCAAACACGAAACCAAAACAAAACAGATTGTAAATATGTCGCAGAGCGAATCTTTTGAGTTCCAGGCTGAGATCTCTCAGCTGCTGAGCTTGATCATCAACACCGTCTACTCGAACAAGGAGATTTTCCTGCGTGAGTTGATTTCGAACGCGTCCGATGCGTTGGACAAGATCCGGTACATCTCGCTGTCGGAGCCGCACGCTCTCGACACCGAGCCGAAGCTGTTCATTCGCATCAACCCGATCAAGGACCAGAAGGTCCTCGAGATCCGCGACAGCGGTGTGGGTATGACGAAGGTCGACCTTGTGAACAACCTCGGTACCATTGCGAAGTCCGGCACAAAGCAGTTCTTGATGGACGCGCTCGCCGGCGGTGCCGACATGTCGATGATCGGCCAGTTCGGTGTCGGTTTCTACTCGCTGTTCCTCGTCGCCGACAACGTGCAGGTCATTACGAAGCACAACGAGGACGACCAGTACATCTGGGAGTCCGAGGCTGGCGGCAAGTTCACGATCACGAAGGACACTGTGAACGAGCCGCTCGGCCGCGGTACGCTGATCCGCATGTTCCTTAAGGACGACCAGCTCGAGTACCTCGAGGAGAAGCGGATCAAGGAGGTCGTTAAGAAGCACTCCGAGTTCGTTTCGTACCCGATCGAGTTGGTCGTGACGAAGGAGGTCGAGAAGGAGGTTCCTGAGGAGGAGACCGCCGAGGAGGACGACAAGCAGCCGAAAATCGAGGAGGTCAAGGAAGGCGAGGACGAGACGAAGAAGGAGGCGAAGAAGGTCAAGGAGACGGTCAAGGAGAACGAGGAGCTGAACACGACGAAGCCGCTGTGGACGCGCAACCCGAGCGAGGTCACGAAGGAGGAGTACGACAGCTTCTACAAGACGATCTCGAACGACTGGGAGGACCCGCTCGCCGTGAAGCACTTCTCCGTCGAGGGCCAGCTCGAGTTCAAGGCGATCCTGTATATCCCCGCGCGCGCGCCGTTCGACCTGTTCGAGAACAAGAAGAAGCGCAGCAACATCAAGCTGTACGTGCGCCGCGTGTTCATCACGGACGAGAGCGAGGACCTCATTCCGGACTGGCTGTCGTTCGTCAAGGGCGTCGTCGACAGCGAGGAGCTGCCGCTGAACCTGTCGCGTGAGATGCTCCAGCAGAACAAGATTCTGAAGGTCATCCGCAAGAATATCGTGAAGCGTGTCATCGACATGTTCAACGAGATTGCCGAGGACCAGGAGCAGTTCACGAAGTTCTACCAGGCCTTCGGCAAGAACATCAAGCTCGGCATCCACGAGGACGCGACGAACCGCGCGGCCCTCGCGAAGCTGCTGCGCTACCAGTCGACGAAGAGCGGCGAGGAGCCGACGTCGCTGACCGACTACGTGACGCGCATGCCCGAGCACCAGAAGAACATCTACTACATCACCGGCGAGACCGTGAAGGCCGTCGAGAAGTCGCCGTTTTTGGACGCGCTGAAGGCGAAGAACTTCGAGGTTCTGTACCTCGTCGACCCGATCGACGAGTACGCGATCCAGCAGCTCAAGGAGTTCGAGGACCACAAGCTCGTCGACGTCACGAAGGACTACGAGCTCGAGGAGACCCCCGAGGAGAAGGAGCAGCGCGAGAAGGACGCGAAGGACTACGAGCCGCTGACGGCGGCGCTCAAGGAGATCCTCGGCGACCAGGTCGAGAAGGTCGTCGTGTCGGACAAGCTCGGTGCTGAGGCGCCGGCCGCGATCCGCACGGGCCAGTTCGGCTGGAGCGCGAACATGGAGCGTATCATGAAGGCGCAGGCTCTTCGTGACACGTCGATGTCGCAGTACATGGCGTCGAAGAAGATCTTGGAGATCTCGCCGAAGTCGCCGATCATCAAGGAGCTCAAGGCGAAGGTCGAGGCCGACGGCGCCCAGGACCGCACCGTCAAGGACCTCACGACGCTGATGTACGAGACGGCCATGCTCGTGTCGGGATTCTCGCTGGACGACCCGACCTCGTTCGCGTCTCGCATCAACCGCCTCGTCTCGCTCGGCCTCAACATCGACGAGACGTCCGAGGAGACGCCAGTCGTGGAGTCTGCGCCGGCGGATGCGCCGAGCGAGTCCGTCATGGAGGAGATCGACTAATTTAATAGATCCGTATTCAATTCATACCAATTTGTTTAGAGTCTGATAGGCATTATGACCACAAACCACAAGTCTGATGCGCCCAGTATGTGTGCCACAACTGTGACGGGACTAGGGGTAACTAATTGGGTTCTGCAGCCTCACTACCTATCTGGTGCGTTACCCAAGTATGTACCACAAATGTGACAGGACTTGGGGTAACTAACTGGGTTCCACAGCCTCAACACAACAGTGACGGGAATTTGCGATAATTAGTTGGGTTCCACAGCCTCGTCACTATCCAGTAGTCTTGTGCGCTGCCAAACTATGACCCAACTAGCGAGCTAATGGGTCCACCAACCTTCTATAACTAGTCTATATCGTATCTAGGTCTACCACGAATGATCGAACCGCTTCAGCTCTTTCTGGCTCGCTTCCAGATCCTTTTGGACGGCGCGGCGCATGAAGAAAATCGGGCAGTCGTTTGCCGCACAAACAACGTCGTGCTGCATGCTATGCTGACAGCTCTGGCACTGCGTCCACAGCATCCCGAATCTCCGCTGCAGCTCGCTCGCGTCGCTGACCTCTTTCGCGTACAACTCCGGCACGCGCGGCAAGCAGTTCGCACACACGGCGCTGTTCTTGTAGCTCCCCGTAAGCGGCCGTCGGCAGCCTTTACAGGCAAGAGACTTCACGGCAAACTTCATGAGCCCGCTACCCGACGGCGTCGCGCGCTTGACCTTCAAGGTGTGGTCGCCAGTCAGCAGCTGTGACGCCTTCTTGTCGCCGAGAATAGGCTCGAAAATGCGCATCAGCGGCTTGCTCAGCTGGTTCTCCATGTAGTAGTTCGTGTCGATGGACAGATTGTTCTCGAGCACGTAGACAGGGTCCTCGCTCTTCTCGTAGTTCTTGTCCTTCGCGCCGCTCTGAATAATGACGTAGGGAACGCGGTCGCCGAGCGCCGGCGCACTGCCCGGGTCCCGCTGCCGCATGCGCTCGGCGAGCTCGCTGTGCGGCTGCTTGCCCGCATAGTCGTTGCGCGACAGCTGCTTCGAGATGACAAGCAGGCTGAGATCCACGCGGTTTTGGAGCAGGTCCTCAATCACGCCCTTCACAAAGGACTGCGCCGAGTCGACGTTGCGCTCGATGAGGATCTTGTTGAGCACGGTCTCAATGACGTTCTGCACGAGCTGGCAGTTGTCGCGGCGCACAGTCTCGATGCCCTTTGTGTCCATCTTGTCGTAGGACTTGGGCTGCGTCCAGTAAAGCCCCGCATAGCGCTTCTTGTTGATGAGCAAGTACGGGAAGTACACTTTCTCGAACTCGAGCTTGATGGGGTCGATGAAAATACTCGACACAAGGCCGGCCGCCTCTTCTCCGAGCTGCATCGCCTCCTCAAGAGTCTCCACGCCGAATTTCACCATAACCGAGTCTGTGTCGCCATAAATCACTTGGCTGTCGTGTGCGTAGCCATTTTCTTTCGTGTAGTGCTTCTCAACAAACTGTTTCGTGGCCTCGATCATGTCGCGGCCAAACGACGTCACCGACGACGAGATCGCTAGGCACGGCAGCTTGCCAACGGTGGCTCCCGTGAATCCGTACACGGAGTTTGCACTCACCTTCAGCGCCAATTGACGGCCATCAAGCACAGCCCGTCTAAACGGATCGGTCTCTTTCTTGAGATCTGCCTTAGCGCGTTTTCTTGCCGTGAGCAGTTCCTTTAACACGACCGGAAGCAAGCCCTGCCGTCTTTCCGCCTTCACAAACAGGTCGTTATGCGGGGTCCGGATATAGTCTTTGCCCTCGACGAGTTCCAGCCGCTTGACCGTGGACTCGTCGAGCAGCGTCGTGTAGCACAGGTTGTGGGCCATCATGATGCTCGGATACAGACTGCTGAAATCGAGCGTCGCGATCGGCTTGTCGTAGTAGCCCCGCACAGGCTCGATGACAGTGGCTCCTTCGTACTGCTCATCTCCATTTCCCTGAGACTTCATATTCGGGATGACCATGCCGACCTCGCGCGCCTTCCGGAAGAGCTGGCTGATGACCTTGATCTGCTGGCCGCGCGTCAGCAAGTAGCCGACAGGAACTCCGGTGACACGGGCCATTTCTGTCATATTGACAAAGGCCATGAGCTTGTCGAGAAGCCGGAGCGGCAGATACGCATCCTTTAAACAGTACACGGCCAGTCGGTGGCGCGAGTCTGCATTGCCTTCCTGAAGCTCCGTAATGATCGAATGATGCACATCTTCCTTCTGTTCGCCGAGAAACCGCGCGCTGACGGCGTTCAATGTATACGACCGCAACTTGTACTCGCGGCGAATGTACTGCAACATGTCAATCTGCAGTCGGCCCTCGATGTTCGTTACCTTCGACTCGGACGTGCCGTACGCCTTCGATGAGAACGTCGAGTTCCGCAGCTCCTGCTGCACATGTTTGAGCCTTCCAAAATACGCGAACTGCTTCGTGATGCCGAGGGCCTCCGCGCGGTCGAGCAGGTACGGGAAATCGAAGTTGGTTGTGTTGTAGCCGATCATCACGTCCGGGTCCACCTCGGCCACGAACCGCGACCACGCATTCAGCATGGCCGTTTCCGTGCTGTGCTCTAGCACCTGGGAACCGACAATGGGAGCACACGAGTCGAGCGTGAACACATTACGCACAAACGGCCGCTGGGTTCCCTGTACCTGCACCACCGACGCGATTTGGATGACGGGGTCGATTCCGGCGTCCGGGAATATACCTTTGCGACCAGCGCATTCGATATCGAAGCTCATAATACGCAGCGGAGCCGACCGCAGCCACTCGCCTTCTGGCTCGTGCGTGATCAGGTCGCGGTAGTCGATGGTCACCTCTACTTGACACCGCGACTGCTTGCGCGCGTCGGGGACAACTTTATACTTGCTGCTAGGGAGCGTGACCCAGGACATTCCTACAATGCCGCAGTCGACGGAGCAGCGCATCGTGTACGAGATGTTATCAAAGGTCGTTTCTGCGAAGTGGAAATCACCGGCCGACGCCTGGCCGGACTCGAAAAACGACCGTACTTTAGAGATGTGCCGCGGATCTTCATACACGAGCTTCAGAAAGGGCACTTTCGCGTCGCCGTAGTACCCCCAAACGCTTTGCTTCATCTCAATTACGACCGACGTCGGCGTGGGCAGGCCGCGGTGGTTCAGCATGCTTTCGAGCTGCGGCACGCTCTTCTCTGTGAACCCACGCGGTGCAAGTACGTAGAAGTAGTGTGAGAAATTGAGCACGTCGCACAGCACGGAATTGCCCTCGGACGTGACGCCAAACAGTCGCAAGTAGGGCCGCCCTTTCGCGTTTTCGTGGCCAGAAAAAGCAATTCCCTCGTCAGCGTCTATCTGCTGGAAAGTGACGTCCTTTCGCGACCAGTCTGGCGGCAGTGCAGGCCGGCTCCACTGCTGATCGCCCACAGTCCCCAAAACCGGCTTTTGGTGCTCCTGCAGCAGCGCCTCGGCCTCGAGCTTCTCAACAAACGTTTTGATTTTCTTGGCCTCGCTTTCCGACGCGTCAGCATTCACGCCACGCTTCATAGTCGCCAGGCTTGTCCCAGAAAGAGTCGTAGCCATTAGGACGCGTTTGGAGTTAAAGTGGTGCGCGTAAAGGGTCGCGCGATTAAGGGTCGTCCAAATTGGCATGTGCAAGAGACTTGAACAGAATTACATATTAATAAACCCGAATGCAATTAAAATGAGAGCTATGCTGTGCATTCTGCGAAATTTTTTTGCAAAAGAGAGTTCAGCGGTTGCATCACACAGAAGCTTCTCGGTCCACCTGAAAAATCGGGGATACACGTGATCCCGCAATCGACTTTTCCCTAGCTCTTCTTATCGGTGCCTAGGACGTAAGGACACGCAGTCAGCTCGGATGTCTGCCGAGTACACTTCAGAACAGCTGCTCGCTGTTGAGCGGGTGATGAAACTGAGTCCCACAGACTACTACGAGATCCTGCTTGTGGAACGGAAATGCACTTCTAGTGAAATTAAGAAGGCCTACCGCCGGCAGGCGCTCACGATGCACCCCGATAAGAACCCGGCGCCGAAATCCGACGAGGCTTTTAAACGTGTCTCTGATGCCTTCCAAGTGCTGAGCGACGAAAGCCACCGGAAGATATACGACCAAACTGGTGCTGATCCGCGGTCCCGAGCGACGGCAGCGGGCCCGAGCCCGAGCGGCTTCGGCCCCGGCGGGGCGCGCGCTCACCCGTTCGCCGGCGCGCGCGGCTTCGGCGGCGGACCCGACGATATTTTCGCCCAATTTTTCGGGGGCGGTCCAATGGGCGGCGGCGCGATGGGCGGCGGCGGCCCCTTCCAGTTCCATTTCGCCACGGGCGGAGACACCGACGACATTCTGTCCCAGCTTTTCGGCATGCCGAACCGCGCGCAGCGACGGCCCCAGAACGCGCAGCAGCAGGCGGACGCGGCGGGCCAAAACGGCACAATCATGCAGATTGTCCTCATTGCCGCCATCTTCATTCTGCCCACGGTCCTGTCGTGGCTGCTTGGCAGCGGGTCAAGCGCACAGCCCTCCGTCCGGTTCCAGCCGGTCAAACCATTCACAGAGGAGCATTTCACGCCGCAGTACAACGTGCCGTACTACGTGAACCCGAAGGACACAGAGAAGCTGAGCGACTCGAAACTAAAAACGCTGGGCAAGCACGCCGAGAACCAGTATATTTCTGCAGCGCGAACACGGTGCTCGAACGAGTACCTTATAAGGCAGCAAGCTATGCAAGATGCGATTGGGTGGTTCTACACAGACGAGGAGGCCCTCCAGCGTGCGCGTGATATGGGAACACCCCACTGCGATATTCTGAGCAACCTGGGTCTCCGTCTTCAGTAGCATATGACTGTAAGTCGATAATAATTCAGGAGTCTGATAGGAGCCTGGAGCAAATAATTCAAAAGTATAGGTAATGAAAGAGTGAATAAGATAAAAACTGGATGGAAATGCTGGGTGGAAATGCTGGGTGAATGCTGGATGAAAAACACCGTTTGTGAGAAGCGGGAGATAAGGACGCGTGACCGCTATCACGTTTACACACCGTGCAAAAAAGTCATATAATTTAAATAAGTCGGTATCACATTGTACAAACCCCCCAAAATTTCTGCCGCTACAAGTCATACCCGACGCGGGCTCGCAGGCGCTCTGACTGACCTCTCGGAGCTCGGCATTAGCACGCAAAAGGCAGGAATATTTTTAGATCCTATGGCTCTGCGGTTAGGTGACAAAGTCAGGAGACCCTGAAGGAAGGCGTAGAAAATCACGTTGGACCAAGAGCAAAAAAGTTGCAGGCGACGCTTTTGGTTGTTCCACTCCAGGTAAGAATTCTGTGGTCCGAGGATGGGAGACACTCCCACTCGTCGGAATAAGTCCGTCAGATGGACTGGATCTGACGAACAAAGGAATATAGACGGCAGCGATGAGGACTACTTCACGTATCCCAATGCGTCCGGAAACAGGCCAACCAGAGACGATTTCGACGTCTCGGCAAGCGATTCGGATAGCAGCGACGACGTAGCGTCCTACGACCGCCGCGCAGCCACGAGAGCAAATACCTGGTTCAATCGGTTGCGCGAGGACGAGAGCGAGGAAACGGACTTGCTCGCAGACGCCGGGCCAGGCAATCCCGGCCCCAGCCGGCCCGATCCGAGCCAAAGTGGTCCGAGCCACCCCGTTGAAGGCCAGCCCGGACCAATGCGGCCTCAGATCCCGCAGATCCATGTAAGCGAGCACTCCTTGAACCCGTACGCGAATCTGATGGATATCGGCACGAAGGTCAGTGGAGGCCTTGCTCCCGGAGGCCGTGCGGCTGAGGAAGACGACGACCCGCTGGATAGAGAGTATAGAGAGAGGAGGGACCAGCTTCTGGCGAGTTTAGGCAGCGCGTCGCAGCCGGCGTCGCCGGCGCACGAAATCCCGGACCCGTTGAACGCGCACGCGATTCGAATGACGACGGTGCGCCCTCCCTCAGACGAGCCGAGCGAGAGCTCGTCCGACGATGAGCCGCTCGAGAGTAAGAGCAGCACACCGCCAAAGCCTACATCAGAGCCACCGAGATACTTGCACTCCGAAGGGAACTCAGAGGGGCACTCCGAAGGGCACTCCGAAGGGCACTCGGAACCGCACAATGTGGGCTCGCCGGACCCCGTGCCTCCGCCCGTGGCCGTAGTCCGAAAGGATTCGGCAACCCAGGCAGAAGAGCTGCGGCAGAGGCTTGATCGGGATCAGAGCGAGCGGGCGAAGCGCATGGAAGTCCTGCTGGAGCGGCGCAAGCGGCGTGCATCTCCGGTGCATAATCGCACGTCGTCGAACACGTCGAGCCGGCACTCGACTTCGAGCCGGCATTCGCAATCCAGCCGGCACTCGATCTCGAGCCGCCATTCTCTGGACTCCCACATTTCCGAGCAGAATTCCGAGGACGAAGAGCTGAAGCGGCTCGAGGAGCTGAACCGCCAGGACGCGGAATTGCGAGCTAAACTGCTTGTGAGCTCGCATTTGGGTGGGACGACGTCGCGGAAGAAAGACCCCGAAGAGGCCGGGTATGTGCCGAATCTGAACTTGTCACTGCTCGATGAGGACGAGCTGCCCGACGTTGTTGACCAAACCGGCGAGCCGCACACGGACGACCACCAAACGGACAGCACCACGAGTAGCAACACGGTCGTGAACGAGAAGGCCGACGTGAAGTCACAGAATAGCACGGAGGATACGGACACGGACAGCGAGGACGAGAATCGGAACATCAGCATGCGGGGCGACCCCGATTATGTGCCGCCGCCGAAGAGGGTGAAAGAGGGTGTGTTAGGAAGCTTGCTTCGACTCTATGCTGGTCAAGAGGTCGAGGACGACGCGAAAAGCACTGCGACAAGCGCCACGACGTCTCCGAGCGTCACGCCCCTGCACAGTCCGAGCGACACGCCTCAGCACACGCCTCTACCGTCGCCGTCGATCTTAGAAGCCGACCAGGCGAGTCTAACGCCGTCCCACGCAAAGAGGTGGAAGCGGCCGGGCATGTTCCGATCTAAGTCGGGCGACGACTCGTCGCACGAGTTCCACCGTCCAAAATGGATGAAGCGCGGCCAGTCGCACAAGGCAGACAACCCGTCGTTGAGCTACTTAGCGAGCTCGGGGCTAGCCGCCGCCGGTGGCGTTGCTTCGGAAATGGCGGCGGCAGCCTCCGACGCACAGTCCGACTTCAAGAGACGGCTGAGCAAAGACCACGACAGGCTGAGCGGGAAGTTGTCCGAGGAGATGGCGTACTTGCGCGACAAGGATGCAAAGAAGGCGGCTCGCAAGGCGGAGCGCGAGAAAAAGGCGAAGGCGAAGGCTTTGAAGAAGGAGCGCTTAGCCGAGCAGCGCCGCATCACTGTCCACATCGCGGACGTGCTGCAAAGGCAGCGGTTTCTGATCCGGCTGGGCAGAGCGCTCATGCTGTTCGGCGCGCCAAGCCATCGACTCGAAGAGTACCTCAAAATCACGAGCCGTGTTTTGGAGATCGACGTCCAAGTGCTCTACATTCCGGGGTGCCTTCTGTTCTCGTTCGGCGACGCAACCACGCACACGTCCGAAACGAAGCTGCTGAAGGTCACGCAGGGCCTCAATCTCCAGAAGCTGCACTCCACGCACACCATCTACAAGGAGGTCGTGCACGATCTCATGGGCCTCGAAGAGGCGAGCTCGCACATCGACCACCTCCTCAGATCGCACAATGTCTATCCATGGTACCTCGTCATTGTGCTGTACGGCCTTGCCTGCGCCTGCTGCGGGATGTTCGCGTACGGCGCGCTTTGGAGAGACATCCCCATCATCTTTCTGGTCGGCGGCGGCGTCGGGTTTCTGCAGTACTGGGTCCAGCCGAAAAGCGACCTCTACTCGAACGTGTTCGAAGTGAGCTCGTCGATCGTCGTGAGCTTTCTGGGCCGTGCGTTCGGCTCTATTGGGGACAAGAAAGTGTTCTGCTTCGCGTCGATCGCGCAGGCGTCGATTGCCCTCATCCTGCCTGGCTACATCATTCTGACCGGCGCGCTCGAGCTGCAGACGAAGAATCTCGTGGCCGGGTCCGTGCGCATGTTCTATGCGAACATCTACTCTTTGTTCTTGTCCTTTGGCATCACGCTGGGCTCGGCCATCTACGGGTGGATCGACAGCGACGCCACAAACGAGACCGACTGCACGTACATCGGCACAGTCGATGCGAAGTGGAAGATTTTGTTTGTGCCCCTGGCTACGCTGTTCATGGGCGCGGTGAACCAAGCCTCGCCGCGGCAACTGCCCGTGATGACGTTCATTGGCAGTGCGGGATACACAGCCCAGTACTTTGTGCAGAAGAAGGTGAACAACGCCTCGTCGTTCACGTCTGCAATTGGCGCGTTCACGTTGGGAGTCCTCGGGAATCTGTACTCGCGGGTAGGCCACGGTCTTGCCTTCGCCGCCATGCTGCCCGGGATCTTTGTGCTTGTTCCGTCCGGCATCGCTGCGCAGGGATCGCTCGTCGCAGGCGTCAATGTCGCCAACGAGATTGTCAATTCGACGAAGAGTTCCGAGGACTCTTCGTCGACTTCGACCACTACCCAAGCAGACGCTATCAGCGAGCTCGGCAATTCGATGACCCAAGTCGCGGTCGGCATTGTGGTCGGCCTCTTTGCTGCAACGCTCGTGGTCTATCCACTCGGCCTGAAAAAGAAGCGCTCGGGATTATTCACTTTCTGAATTTTTCGTTTACATATTCCGCTCTCTTATATTTATTCATTTCTATTGCGTTTGATTATTCCTAGATGCGCTTAGTTATGGGGCTAATATTGGTTGCATACGAATGAGAGGCGGACCCACACGCCAATTACTTGCCTACCATCCCGCGGGTCTCGCGGACATGAGACACGTAGTCACGGTCAGGTGAGGGCCTATGGCAAGGGTATCCCTTTGCCTTTGAAAAAAATTGGGACAAAATCGAGAAGATTTCCTACTATAGCACTGATAAATTTGCACCGAAGGCACTAAATCTATTAAATCTCTTATCGAGTCATTTCATGCGTTTTTTTCCGGCCACAGATCAGTTTGCAGTGGTCTTTATATGCCCATTTTGCTCTAAGGAAGGGGGAAGGTAAGCGAGAGGAGAGCGAAATCTCGTGTTTGGGGTTCCCGTACCCGGATCTCAAATCAATTTAAGTGGAAAACCGCCCTTGGTGAGAGGCCATTGGAATCGAGGGGTCAAGCTTCTCATTCTGTCATAAATTTTCGGTATGAGCCAAGGGTATCCGGAGGATTTCTCGGGATTCCGCACTCCGGTGAAGGAGCTTCCTCCTTCTCTGAGTATGGGCAGCTCGAGCTCGCCATACTTCGAGTCGTCGTCCCCAGCGGTTGAAACGCAGCGTTTCCCCGGCTGGATGGCGGCTTCTTCGCAGTATGGACCGTCCATGCATCAGATGTACCCGAATGCAAAGCAGAGCCGGCGATTTGCGGCGTCGTCCGAGTTCCCGACCTCCGAGCACGACGGCATGGAAATTAATCCTCTCGGTTCGAGCCCACCAATCGCGCCGCGCTTCAACCGCCAGCCTTCCGGTCTTGCTACGGGCTCGCCGAGGGTCCAGGTCGCCCAGTCGGCGCCGCAAGTCCAGCGCATTTTGCAGAAGACGCCGCAGAGGCCGGCAAAGCGAGGCCGGCCGCGGAAGTATCCCATCAGGGAAGAGGAAGAGCCGCCTGTTTATGCTTCGCTCCCGCAGCAGCCTCAGTTTGTGCGGACACCGCGCAAGAAGCAGAAACCTAGTGAAAACTTAGCCGAGGGGCGGGCCCCCTCGCTTGGCATACAGCAAACCACAAAATTCACACCGCAGAGAAGAGGCATGTCCACAGCGGTCACGCCGCCGTCGTTAGTACATCGACAGAGGGGCGTTGCGCCGGCGAACATCACGCCGCCCATGTCGGCGAACACGTTTCGCATGGCGTGCAACATGCAAGGCGCCAAGAAACGGGCGCACTTGCGCGAGTTCTTCGTGGAGACAAACGAGTCGGACGGCCAGCAATTCACTACTAAAGGTCTCGGTTTCCACTTCACCGTCGACAGCGGCGGCGCTGTGTCTATTGACAAGGCAAAGGCCGAGAAGTCTGCGCAGCGCGCCCCCAGCGCGCGCGAGGCGAAGGTCGAGCCGCCGCAGATTGTGGATGTTCTTGAGGAGGAAGAAAGCGACTCGGAGAGCGATCTCGAGTACGAGGTGCGCACGCCGCCGCGGTTCAGCTCTTTGGGCAACTCCGACGCCGCTACTGAGTTTGCGAGAACTTTTGGCCGGTCGCACGACCGAGGCTTCATGTTCTTGTTCCCCGAGGAAGAGACGCCGCACGGCTCTGCTCTGCCGCGGTCGAAGAATCCGTCGACGCCGAAGACGCCGAGGCTCTCTGTGCCTTTTGACGAGGACTCGTTCAGCTTGCAGATCCAGACGCCGCCGGGCGCCGTGTTCTCGTCCTACGACTATCAAGCGGGTAATTACGTCACAGGAATGACGCCTTACATCAACGGTTTGAAAACCAATCATGAATAATAATTATGAAATATGAAACGAAAGGCAGTTTCGCTCGTAGGGGAGTGCCAAATTAGGTATATAAGAAGCCTTTCAGTGAACTCCCAGTGATTGACCTCCATGAATTCCGTGTTACAAAATAGTTAACGGACTTCGAATTCGAAAATCTTTATAAGACAGTCGGTAACAAACTTCGGATTCTAAGAGGATCTGGATGCGGATCAAGAATCCTTATTACCAAACAGTTGGTAACAAACTTCGAACTCGAATACCTACAAAACAGTTAATAACAAATTTCGAATCGAAAACTTTGTTACCAAACTCTTGGTAACATGCTTCGAATTCGAGCACTTTGTTACAAAACATTTGAAAAAAACCTCTTAAAAACAATTCGTACTAAACTTCGCATTCGAATACACCATGTCACAAAACAGCGATATCTCTAGAGCTCGTGTTTCCAGATCGGTCTTTGGCCCCTACCCCGGCAAATTTCGCGATGGATGCCATCCACGACGAAATCAAGTCCGGTGAGTATGAATGTCTCGTATGCTTGAACTCAGTGACACCTAAAACACCTGTCTACCAATGCAAGTCCTGTTTCCGCGTCTTCCATTTGAATTGCACGAAGGAATGGGCACAAAAAAGCGTGGCCAAACGAAGTTCGTGGAATTGCCCGCATTGCCTCACAGTCCAGGCGCCGAAGCCCGAGAATTTGCATTATCGGTGCTGGTGTGGCAAGAAGAAGCTCGCGGTGAACGCGAAACGGCGGCTCGACACGCCGCACAGCTGCGGGCAGACGTGCGGTGCAAAACGCTCCTGCCCCCACCCGTGCGCATTGACCTGCCATGCCGGGCCGCATGCAAGCTCGCACGATTGCCTGTACATGGGCCCAAAGATCAAATGCTTCTGTGGGAAATCGAGCGAACAGGTTATCTGTTCAATGACGCGCTACGACGGCTTCTCGTGCGAGCAGGCCTGCAAACGCGCACGCCGCACATGCAAACACAAATGCTCGCTGCCGTGCCACGCCGGCAGCTGTGACGAGAACAGTCGGTGTGACTTTGAGGTCCGTATACGCTGCTTTTGCGGGGCCCTCGACGAAACGAAACCGTGCGCGACGCTCTCCCATAATCAAAGACACAAGCTGCAGGGCCGCAATAAACTCACGGTCTCCTGTGCGCGCATTTGCAGCGCACCCTTGGACTGCGGCAAGCATTTCTGTGCGTCGAAATGCCACGGATCAAAGGTCAGCCATGCGTGCCCCTTCAAACCGTTCGATGGCGAGACATGCTTTTGCGGGAAAACAGAGCTTCTTCGTCAGTCCTGTGAGGATCCGCGGACGGCTTGTGGGCTTGTGTGCGGCAAGATTCTGAGCTGTGGACACAAATGCCCGCAGACGTGCCACGCCGGGAACTGCGCGCCTTGCGAGCAAACCGTCAGTGAAGTGGCGTGTCGGTGCGGCGCGACGGTACAGGAGGCGCCCTGTGGGAGCCAGCCATTATGCACACAGAAATGCGATGCGCTTCTGACGTGCAAGCGTCACAAATGCCGCCGCGAATGCTGCGAATTCAGCGCGGTGAAGAAAAGGGCACCGAAAGTGCGGAACGTTTCTTTGGAAGAGTTTCTGGCACAAACCTCCCTGCACAGCGGCGCATTGTCGACGTCTACGGAAGAGGAAGAGGCCGAGCAGGCAGCGCATTTTTGCCCGCGAATGTGCGGAAGATTGCTGGCGTGCGGGTCGCATACGTGCCCGCGAATGTGCCATCCCGGGAAATGCCCACCTTGTCTCTCCACATCGTTTGAAGAGTACGTTTGCCCCTGTGGCCGCACCGTTTTAGAACCTCCCATAAGATGCGGTACCCCTTTGCCGATTTGCCGGGCGCCGTGCCACCGCGAGCAGGCCTGTGGCCACCGTGCACAGCATCTGTGCCACCACGACTCGGAGCCCTGCCAGCCCTGCCCGTTGATGGTCGAAGTGCCGTGCCGATGCGGTAAGTCCATGGTCAAAGAAAAGTGTTCGGTCGTTCGCAGTGGCGGCAAATCTACGAAAATGTGCACAGAGGAGTGCGGGAAGCAGCTGCCTTGCGGACACATCTGTAAAAAGATATGCTGTCCGCAAGACCAGTCATGTCTGCCCTGCGAGGACTCGTGTGAGCACGAGTTTGAATGCGGTCATTTGCACGAAGCGAATTGCCACTACCCGGCGCCGTGTCCAGAAGCATGCACAAAGGTTTTGACTGCCGTCTGTCCTTGCAAAACGACGAAATGCAAGTACGGCTGTGGCGAGGGCGTCGAAATCGGCTGCACGGATACCTGCATAGTAGAGGCGTATCCACTATTTCTACTGGAAGCATACGACCAGGAGAAACGCTGGTTTCTGCAGATCGAGCAGCAGATCCGCAGTTTCCTAAGAGACAATGCCTCAAAAACGCTATGGTTCAAGCCGATGAACAAACGGCACCGGAAATATATTTATTACATGCTGGAACACTACGGCCTCGAAGGCGAGAGCGTGGATTTCGGCGAAAACAGATCGATCAGGGCAAGGCGCACAGACAGCGCTCATCTGTGCCGGTTTGTGCTACAACAGGCGTCCAAACGAGAGCCGGTTGTTTACATGGATCAAATAAAACCGGAGGCATTACAACTAGAGATCGAAGAGGCCGTGGAGACAACCGCGGGCGACGAGATCACCGAGGAAGGCTTTGTGGAGGTGTCCTACAAGCACAGTGCGCCGTCGCCTCCCAGCGAAGCCTCCCTCGACTTTGTTGTCGTCCCTCAAAACCAGTACCTGCTACTCGATTAACACTTCTCGCTTATTTGCGCAGCATTGCCAATCCCCTCTTCCACGACCCCCCTGAGCCTCGATTTCACCTGGGTATAGATCACCCTCACGTGCGTTTTTTTTCAAATGACTTGCATAAACAGTCCCGATCTCTGCAAAAACATCATGCGCAACAAAACAGCAAATCTCTATTAGGTCTCTTACGCCGCGAAGAATGTACATAAGAATCATTTATCGTAACCTATGTGTACTATTTATCTCTCATCAAGCATATCTCTCTCATGTCCTGTAGGCTTTGACACCACAAGTTAGAGGTAAGGTGAACACAAGAGATAAGGGTTATGCATGTATGAAAATTTACTTCCTCTTGAGGGTTCTTATTAGAAAGCGATATAGAAATATCGCTGTAGTTGCATTTCGTCATTCTAAAACTCGATTCATTTCGACAGTCACTCCTTTAAATCACACCCTTCACTAGCGATCATGCTATTGTCTTTCTTTTACACACTTGTGGGGTGTGCCCAAGCAAGTGTTCTCGACCTCAGAGTAAAGCGCAGCATCGGCGGTGGCGACGACCGCTTGCTTCGACGAGATGAAACCCAGTCTTGGGATCTCGAGAGTGCGAAAACCTACTACAGCGTGAGTCTGACCATTGGTAGCGAGGACACAGAGCTGGATTTCCTGCTCGATACGGGATCCAGCGACTTCTTCGTGAACGGCAACTCGAGCGCGAGCTCGGCGTACTTCGATTACACGGAAAGCTCGACTTTCCACAAAAACGACTCGATGCCGGAGTTCTCTATCGGCTTCGGCGACGGGAGCAAGGCATCTGGATTCTGGGGCACTGACGAGGTCATCGTGTTCAACCACAGCTTGAATGCAACTTTCGCGGTTGCCACAGAAAACTCGGTGTCGTCTACCCAGATCCTCGGTCTCGGCCTTAGACAGGGCGAGAGCACGGTGCACGGTGTCGATTCTGAAGGCGTTCTGTTCCCGACCTACGTCAACTTCCCGCTGCTTCTTAAAGAGGAAGGACTTATCGATCGCGTTGCGTACTCCATTTGGCTCAACCGCGCGGCCGATGACAACGGCTCTCTACTGTTTGGCGGTGTGGACCACTCCAAGTACGATGGAGAGCTCACTCTTCTGCCGATTGTCAATGACCGCTCGATCCCTCAGGCGCGTAACCCGACGACCTTGAGTGTTACTCTCAATGCGGGCACGTTCACGAACTCGAGCGGCAACTTCAGCGAGGCCATCGATGTTCCCGTGCTTCTTGACACGGGAACCACGATCTGCCAGCTCCCGGCAAACTTCACAGACAGCCTGGGCTCAGCTCTCAACGGGCAGTACAACGCAAACCTCGAAGTTTATGAAGTCGACTGCAACAGCAGCGGCACCGTGACTTTCGACTTCAGCGGCAAGGAGATCGCCGTTGATTTGTCCGATTTGCTGATTTCTACAGCGGCTCTAGGCGGTGCTGATGACGGCTCGTGTGCGCTTGGCATCTACCGAGCCAACACCGGCAAGTACGTGCTTGGCGATGGGTTCCTGCGCAACGTCTACACGGTCTTCGACCTGGAGGGTCTTGAGATCGGCTTAGCCCCGGCGGCAGCCAATCCAGGCCCTGCAAAAATCGAGAGCATCACAAGCGGCATTCCGAATGCCACTCGCGCCCCATTCTACCGATGATTCCTACCTTTGTCATTCCTTTTCTCTTTTCTGACACTCTTTTCATTATTTATTCCCCGAGTGTGTATGTAAATAGTCTACGCTCCTTACACAGCCAGTTTCGTCTCTCCAATCCCACAGTTCAAGAGGTTCAAGGGTGGGTCAGGAAAGGAGAGAAACGCGTCCTCGATCGCGACATGATAATTGATGCCCGAAGAAACAGATAGACGCGTTGAAGAAGACACGTCTGTGTCTCCGACGTCGAGCTCTCCTGTGAATACGTCGAAAAAGCGGAGAACCGAGGATGCTCCTCCTACGATTCTGCCCTTCAGCGGTCCGGTGCCTTCTGATCTCGAGGCAGATCGGCCCGAAACAGCAGTCAGCGAGCCAATAATAAGGGGCGCACAAGAAACTAAGGACCTACAGGTTCAGCTTTTCCAGCTCAGGATTGAAACTAAACGCGTTTTGGACGAGTTACGAAAACGCGTCCCGGATTTCGAGGACAATACGGAGCTCCCTGCTCAAGAAAAGCTGGCCAGTAGCCCGCCAGTAAGACCCTCAGATGGAATGCCGACGGGTGCATCTGTAGACGCTTCTGTGGGTCCCTCTGTTGGCCCGTTCCCGGCCCCCACTGGGGTACCATCCGAAATGGTCGAAGAGCTGCATGCGACTAATAGCCACCTTAGTTCGGAGAACGAGCATCTGCGCGACCAAATTCAGAAACTTCTAGCGGCAGATAAGACGGGCACGTCGCAATTGCAAGCGCAAATCGATTCGCTGCTGCAGACCGTGGCTGAGAAGGATGGTGAGCTTCAGAGGTTAAGAGACGCGGAATCGTTTTACATGCGCACACTGCAAGCGGAGAAGTCGCGGTCGAATCTGCTGCACGACGCTAAGGAATCGCTGCAGCACGATTTGAAGCGTCTGCGGAGCGGCCAGCCGATCGCCGATGACTTGTCCGCGAAGAAACTCGAGGAGGTTTTGAATGAGAAGCAGCAGCTTGAAGAGATGCTTGTGGACGAACGCAAGGCTACTGCCGAGCTTCAGCAGAGTTTTGATGATCTTTACGACGCGTCGAGTGCTCGCGAGGAGGAGCTGAAGAACACCATGAAAACACTGAACACAAACCTTGTGGACGTACGTGCGCAGCGCGACGAGGCTCTTACTGATCAGCGGCGTTTACAGACAGAAAAGGACGGGGCGAACGAGAGCCTAAACAACCTGAAGCTCCATAATACGCAGCTCGAGCAGCGCCTTGCGCAGCAGCTCGCGGAGCAGCAAGACCTCAAGAGTGCCATCGAGACGAAGGACAGGCGTTTGGCTGAACGGTCAAGGCAAGTCGCAGAAAAGCAGGAGCGAATCACAGCGCTGACTACAGAGATAGAAGGCCGCGACCGCGATATTCAGGCCTTGTCCTTACAATTGAAGCACCTTAATACTGCCTACGAGACCGCACAGGCTGAACTTACCGAAGCGCGCGAGACTATCGAGAACCGTGAGGCTCGATTGAAGAAGGCGAAATCGGATCTGAAGGATAAGAAGCGCGATGCCGATACACTTACTGAAGAACTGCGCACTATAAAGGACACAGCGAGGCAGCTGGAAGCGCGCAATTCACAGCTCGAGACTGATCTCGAGGCGAGCCGCAGGGCTACTGAAGATATAAAGCGGCAGTACGAGAGCAGCATTGATGATCTAACGCGCACGCATTCGTTTGAGCTCGATGAACAGTCTAAGAAAAGCAAGGCGCGCATTGCCGAGTTACAGAGCACGGTGTCGCATAATTTGGTGGCCATCGCCGATCTGAAGCGCGCGAACTTGGAGGCCGAGAACCGCGCGCAACAAATTGCCTCGGAGCACGAGACGAGCCACATGGACAATGAGACGTTCTCTAAGCGGATATCGACTCTGGAGACCAGCTTACGCCGCAAAGAGGCCGAGCTTCTCGAGCTTAATGTGAAGCTGGACCGCGCAACGGAGGCGGCGAAGGCCCACAGTTACGAACTACAAGACAAGAGGCAAATCGAGGCGGCTCTCACGGAGAAAGTGCACCGGCTCGAGAAAACAGTCGCCGACCAGTCCGTGCAACTCAACAACGCGAGCAGCGTCAATGTTGCTGAGCTGCGGCAGCAGGCCGAGAAATACACGAGCACCATTAATGAGTTAGCAGTCGTGCGGCGCGAGTACAGTGCCAACGTCGCTGAGTGGTACACGTATCACGAGAATGCAGAGCGGTCCCTGCACGAGCTTAGCGAGACGAAAAAGAGACTCGAAGCCGAGATCGCGCAGCTGCGCGCGACGGAGCAAGAACGAGAGGCGCGTTTCCGGGAAAGCATCAAGGCAGGGCACGAGAGCCAGCTCAAGTACCTGCACGACGAGTACACCTACAACTACAATTCTTTGCGCACGGCTTATGACAGCATTAGCCAGGACTTGGCTACAGCGCGAAGCGAGAAGGACTCGGCCTTGCAGGCAGTCAAAGCTGGCGACGCGAGTTTGGCACAGGCCGAGGTAGAGCTCACGAAGCTGAAGGCATCGGCCACCGAACTCGAGGGACGCATTGCCGAGCTGAATAAACAGCTCGACTTGAGCCATGCCGAACGTGATCGCTTGAGTGGCGAGATAAGTGAGGCGCGGAACTCTTTGTCGGCGTCTTCAAACACGATGCAGTCCACTCAGAATGAGATCAGCCGTCTGCAAACACAATTGGATGACAAGGCGTCGGAAATCAGTGCGCAGAAGTTTAAGATCGAGGATCTCGAGCGTGAGAGCGTGAAGCTGCAGAACCACTACCGCACGCTGAGCCTGCACGCGAACAACCTAATGAGCTACGCTTGGTACGAGATCTCGAATCTCCAGTTCGTGAAATCCGTTTATGCGTCGGTTTACCCGCGCCTCGATCTCGTTCCAGGGCTTCCCGCTAGACAGACGCCGTTACAAGCACTACGCACGCGCTTTCTTATGGTTCTGGCAACGGTCAAGTTCAAGCGCGCGGCGAAAACGGGGCTGAAGCGACAGTGCTATTTGAGCCAGGTGTACTTCCGCGAGCAATTCTCGGATTGATGTAAATTAGACAATTTTATTTATTGAACTTATTAGATAAATACGGGCCCTTTGTCGCGACTCCGGTACTGTTGGAGCTCGCGCTCCGCCATTAAGCGCGCGTTCTTCGCCTCGGCGATCTCGCGCTGGCTGCGGCGCAGCACCATCTCCTTACTGGCCTCACTTGCATGCAGCTTCTCGATGAGCGCTTGGCTCCTCTCGTAGCGCTCCTCGACGTCCTTCAGGTTCTTCCGCATTGTATCGACGAACCGCTCCTTCTGCTCGATCTTCCACCGCAGATCGCTTTGCTCCATAATGAGCTGCTGCTCATTCTGGCGCAGAGTCAAAATCTGCTCATGCAGCTTGCGCGGCTGCGCGTTCATCGACTCGACAAGCTCCTGCAAGCGCCGCTCGAGCCGGCTCTTGTCGGCAACCAGACGGTTCCGCTCAGCGGTCACGTCCTTCAGCGTGCCGTTCATCGACTTCACCTGGCCCTGCAGGCTCGGGCCAGCACTGCTCTTCAGCTTCAGCCGCTCGATCGTCTCGTCGCGCGCATCGAGTTGGCGCTGGGTATCAACGATTTGCCGACGCATGCGCGCAAGCTCGGCGGCATGGTCGTCCTCAATATGGTCGAGCCGCGTGCGGTAGCTCTCCATCTTCTCCTTCGCCGTTTGCTCAGCGCGCATCGCCACTTCAATGGCCATCTCGGCCTTCTCAAGCTTCGTGTGGAACTCGGCGGCGCGCAATTTGTAAACTTGCAGCGCCTCCTCGAGCTGCCGATTCTTCACGTGCTCTGCAGCCAAATGCGCCGACTGTTCGCTCACGCGCCGGTCATTAGAGATGTTGCGCAAGGCCCGTGGCGGGCTGACCACCAGCGGCGGATCTCGTGGGTCCATAGGCTCTCCGGACTCCGAGGGCGACCTCCTCGCGTCGGGCATGATCGCAGCTTTGCGCGCCTCATCGGGGTTGCTCAAGTTGTGCACGGTCTTAGCCAGCTGCAGTTTCCCGAGCTCGGCAGACCGCCACTTGCGTTTGAGCTCTTCGACGTGGCGTTCGTCCGTCGCGTCCTCGAGCTTGACCTTCGTCTCCTTCAGCTCGCGCTCCGTGCGCACGAGATTGAGCTGCAGGACCTTGACCTCGCTCTGCAGACGTTTGACGTCGCTGGCCTGCGCCTTCGCGACATCGAGCTCGCGCGTCTGGCCTCGGTCCACGGACCGGCCGAGCAGCAGCTGCGACCGGTCCTGCGCGATCGCTGCTTTCTCGCGCTGCAACTTCTCGTACTTCTGCCGCAGCAAAGAGTAGGCCGCGTTCGTGCGCTTCGCTTGCTCAAGCTCCGTCTCGCACTCTTCAACGCGGGCCTCTGCCGCCGCTAAATCGTGCTGCACAAGCACGAGCTCCTGTTCAGCGTCGCCACGACGTCTGCGCGGACTCGCGGCTCCAGGCGCAGCCACTGGAACGGCGGCTGTGCTCGTGCGCTTGCTGACGGCGAGCTCGCGTTTCGCATCAGCGAGCTCGCGGCGTAGAGCCGCCATCTGGCTGTGCGCCTCGAAGCTCACGGGCGGCGCTCCTGACGACCTCGACGACGCGAAGTTCATCAGTTCACTAGCCTTCGCTTGAGACTTCTTGAGCGCGGACTCCAGGTCGCTGATCTGTTTCTCTTGCTCCATCATCTGCTGCTCTGCGGCGGCGGCCTGTGCCTTGACCGTCGCCACGTGCAAGTTCGCACGTCTCAGGTGCTCGACCTCGTTCCGCAGTTTATCTGCCTCCATGCTGAGCTCGCTATGCTGGCACTGATTAGCCTTCGCCTCGCGCTGCAGTTTGTTCAGCTCCTCATCGGATTTCAGCAGGTTGTCCGTCGCGATGTCGAGATCCTTGTGGAGCTTTGTGAGCTGGTCGTTAGCAGCCTTCGCCTCAGTCTGCGCCTTCTTCAAGCCCGCATTACTTGTCTCGAGCTCGTCGGTCGCAGTCTTGAGCTGCTCTTTGCACGCAGTGAGCTCGGCGCGCGAAGCCGAGAGATCCTTCTCGAGCTGCGCGTTCTTAGCCAAGGCTTCCTTCAGCTGCTTATCGCCGCCCACGGAACTCTTCTTCAGCTCATCGAACGATGCTGAAGTCGCCTTATGGTCTTCCTCGAGTTGCAAGAGGCGGCGCTTCGTCTCCACTGACGTCTTCAGCTCGACTTTCGCCTTAGCAAGCCAGCCCTGAACTTTCTCGAGCTCGGCCTGCGTCTGCTCGACCTTAGCCTTCTTGCTGGCCAGTGCAGCCGCGTGCAAAGATTTCTCGTCGGCTAAGGCCTTCTCATTAGTCTTCACGGTTTCGGCGAGCTCCATTTTCAACGCAGTGTGGTTTTTCTGCGACTCCTCGAGGCTCTTTTGCGACTCGCTGAGGCTCTTCTGCGACTCCTCGAGGCTCTTCGTCGACTCCTCAAGGCTCTTTTGCGACTCTGCGAAGCGCTTCTCCACGTCTTGAAGCTTTGTCTGAGACTCACGGAAACTACTTTGCAAATCATTATGCTCGCGTTGAAGGTCATCGTGCTCTCGTTTCAGGACGTCGCGCGCGGTTTGCAGCTTAGCGAGCTCCTTAGCTGAGCTTTCCTCGATCTCGCGCGCCTTCTCGGTGCGCGCGTCCTCGATTGCACGCTCGTGCTTCGAGCGCACTTCCTCGAGCGCGCGCTCACTCTCAAAGCGCACTTCCGCGCGCGCCGCCTCGACCTTCGTCATCAATTCCGTCTCTAAGCTCTCAAACTTTTGACGCAGCTGCGAATGCGTCTGACCGAGCTCATTCAGCGCCTTTCTCGACGCCTCGTCGCGCGACTGCGCGGATGAGACCGCGACCTCGTGCGCCTCTATTTGCTCTTTACTCGTCTCTTTCAGTCCGCTGATCTCAGTTTCGAGCTGCTCTTTAGCGCGCAGCGCCGCAATCAGATCGGCGCGGAGCTCGTTTTTGCTCGAAATCAGCTCGACCTGCTCGCTCTGCAGCCGCGTCAAAGACTTCTCAAGCTTCTGAATATGGACGTCGCGGCGGCTGCTATCGAGGTTCTCCTTAGAGAGCAGTAAAGGCTTGAGCGCATCGGTAAGCTGCCACCAGGGATCGTTCGCGTTCTTGTTACTCAGTCTGAATGCGGCCGCAAGAACTTTAGCCGCTTGGCGCCGGTGCAAGGCCACGCGGATCCGCTTCCTGACTAGCGCGCCGCGCACTAATGCCTGGACGGCCGTGGCCTGCTTCGCAACGAGGGCCTCTAGTCTGTGCTCGAGCTCGGCGAGCACGCCGTTCCGGAAAAACACCTTCGAGAGACCTACCTTGTACAGGCTTGTGTCGAGCTCGATTTGGCTGAGAATGCCCACCGTTGCTTGCTGAGAGTCCAGTGAGCCGGAAACACCCTTCGGCGCCAACGGGCGGTACCGTTTATTAAACTCGAGGAACTCTAGCCGGTTCGGGAAGCCGCTGCGCGCGATCCTGATTCCTTCGAGAACGCCGTTGTAGCGCAGCTGCTCGAGCACGAGCCGATTATCGAACACTTTGCTCGACTTGCTCGTGTTCGGCAGAATGCACCGCACAAAGTGCGGGTGAGTCGCGCTCAAGTGCTCCATGAGGTCCGACAGCTGCTCCTTGTAGCGCTGCGCGACCGTGCGGAGCATGGCCTTCGTCTTCTTCGACTCCGGCGCCTCGAACAAAGAGCTCACGAGCCGTTTGTTGGAGGACGACAGCACCTCGGCCACGGAGTCGCTCAGCGGGTCCTTGTTCTTCTCGAGCCAGCCGTCCGTCGAGTAGTCGACGGTCTGCGCGTAGTGCGCGATCTTGAACCCGTCGCCGAGCCTCGATGGGGTGAACTTCGCGTTCGACTGGCCCCACTGTTTCGCGAGCTTCTCCGTGAACGAGCGCTCGGTGCCACTGGGCAGCATTGACTCCTCGTTCAGACAGCTGAACACGCCCATGGGGCTCTTTGTCTGCTCGATGAAGTCGATCGTCGGCTGCAGATCCGAGCCGTAGTCGACGTAGTCCCAGTCGACCTTTTCCTTGACGTATTCCTGCTGCTCGAGGACAAACATGTGGTGGTTGAAGAACTGCTGGAGCTTCTCGTTTGTGTAGTTGATGCAGAGCTGCTCGAAGCTGTTCTTCTCGAAGATCTCGAACCCGGCGATGTCGAGCACGCCGATGCACGGGCCCGAGCCCGACGACTCGCCCGCCAGCCGCGCGTTAAGCTGCGTGACGATGTACCCGAACAGCCGCTCGTAGAGCGCCTTCGCAATGGCGTTCACGGTGTGCTGCGCCTGGCTCGCCGTGCGGCTCTGCGTCGTGTACTCTTTGCCAACCTTGACGCGCGGCTGGCAGACGGCTCTTGTGAGCTCGTCGCTCGGCACGCCGAGCAGCGCCGCCGCGCGCTCGACGTCGGCCGCGTTCACGACGGCGCCCTGGTCGGCGCTCGCCGCGCGGAACTCGATCTGGCCGAGCCACAGAATCGCGGCCACAATGCTCATAATCTCGTCGACTTGGCCGGCGGAGAACCCGACGACGTTGAAGGCCTCGACGAGCCGTGCGTACAGCTCGCCGTCGTCGACGCCGTCGATCTTCGTGGCGCCGCCGGCCAGGTACGCGAACTGTTTCGGGTCGGTGCCGAGCCCGAGCTTCGCGCGCAGCGCCGGGGACGCGCCGGCAAGCAGCTGGTAGAACACATGGTAGTTGCGCTCGCTGCTGTGCTGCATGACGACGCGCGACTTCTCGAGCAGGTAGTACTCGATGGACGCGCCCGCGATGGACGCCGTGTTCTCCGAGTTCTTGACGAAGTTGATCTTGATGAACTTGCCGAAGCGCGACGAGTTCGCGTTGCGGATCGTCTGCGCGTTGCCGAACGCCTCGAGAATCGGGTTCGTTTGCAGAATGCGCTCGTCGATGTTGTGGCCCTCGTGCTGCGTGTGCGTGACATTGCTCAGATACTGGATGGCCTTCTTCGTGTTCTCCGTCTTTCCAGCGCCGCTCTCGCCCGTGATGAGCACGGACTGGTCGCGGTTGCTGCTGAGCATGCTTCGGAACGCTTGCTCGGCCACGGCGAAGATGTGCGGCTCCACGTCCTCGCGCAGCCGGCCGCGGTACTGGCGAACCGTGTCGTCGCCGTAGATCTGCAGCCGCGCGTACGGATTGACGGCCACGAGGAACAATCCCGAGTACGTGTAGATCTTGTGGTTCAGCCAGCGGCTGCTGAGGTTGTGCACGACGCTCGGCTCGTTCAAATACGTGAGCTCGGCCATATCGCCGACCTGCTCGAACTGCGGCGGGTTCATACGCTCGACCTCGTCCGCACGCACATGCTTGAGTTCGCTGGTTTTGTCAACGCTGACAGTCAGCTCACCGCTGTTTTCCTCCACAATCCTGGCTGCAGTGAACAGATCCGCCGGATCTGGCACCCACACATGCTTTGCCGAGTCTGTCATACGCGTGTGGTTTTTTCCAGCTCAGACGCGGTATGTTTATTGTGGCTGCCCTGGGTGTTTATGGCATGCCGGGTTACATAAGCAGCTCCGCATTCTTTAGGCATAGCTAGGCATAGCTAGTAGCTAGGTATAGCTAGCAGCTAGGTATAGCTAGTAGCTAGGTATAGCAGGTGATAGGTGTAGAATTAAGTATGTACAATGTTAGACCTCAGTTTTTGCTGCGGCGTACTCCGGCGGCGGTCGGAAAATGTCGCCGCGCACGCTCATGCCTTGCATGACAACGGACCGCGCGCTCGGCATCGACGACGGGTCCGGCATCGGCGCGTTAGCCGGCGTCTCAAACAGCGAGCCAATGAGTCTCCCCTCTATGGGGGTTTTAGAAGTGTCGACAATGAAGGCGAGGTTATCGACTACATCGCCCTCGGCGCGCTCGACGTGCGTGTCGCCGATCTTCAGCTTCGACAGCTGCTGGCGCGACTCGAAGCGGTACACGAGCTGCACAAACTTCACGGGCTCGTCCGGCATCGCGAGCGGCACCATGCTAATGACCTTAGGCCGCTTCTTGAACCGCAACAGCTCCCAGCTGTACCGGTATTTCGGGTCCAGTTCCTTTACGCGCGCCGACAGCGGGCCGTAGACCCAGCGGCTCGTGAGCCGCTGCAGACCGGAGAGGTCGCGCTTCACAAAGCACTCGTTTGTGCGCTTATACAACAGAATCGCGAGCTCTTTCCACTCGAGGGGCTGGAACCGGTCCCGGCCAATGTCGCGGCGCATTTTCACGGCCATGTACGTGTTCACACCCGTGACTTGGATCTTTCGCTTGAACACTGTCCACCACAGCTTCGGCGACGTCAAGATGTTCGGCGTTTTCAAGGGCGGCACGTACAGATCCGTGGCCAGCCCAGCCTGATCCATCGTGAATTTGAACGGCGTGTTTTTCGTGGAAACCGAGCGGCACGAAAGCCGCGAAAGTCCTGCCACGGGCCGGTTCAACAGCGACATTGACAAATTTCAGGGTAGGATGAGTGTCGATGTGGGTGAGGCGAGTGTGGGTCCGAGTGAGTGAGCGAGTTGTGAGTGAATGTGAGTGTGAGTGTGTGAGTGTGTGAGTGTGTGAGTGTGTGAGTGTGTGAGTGTGTGAGTGTGTGAGTGTGTGAGTGTGTGAGTGTGTGAGTGTGAGTATGTAAGTGGGGGAGTACGACGTAGTTATACAGTAAGAGCTGGTGAAAAATCTAAGAAGCAATTCACGAGGTCGGTGCTGCAATTACAAGCCGCACAGATTACCTCAAGGTAAAGCCGATCGCGAGATGCTATCCAAACTGATAAAGTCCTAATATATAGAATGACCTTCTAAAGGTTCGGCGACGGGTCGTTCAGTGACGAAGCAGTGCGGCGGATTCCCAGGAACCTCGCGGCGAACGGCTGCAGCAGCGACGAGTACACGTAGCGCGCTCCGCTGAACGTGGGCAGGCCGAGCCAGAGGAAGAAGACCGTCTTGAACAGCCAGTAGGCCGGGACCCAGTACAGAATGAAGCTCGACCAGAACTCGATGATTGTGAACGCGGCGAAGACGACCCAGTACGTGAGGAACTGAGTGTCGTCGCTCTTGCCGGGCGTCTCCAGGGCGACGAGCGAGTAGTAGCCCGGGATGACGACGGCCGCCGTGTTTGAGAACAGCTGGCCGATACCGCCAATGTTGAAGTAGATCAAGAACAAGTACGCGGCGACGAAGATCCCGACCAACCGCGTGCGCGGGATCTTCGTGCGGTACTCGAGGTTATCGAAAACGGGGTACTTGTTCAGTTCCTGCCCGAAACGCTGCTCAAAACTCTTGATTTGGTCCATTTGTAGGAGTTGTGTGACACTAGAATTTGCTACTACGCAACCCAGACAGCAACGCCATTTGTAGATAAGCACTTCCGCGCACTGATAACTAAATAAGCCAATGCCGTTCCCAAATTAGTCCTATGTATTAATACTTAAGAAACAACCTTCACGTTGTGCTTTTTCTTCCATTCATCAAGGCTCTTTTCCTGCGCTGACAAGTCCTGCTTCAGCGTGTTCAGGCCCTTCTGCAGAGTGTCGCGCATCTCCTCAACGCGCGGTATCACCTTCTCCACGGACAGATCAACCAGCACGTTGTTGATCATGTATTTTGTGCTGCGCTGCGGGTCCGTTTGCCCGAGCACCTCGAGGACCTTTGCGTGCTCGTCCAAATCCGTCTCAAACTGGTATATTTTCTCGTTGATCGCCTCTATGCTCCGGCGGAACGCATTGTACTGCTCCTGCATGCTCTGCGAAGCGGCCATTTTTTTCGTCAAGTCCGGCTGGCTGGGTAGGGTGGAGCATGCGCGCCCGTCATGAGTGAGACGTCGAGCGGCGAAGAGGAGGAAGTGCTGCAGTTCCAGCGCGTTGATAAAGTCGCTCGCGATTCTGAAGCCTCGCGGCAAGCTCTGCGGCGCGAGAGATCGGTCGCGACGGCCATTGCCTCTTCGCATGTGCCGAAACTGCGCGATGCGGCCGACGTCGCTCGGGACGACGTCGACGACACGGATGGTGTCGATCCGGAACGCGAGTTTCAAGATTGGCAGGCGCGAGAGCGCGCGCGGTGCGAGCGCGAGATCCGCGAGATCGAAGAAAGGGAGGCCGAGATCGAAGAGCGCCTGACGAATCGCGCAAAAAGAAAGAAAATGTAGCTATATTATTTGTTGTTGTAATTAGACCGCGCCGTGCGTTGCCGACTCGCCGGGGGGCGGGTCGTCGGGAGCCTTTAAGGTGACCGAACCCAGCCATTTGACACGTCGAAGTAATGTTCAATATCTTTCGTGTGTCGGGCGATCTCGTGCACGTCTTCAGCGTGTACCTGCTGCTCTCGAAGATCGAGCGCACGCGCTCAGTAGCCGGGCTGAGTTTCAAGACCCAGGCGCTCTACATGCTCGTGTACTGCACACGGTACCTCGACCTCATTTTCCACAAATGGCACTCGCTCTACAACACACTATTCAAAATATTCTACCTCGGCTCGAGCGGGTACATTCTCTACGCGATGTCAAAGAAATACAGGAACACGCGTAGCCCCGTCAGCATAGACACCTTCCAGGTGCAGTACCTTATGGGGTTCAGCGCGCTCTTCGCGCTGCTTTTCCACCTGAAATTCACGCTTCTCGAGCTGCTGTGGAGCTTCTCGATCTGGCTCGAGAGCGTGGCGATTCTGCCGCAGCTGTTCATGATCCAGCGCACGGGCAAGGCCGAGACGATGACCTCGCACTACATCATGGCGCTCGGCGCGTACAGAGCCCTGTACATTCTTAACTGGATCTACCGGATGTTCACGTCGGAGCCGGAAAACTGGGTGTCAATTGCCGGCGGGCTGGTGCAAACCATCCTCTACTCGGACTTCTTCTACGTCTACTATACGAAGGTGTACCATGGCCAGAGTTTTACTCTGCCAGTGTAAAAGCTCTACTTTAGTATGTAATAGATACACGTGAAAATATTATGGCACCCGCCGCTGTAGCGCTGCAGTCGAGTCTAGGCCAGGCGTATAGACGATTAGTAGACTTAGTAGTAGACGATTAGTAGACGATTAGTAGACTAATTAGCACACTCCAATTAGGGCAGGGTCGGCACATGCATGACCGATGAGGGCAGCAAACTGTCCGGCAATTAACTGAGCGAGGTCCCAGTCCTCTTCGCCCCAGCACTAATGACTTGCTCAGAATAATTGTAGCATGATGTCATTGGCTGGGACCAGGGATGCGCGCGCGAATCGCACTTTGTTGCCAGGGACGACAAAGTCATGTGACCGGAACAGTGTTCGTCAGCACGACAAATCGTTAGCCGTGTCATACATCTTGTTGGCTTTTTACCGTAGCCGTTGAGGCGAGAACCCAAGCAAATCTTTTCAAGAGTCTGCGGCGCGAGATTCCTTCCTGTGCTGACGAATTTTGCTACAAAATTTTAGTCGTGTGGTAGTCTCCCTAACCGATTCGTACCCACCATCCTATTTTTCTCCTTTGCCCTCCAGTGAAAACCTGCTACCACAGACGTTTGACAGACTCGCACGCCAGGCAAATTTTCGCTAATTGGCCCAAGCGCTTTCAAACTACACGAAGCTAAATTGATACTAGCACGGAGACCGGCTCTCTAGATAATGACGAGCGACGAGATCGAGTTCGACTCGACGCCATTCGCGGCGTCGTTCGGTCCTGCGCGCCGTCCGTCGGGAAGCGCTCCTAATCACACACAGGAGCCCTCTGAGGCTTTATCGGGCCTCAATCCAGCGGGAGCAGCCGCTTTTTCGCCGACCCCCCGCAAACCTCACCTTCATGCATCTGCGCACACGCTTTCTACCGAATTTGATGCAAACCCTGATATCCCCCCCCTACCCACCGATCCCCAAGCGACGTCGTCTCGCAGCGTAAACGGCGCCAGTAAGCCAGGACCGAGCACGGAGAAAACGCACGAAAGTGGCCGCAAAGAGGACCGCGGATCGGAACTCATGACTACGGCGGCCAGTGATCGCGCACTAAAAGCGGTGCGTGCGCCAACCCACGAGCCGAGCGAGAGCGAGAACGGCCTCGATGAGTCGCCGAACGACGCGTTGTCGTCGCCCGCAGCCGCGCCGGCGGCGCCGCTTGCTGCTCCCGAGCTCAACGGAGCCCCGGCAGACCTCGACACAAATGATCTCGGATTATCCGAAGACGCGCTGAAATCGATAGACGATGCGAAGGTCGCCCTCCAAAAACTCGAAACCATCGCGGCCGATCTCAACGTGAAAGAAGACTGGGAAGAATGCACGGCCGTCGTCCTAAACGCAATGCGGCTTCTGCAGAATAGGTACCAAACGCTCGAGGCCGATCTCCGCACGCTGACGCGTGGCCGCGATAGGCCCATAGGATTCCGGGGAAGAGGTCGTGGCCGAGGCCGCGGAAGAGGCCGAGGCCGCGGCAGGTGGCGCACGCTGCCTACGTAGCCTGGGCCATGTTAAAATCAAGCTTTCTTGTATTATTTATTTGTTATCGCATCGTACATCAGAGAATTTGGAACGGTCACGTGGAGGGATGATAGGCCCGCTGCTGGCAACGATCTGAGTTTTGTGGATCCATTAAGGCGAACAGAGCGGTGATTCTGAACGACTGAAGTCGGGCTGGCCTTTGCGGCTGTTCGATGGGAATTTGCATTGATGTGGGCGTCTGGTTCGGACTCCGATAGTAGGCCCTAACCGCGATAGCTCGCAGCCTCTATTCGGAGTCCATCATTATACCATTATGCATTTTGTACAATGCACTAGTATGAATTAATGTACCATTATCATAAACTCTTTAATACACCATTATCATACACTTTGGAATATGCTTGCATATATGGAGCGCACTCATGCGCACCATGTTTGAAGCACTTCTTTCAGGGTGAAATATACTATGGCACCGTTAGCGGTGCAGGTATTGATACAATTGCGAAGAGTCGATGGAACTTCAGTGCCAAAGTATGTTCTATACCAGCCATGCTATTCGGTTCCCGATACTGGGTCGCAGTATCGAGCGCTCGACACCGTCAATGAACAGCCACTGTGCTGCACGAAAGGTGGCATCCAGGGACTGCTCTACTGACCCATTAATCTCTGCTTCTCTGCAACAAACAAGGTAGAGGGCGAATCTCGTCACGGCGACCAGAACATCTGTGACTATGTTGGAATAGCTCTCAATGTATATAAGCTTCTATAATTCGTCGCGTTTGGCTTATTGAAGTCAGTGTGTCGTTAAGCAGCCTGTTTACTAGCGCAGAATGGTCGCAGGGCGGTCACAGCCGGGCTGTTGGCTTCTGCGCATACTACGCCTCCAGCTGAACTCTCCTATGTACGAGCACCAGATTTCCGCTGCACCATTTTGCGAAGACCACAGCGGGCAGAAGTTCATATAGCAAATCGAAGTCGCTGGCAATTACCTCGACGAGGCGGAGATGCGCGTATGCAAGTAGCCGAGCCGGCAGGCCGCTCGCGACCTCATGCTGACAACTCGGCACCGAAAAGTCTGTGCACCGAGCCTGTTTTGGCGAAGTACGTCGAGTGCTGAGATAAATAATGCAGTTTTATATTAGTACGTTGTCTGCTTCGCTACTGAGGCTCAATATGGCCGCAATGCTGCTAGTGGCATACCGACTGTGCCCAACTAGTGCCTCCTGCCCGCAGGTCTCAATGCAACTAAATCCACCGCCGGCGCCTCATTTCCGTCGACTTCTTCTGATCAGTGCCTCGTCATGTAGCCGACGAAGCGCTGTCGAGCCCCAGACATTTTTTATCCAACGAAAATACAGAGCAGCATGGCTTTAGTCTACAGAAAAATACCGAACTCCGCGAGTTTCCCCCTCTTCTAGCGCGCTTTGCCCGGTAGGCGCTCGATTCCACCACGCTGTAGGAGGCTAAACTCGTGATTTTCGGCCATCAGCGCTCGCGAAAGTTAATCAGTGCCTGCATGGTTGACCCTAAAAATGCGCACGTTTTCGAACCTGATTTGTTTCGAGAGGAACAGATTCCGATCTCGAGAAGGTTCAACCTTGCAAAGGAGAGGTCGTGCATCGTGCCGAACCGGCTCGTCAGGTCGAAGAGAGTGCCAAGGTATGTAGAGAATGTGTGGGCTGGGGTTGAGCGATAGAGGTGCCTGGGCTGGGGTTGGGGTGATAGAGGTGTCTGGACTGGGTATGGGTGGAGGCGAGTGGGAGCAGCTTCAATAGGGGTGGGTGGGGAAGCAGCATTTAAATAATATATGAATAGGAGGGATGGAGTGGGGTGGAGGCGGGTGTGGGGGCTGCTTCAATAGGGGTGGGCGGGGAAGCAGCAAAATCGATTTAAATTGGAGGGATGGGCTGGGGATGGGCTGGGAAGCTTTAGATTTATATAGATATGTATTTTCCTCCTCCCGTGAACTCTGGAGGGAAGAGCATGGAGGCATGTTTTCATTTCATCTATAGACTGAATGAATTAGAACGTGGAGGGTGGGGGCAGCCGTAAGTTACGCAATTGTCACCACAAGTATCTCTGTTTTTTGTGACTGCCGGAACACCTATTGCATCCATTGCACGCATTGCATTGCACCCACCGCTCTGCATACAGACGGGCACCTCCCGCATTATCAACATGTTGTCGGTGCACTCCGGAAGAAGCAGCTGCGCAGACTGAAGCTAGGCAAGGGAGATCTAGGTTGTCACGAAGTCGTGAGGGCGGCTTGGGGAATCTGTCATTCGCTGCCGACCCAAGGCAGAATTGAGGAATACCTCAGTTCATTATGGAGTCAAATGGTTCACTTTGAGCTAATGATATCACCGTCATGGGCTCTTCAAGGTTTCGGGTTCTGCTGGGGTCCATATAAACGCTCGGCAACTAACTCGGCACAAATAGATGGTACATCCATGTAGAGTTCTTATGAAGACTCGAATGAGAATTGAGAGTAGAGGCGGTGCGTCTCATATCAGAGGTGGCTAAATAGTGAGCACGTGATATATGCAGAGCGATAGCATGCGTGCAAATATAGAATTCGGGAGTCGCCGCTCGGTCACGCTATAGACCGGTAGCATTATCTAAAGCAGTCCGCATTTATGAATTGCCTCAACGGTGTTATCGGATGTCTTATCTTTTTTTCGCGCAAATAGCGCAATGTATATGCGGTGGTGCTTTTCTATATGTTCAACGTTTTTCTATTATTATCCCTCATTTCTGCAGGTATTTTCGTACTTTGAGAATCTCCAGATATTCAGAGTGCTCCGATACCTGCTCGGTTTGTTATCTGACTTTTATGTTCAAATGCACTATGTTTTGGACCCGAGAAGGTGTTCAGTGTTTTCGGGGGAAGCCTTTAGCAAACGGAGTGTATCGCGAATTAACTACCCACATGTTGCTTGAACAAGTCGCATATTCCAGATGCACCTTGAAGGGTCACTAAGAATGTCCTTCAACCAGGCAATTGCTTCAATGGGATACAATTAGGCCCGAAATGCCGCATTGAAGTGTCTGCTAGCGCTTTGTATGCTGCTATATAGGCAACGCCTAGCTAAATGGAACGGCACTACTAGTATGGATGTATCTAGTTGTGTACGGTTGTTATTACGCTCGTTCGCCGCATGCGAATTGGTCGACGGATGTCTGCGTTCCCTCAATTCATTTGCATCGAAATTTTCTGAAACGCCATTTCGGGTCGCACATTCCCCGACTTAAAGACGTGCGTGCGGGGCATCGAGGTTGCACGATGTCTCGGCCGCTGCTTGGGAATTTACACCCGAACCCAGATCTCTCGCCACATAAACCCTCGAGCCGCGAGAAAGAAAACCATGGACAAGCAAACGAGGATCGCTATTCTGCTGGTCATCAGCACCGTGTTCGCGGTCATCGAACTCGTCGCAGGATGCAAGGTGTCATCTCTAGCACTCATCAGCGATAGTTTGCATCAATTTAACGACGTCTGCAGCTTACTAATAGCGCTTTTTGCTGTTCGTGCCGCCCGTTCCGGCGCGAGCATGCAGTACAGCTACGGCCTGCAGCGCGCAGAGATCCTTGGCGCGCTCGTGAACGCCGTGTTCCTGCTCGCGCTCTGCGTGACGATCATTCTCGAGGCAATTCAGCGGTTCATTGACCCGCCCGAGATCTCGAACCCGGTGCTCATTCTCGTTGTTGGCTGCTTCGGCCTCCTGTCGAACTTCGTCGGCCTGTTTCTGTTCCACGAGCACGGCCACAGCCACGGCGGCGGCAGCTCGCACTCGCACGGCGATCTCGAGGGCGACGCGCACGGCGCGCGCCGCGACTCCGCGGACATCCGCGAGCTGCTGCCCGAGTCCGTGCTCGCGCGCGAGGAGCAGAACCTGCTGCACAGCCACAGCCACTCGTACGGCGCGACGCTGACGCACGGCGGCGGCGACGAGGGGCCCGGCGTGGACGCGCACCACGAGCACCACCACACGCGCCCGCGGGTCACGGGCCACACAAAGTCGATGAACATGGAGGGCGTGTTTCTGCACGTTCTTGGCGACGCGCTCGGCAACATCGGCGTCATCGCGACGGCCTTGTTTATCTGGAAGACGAGCTTTTCGTGGCGGTTCTACTTCGACCCCGTCGTGTCGCTGTTCATCACGGGCATCATCTTCACGACTGCGCTGCCTCTGTGCGTGCGCGCGTCGAAGGTGCTGCTGCAGGCGACGCCGAGCTCCGTGAACTGCGACGAGGTGCAGCAGGACATCCAGTCGCTGCCCGGCGTCGAGGAGATCCACGATTTGCACATCTGGCAGCTCAGCGAGAACCAGTTGGTCGCGACTCTGCATGTGACCGTCCAGGGCCCGCCGTCGCAGTTCGGCACGCTCACGAAAACCATCCAGGAGTGTCTGCAGGGCTACGGGATCCCGTCTATAACGATCCAGCCCGAGTTCACGGACTGCGCGTGCCCGACGGTGTGCAAGGCGCGCAGCACAACGAGTTTGAGCGCGCCGAGGTCCTGAGCTGGGATGTAGCGCTTCGAACTGGGAGGCTGCGAGGTTGTGAGCTGGGACGTAGCGAGGTCCTTAGGTTTTTATAGCGAGGTCCTGAGCTGGGACGAGGTCCGAGCTGGGACGAGGCGCTTTGAGCTTCTGGGAGGCAAGGCGCCTCGAGGTTGAGCTTCTGGGCCCGGCCACAATGTGGGAGATATCCATAGATTTTGTACCCCTTCATTTAGTAAGACTCTTTGCGTAATGTACTGTATGTATAGAAGAAGCCTTCTACTATGCTATAAGACACTTCCCCTTCTGCTTATCGTTATCGGTAAGTCCGAGGTTCTGAAGCTTCTGCAGCGCCTTCTCGTGGCCGCCCTCGGCCGCCTTGCGGTACCATTTCGCCGCCTCGATGATGTTGCGTTTTGTGCCTGTCCCGTTCTCGTAGAAGAACCCGAGCGTGTATTGCGCCTTCGGCAGCCCGTTGAGCGCTGCGCGCAGCGCCCACTCGTACGCCTCGTCGTGGTTCACGGGGAACGTTGGGCCGGCGCCGACCATGTACCATGCACACATCGCGAGCTGGGCGCGCGGGTCGTTTCCGAGCGCCGCAATTGTGTAGTAATGAATGGACAAGTTCGGGTCCTGCGGGCACCCGAGCTCGCCGAACTCGTACGCCGTTCCGAGCCGCGCCGCCGACGGGATGAACCCGAGCTCCGCGGAGTGCGCGTACAGCTTGATTGCGTACCCGTCGTCCGGAATGACGAGGTCCTTGAACCCGACCTCGTAGATTTTCGCGAGCTCGTGCGGCGCGCGGTTGAAATTCTGGTCGGCCACGTTCACGGCGCGCGTCAGCCACTTCACGCCGGCCAGCCGGTTCGCGCTCGTGTCGCTCAGGCCCATGCCGCCGTAGAAATAGGCCATGCCGAGCTGGTACAGCGCGCCGGGCTGGTTGCGCACGGCGGCCTTCGTGAAGAACTGCAGCGCGCGCGGCGCGTCGCGGTTGCACCCCCAGCCTTCCTGCAAGCAGAGCGCCGCGCGGTAGCTCGCCTCGGCGTGCCCGTGCTTCGCGGCCATCGCCAGGTACTTGAACGAGCGCTCCATGTCCGGCTTCGCGAGCGCGTCCGACGAATACACATCGCCCAACAAGTACTGCGCGTCGGCGAACCCGCGGTCGCTCAGCCGTTTCAGCGAGCCAACTGCTTCTCTAAAGAGCTTTTCTACTGTTTTCGACAGGTCCGCGTCCTTCTCGCTCGCGCTCTCCTGCTCTTTGGCCGCAATCAGCGCCGTCTGCATCATGTACTGCGCGAGCTGGAACTCGAGCTCGGGGTCGTTCGTCTTGCGCGCGTTTTTCTTGTACAGCTCGATCGTCTTCATGCGCGGCACGAGGAAGTTCGGCGCTTGCGAGGACGGCGACAGGTTCGCGACGGCGTCGGACAGATTAAGATTGATGTTGTTCGTCGACGCCGAGAAGTCGTAGTAGCTCAGCCGGTTCGCGGCGCGGTTGCCCATGCTGCTGCGCGGGCGCGTCGGCCGCAAAACGGGCGAGAAGTCGCCGCTGTTCGAGCTCGACCGCGAATGCTGCGGCGAGTGCGTAGACACGACGCTCATGCGCGCGTTGTGCCGGCTGACGCTCGCCGGCGACGGCTGCGCACTCGCCTGGGCTAGAATCGGCTCGGGCGACTGTGATGTGCTTTGCGCACTTCGCGCGCTTTGTGACGCACTTGAGACGCTTTGTGCGCTTTGCGACGCACTTAAGGCACCTGGCGCACTCAAGGCGCTTGACGCACTTAAGGCGTTATCCAGGGATGAGATTTTCGGCGTGACGGCACGCGGTCGTGGCAGTGGCGCTAGCAAAGCGCGGTTATTTACATCATCATCGTCGTCGTCCTCCGAAAAGCTTCTGAGCGACTCGTCCGGCGACCGGAGGGCTGTGTGCAACTCGGATTCGCACGGATTCGCCGGTCTCCGCTTGCCGACGCGCATTACTTCGACCGACTGAGGGTCGCGCTTGATTTCGCGGCGCGGCGCGTCCTCGTTGTCAAAACCGAGCATCTCGCGGTACATATGCTGACCCGTGCGCGCAGGGGCCCACTGCACGTCCGGAGACTCGTCGGTATGCGGCGAAACCGATTCCGGCTCGCATTCCTCGAGCTCGCTCGACGGAGCAAGCAAACTCACGGGCGAGTCCTCAGCGGCCCCGCGCGAGCTCGTCGTCTGCGGACTCGCGTTGCTCGACGCATCAAAGTACGTCGACGCCTGCTGCCTAGGTAGGTTCCGGATCGTTTCCATTAAGAGGTTTTATTAAGGAGCCGTTCGTTGCAGGTCGGTTCGGCGTCGTGGGTTTGTCGCAGGTTCGTCCTCGACTTGTCGTCGCAGAGTGTCGTCGCAGGACGTGTTTTAGGCACTAAGAAAAAAGACGTGTTTTACCTTTACTCCGCCCCTCTCCTTATTAGGATTCTGTTCGGCGACGGGTTGCCGGGTCCTAGCTTCTTAGGATGATCCGCTCTTCTTTGAACAACAGTACTCTAGTCAACACTCCGGGCGAGGTGGTTTGACTAAAATACGCGTGTGTGTTAAATTCAAATCCCTTAGATCTGCCCATCTTATTATATTTACCTCATCACGTTAGGCTGAGGCTGGGCGAGGGCGAGGGCGAGGCACGCGCAAAGCGCGAAATACCTGTCTATAAAAAACGTTTAAGACGTCATAGCCATCTGGGAGACTGCAAACCGCCGTCGCAGACGCGTGCAATTGGCCCCAAAGAGGCAATTCCTCGACTTCGTGTGTTTTTTCGCGGCTGACGCGAGGTGAGTAAGTTCACCGTCTATCTAAGTTAGAAACACGGCTAAGTTAAGTTTTCTGTTTAAGTGACCACATTTCGCGTGACCGGGAAACAGCCGAGCACCTGTGCTCGAAAATGTTTCAAAACAATTCGCGCACCCACCCTACAACCGCAACAAAAGGTGCCTGAATCGCACTCGACTTCGCTCCGCACGTTCCCTAGGGTACCCCGTCAATGGCCAGCTTGCTCGCCAACAGTTTACTCACTAGCGCTTTGCTCTTAGCCTGTGCCGCGTTTATAGTGGTCGGCTACAGATGGGCTATGGCGAAATACGATAGCAACCGCGTCATCCTGCAGGACATACCCCCTACGGTTTACGATGACGCCGAGCAAGAACCCCTTGCCGAGTGAAGTACATACATTGTCTTAGTTAAAAACCTTCTTCACTAGTCACTAGTCGATATAGTAATTATGGCTCGATCGGCCGGCCGACGGTCGTCGTAGCCGGCCTATCTGCGAGAGGGCCCTTGCCTCCGATCGAACCCCACGCACCCGAGTCGGACTTATCTCTATAGCCACATGCTTCCCGAGGACAAAGTTTTTGGGCTTGAGAACTTCGGCAACACTTGTTACTGTAACTCTGTAGTGCAGGCGCTCTACCATATAAAGCCGTTCAGAGACTATGTGTTAGGAATTTCTCCAGTAGATCGCCCGAGACGGCTGCGCACGCCCGGCAAAGAGACCCATTCTTGGGTCATCACCGCGCAGAACGCGGCCGCCGAGCAGCAGCAGCAGCAGCAGAAGCAGGCGAGTGATGGCGGCCTCTCCTCGAGCCAGCGGTCCGGATTCAGCGTGCTGAAATCGCGGTTCTCCTCGAGCCGTCACTCGGAGCATGGCAGCGCCGCGTCGAACACGAGCAGCGTTTCGCCCACCCAGCCGGCACTCAGCCTGAACACGCATCTCGCGAGCACGCATCTCGGCAGCATCCCCGAAAACTCGGGCTACCCGGTGCCGCTCGTCGGCTTCGTCGACGACGAGCCCGGAACGCCCGTTGTCGGCTCGCCCACCTCGAGCACGGCCTCGACGGCCTCGACCACTACGGAAAGCCTCATTGACTTGCGCAAACGGAATGCACTTCTGAAGGGCCCCATCGTCAACGTCGACCTTAGCTTCAGCGACGCGTACCGCCGCAGCGAGTCGCTCGTCACGGCGCTCAAGGACCTCTTCGAGTCCATAGCCGAGAACGAGAGCGTTACGGGCGTCGCGTCGCCGGCGCATCTCGTCAAAGTGCTGAAGTCGGAAAACAGCATGTTCCGGAGCTCGATGCACCAGGACGCGCAGGAGTTTCTGAATTTCTTGCTGAACCGCATAATGGAGGAGGACGTGCACGGGGGCCAGGCCACGAAGTTCGACATGTTCTCCGGCGAGCTGACGAGCGAGCTGCGGTGCGTCTACTGCGAAACGGTGACGCGGCGCAACGAGCCGTGCTTCGACTTCAGCCTCGAGGCGCTCGCCGACACGAGCGTCTACAACTCGCTGAAGCAGTTCAGCGCCGCTGAGGTCATGGGCGGCAGCAACAAGTTCTTCTGCGACGTCTGCGGCGCGCACCAGGAGGCCGTGAAACGCATGAAGGTCCGCAAAGCGCCGCCGGTGCTCATCCTGCATCTCAAACGATTCAAGTTCAGCGAAGACGAACAGTGTAACACGAAGCTGCTGAACCGCGTGCTGTACTCGAAGTACCTGCGGCTGCCAGTGGCCACGGAAGACTGCCCGACGCCCGAGAAGCTCTACGAACTCACGTCGGTGATTGTACACCTCGGAGGCGGGCCCTCCATGGGCCACTACGTCGTGGTCAGCAAGACGCCGCGGGGCTGGATCCTGTTCGACGACGAAATTGCCGACCGCGTCGACGAGTCGTACGTGTTCCGGTTCTTCGGCGACAACGCGTCGCTCTCGACGGCATACCTCCTGATGTACCAAGAAGTCACCGAGGAGCAGCATGAAGCTGACAACCTCGGGCCCATTTCGCCGGCGCAGCGGCGCACGTCGGCAGCATCTCAAGCAGCAAGTGAAGACAGCGAAGACGGGAAACGCAAACGCATGTTCTCGTTTCGGAAACCAAGCCAGTAATGTACTAACAACAGTAATGTACTACCAATACGTATATATGTCTAAGCACGGATTCCGCCGGTCAAACTGAGTCCCATGAACCGTTTGCGGCTGAACGCAAGCCAAAACTTCGAGGGAACCTCGAGGTTCTCGGCAAACACGTACGACAGAAGCCGCTCGGCGAGCTCTTGCCGGAGCTGCGACAAGTACCCTCTGAGCGTGTCGGCCTCGTAAATGGAGCTCGGTGCTAGATAAATCCCGTTCAGCGGGAACGCCGGCTCGCCAGGGAGCGCGAAATCGTCGCTCGCAACGACGTTCAGATACTTTTGTGCCGCATTGTATGACGGGTGGGTGCGGATCCCAGCAAGGCACTCGTTCACAAACAGAATGCCGTAGATCAGCGTGCGGTCGGCGGCGCCCTTGATCTCGAAGTTGCGGAAGAAGCTGTTCACGCGGAACAGGTCGATCACCTCGTCGACAATGTCGTACTCCTCGGTCGGGTAGGCGGGCCCGCGCACCTTCGTGCGCAAGGGGAGCACGGCCATGTTCCCTATGAGCCGCAAATCGGGCATGTCATTGAAGATGGAGTGCTGCACGGGCATTGGCGTGAGATGGCTCCAGAGGGTACGTGGTTTTAGGGGACGGCGACCGGCCTCGGGCTGGTTGGGTACTATGGATTCGGTCGTTCCGCTTGTCTCGCAGTATTTGTACCGGTACGAAATGTGGCTAATTGTATGTCTGCTAAATAACGTTACTCTCTAGGTTCTCGAAGAACAGATGATGCAGTGGGTGACTGCGGCGCACAGCGCTCTGGCTCTCCACAATTCTGCGGGCTTCGTAGAGCCTGCTCTGGTTCTTTCTGAATCGGCCGAGGAAGTCTTTCAGCGCCTCGGCTAGAACGCCGACTCGACACCACTCGCTGTCCGAGTGCTTGCGCGCACTCTCTTCACAGTTCGTGCTCGCGCACGAGATGAACGTATGCAGCGTGTTCCATTGGCCCGACTCGGCGAGATCTATGCACTGAGCCAGCACCTCAGAAATGATACACGCCATGCGGCCAAACACCATAGACATGGGAACAATGCTCGTGAGCTGCGGGCTTATGTCCGGCTCAATGTTAAAAGGAATGCAGTGTTGGACGCGGCGCGACATCGCCGACTTGGATGTGATGTTCAGAAACTCGCTCGCATCCTTGACCGTGTTCGGGAGAACGAGCTCGAACACAAGGCAGCGCATTTGGCCAGCAATTAGACGGCCGACGTCTACATGTACCTGCGTTCTGCCACTCCATGAGGTTTGGACGGCCTTAGATTCTCCCAAACAGCACAGAAGTTCTATACCGCGGTGGAAGCGCACGTCCACGACAACGTCGCAGCACTTCACATTCTTCTCGGTCTGGAATAAGCCAATAAGACACTCAGAGAGCTCTTGCGGGGACTCGACGTGCTGGAATCGTGAAGCGGTATTCTGTTCAGAGATCTTCGTGAGAATCTGATTGCCTGATTCCATAAACTCTACCGAGTGGATTGGGATGTGCGCGCTCTTCAGAATCGTCGAGGACAGAGGGCAGCCAGAGACACAGACGATGGATTGGCTTAAGAGACGTCTGCTCGGACTGGAGAATAGGCTCATCGCCGTATCCAAGACACCATCGTAGGCCGAAGTGAACTCATCAAGGCTGTACATTTCCAGTTCAATCACCGTCGACCACCCGGGCCAAGACGGTTTGTGCATTGGAATATAGGCCGTTGACCCGTCTTTGCTAACGGCCACAATACCCAGTCGATCCTGCGACTGCATACAGCTGAGCAGGCTCCGCACACAAACGGGCACAAGATCAACAGGGACACAGAGAACCTGCTCAACTACACCACGGACATCATCCAAAGACTGCGGAAACACGGGCGTCGCTACAGTAATGGTTTGATGGAAATTCGCAGGACAAACAAGCAGATCATCGTAAATAGCAGCAAGCCACTGTGGTAAATGCTCTGGGAATGATTCGAAGAGTTTGCAGACATTAGATCTCTGGCGCAAAACAATGTGAGAAGATTCAATGTATGCAGAGAAGTCGTCGGCGTGGATATTGAATATCGCCTCGACTTCGCGAGATCCATCCGAAATCGGTCTCAACACGACCAAATACTTTTCGAACAGAAATGCCCAGCACTGCTTTTGAGAATCCAAAGTGGAGTTCTCGCGCGCACAGAAAACAGAGTGCATACGGAAACGGCCGGGGAAGTCGCTTTGAACTGCAAAATCGGAGAATTGAACATCCCACTCTACCAAAGCGGTGTACAAACACGCGAGTTCCGTGTCCATATTAGTGGGCTCGTAGCGAAACGCATGCTTATGCTTTGTAGCCTCTAGTTTAACAATCAGCTCAGCAGTGGTCTCTGTCGTGTAATGAAGGTAGGTCTCGGCAATCAGGTCTTCATCACTATCCTCGATAATGCTGGCAAGGTCCGAGTCTGTATTCTCATAAACAGACGACACGTTACTCAGAAATAGTGAATCCTGGAGCTGCTGTTCAAAGGTCTCAAAGCATCGTTGACAAATGATATCTTGCATCTTAGAGGTCACACAATGGACATGTACGAAATGACCACACTTCAGCAGGTCGGTTCGTTCGTACTTGCCGATGCTTTCATTGCACACACTGCAAGAACGGACATGGATGATACTGCCGTAGCGTCGCGTGTCCTCAGGTGGACTGTTTTGCAGCACGAGGCTCCCGGGAAAGGTATTGTAGAATCTAAATTCGTCGGGGTCGCTCTTCAGTCGCTTCGGATCCTCTGCTTGCGGCGGCGTCGCCAGCAGCGTCACCTCGTTTTGGTGTCCTTTTCGAGGTGGCGATACGGACGCTGGAAAGGAAAAGGTATCTTCAGGAGTTGCCATAAGTTTATGCTAAATTTCTACGGCGTTGCATTTATATAAATCTCCACAAACATTGGGTTGTGTACTGATAGCATGGGTTATGTTTTCTTTTGCGAACTGCTATCAAGCATCACTGTCTTTTTTAGGTAAATTAGGCCAGTTAAAAGCACTTCGGTCAGTTCGTTTCAGGAGTTATGCGGCTCAAATTGTTTCTTAAATAGAGCTCTATATTTTTAGCAGTTCAGATTTTTAAAAAATGGCAGCTAATACTTCATTGAGCGTTCCAGGCTGTCCCTAAAATAGCACTCGGGTTCTAAGGGCACGATAACAGTCGATGTCAATAAGAGTTAGAGCAGAATGTTACTACATGGAGTAGCACTTATACAACGATATTGCTCGTTAATACTTTTTGACTATGCTGGCTTCTCTACTCTTCTCCTCCTACGACGCACACGGCCTGTCCTCAACCTAGCCAAACACACGGTCAAACACACCACTCCTAGCAATTGGTAAATCTATCCCTCTTCTCGCTCGACCCCTTCTAAACCGCGTCTAAAGAGCAGCACTTAAAAAGAAGGGGGCTGTTGCTTCCGACGCGAGCCCCTACCACTTGGCCCCCATGGACGAATCCATCTATCGGGAGCTACAGGAGGACGACGAGAGACAGTCCGAGTCCTCGAATTACGAGAGCTCTCTGCATCTGCCAATTAGCGAGAACAATGAGTTTATGGGCGGTCCCACGGCCGCGGGGCTGTCTGCGCGCGATCTCGCGGAATGGCGATGGGCGAATGTAGACAATCTCGACCTGTTCCTGCGCCAAGTCTACAACTACTACGTCGACAAGGGCTTTTACTGCATAATTCTTGCGTGGACTGTGAAAATGGGCACAGTTCTGTTCGTCGTGTTCTTCTCGAGCTACCTGTACAGCTGTGTCGATTACGGCCGGCTTAAAGCCGCAACAAAGCTATCGGACGTCCGCGTTGACCATTGCCTTGCGCAGGTCTCCTGGACACACTACCTGTTTCTGTGGGTGTTTGGTATTGGCTGGACTCTGAGGCTGTTCCAGTACGTGCAGGAAACGCGTACTTTGTGGGAGATCCACGAGTTCTACTACCATCTGCTGCACATAACAGAAGACGAGATCCAGACGATTAGCTGGAAGCAGATCGTCGATAGAATAGTGAAGCTACGCTCCATCAATGGCGCGAGCTACAAGCGGCTGGACGCACACAATATCGTGAACCGGATCATGCGGCAGGAGAACTACATGATCGCGCTGTACAACCGCCAAGTGCTCGACCTCGAAATCGAGGTGCCCTTCACGAACGAGCGGTACGAGTTTTTGACGAAGATGCTCGAATGGAGCATCTCGATGTGCCTCGACGACTATGTGTTCAACCCGAGGGGCCACGTGCGGGGCCCCGTTTTGCGTGAGGACAAGCGCGACCAGCTCGCCGAGAGCCTGAAGCGGCGGTTCCAGTTCGCAGCGCTCATGACCATCATCGCGTCGCCGCTGATCATCTTCTACATGACGCTGTACTACTTCTTCAAGTACTTCAACGACTTCTACTCGCGGCCCAAGGACCTCGGCATTCGGCAGTACACTCCGCTGGCGGAGTGGAAGTTTCGAGAGCTGAACGAGCTGTACCATCTGTTCAAGCGCCGCTTGTCCATGAGCTACATGCCCGCCGACCGGTACATCAGCCTGTTCCCGCGCATCAAGACCGAACTGATTGTGAAGTTCGGCATCTTTGTTTTCAGCTCGTTTGCGGCCGTGCTCGTCATTTTCACGGTTTACGACCCAGAGCTTCTGAACCTCGAGATCCGGCCGGGCCAAAACGTGTTCATGTACTTGACGACGCTCGGGTTCTTGATCGCCATTAGCCGAGCTATGCTGTCGAACCCCCAGGAGCAGGCTATCTATCAGTCCGACGCGGCCATGCGCCAAATCGTCGAGTTCACGCACTACTTTCCGGACGAGTGGGCGAACAAATTGCATACAGAACCCGTTAAGAACGAGTTCTGTAATTTCTACGATCTGAAGCCGAAGATCGTGCTCAGAGAGCTACTGAGCGTCTTTTTGAACCCGGTGATTCTGTGGTTCAAGCTCGCTGAGCGCAGCGGCCGCATTATCGACTTTTTCCGCGAGTCCAGCGTCTACGTCGAGGAGTTGGGCGGGTACGTGTGCACTATGGCCGTGTTCAACAAGGAGCACCTCACGAAACTGAAGGCCCAGAACGACGAGCTCGATCGGTTTTACGCGACAGATGATGGCAAAATGCTGAAAAGCTATCTCAATTTCACGGATATGTATGGCCCGCAGTCCCGGAACATGGGCTCGCTGTATAATCAGCAGCGCAGCAAGCTGTCGACAGTGTCTGAAGAGGCGCATAGCCAGCCGCAGCCGGTCTACCAGTTCCAGTCGTTCGAGCCGCAAGAGCATGCGCCGCCAGAGCACGAGCAAAATTCATCGACCTTGGACACGGGCATTTTCTCGGAGAGCGATGGCGAAGACGAAAGCGTGGCTGACGACGGCGTGCTCGGCCTGCTCAATAATTTATATAAGAAGTAGACTCTACTTTCTCCGGCGCTTGCGCTCGCGTTCGTAGGCGTTCCGCTCGGCGCCTTCCTCGCCATTGATCTGGCCCTCGAGGCGCTTGAGTTTATTATGGTATGCCTCCATTTCCGAGCGCTTGTCCTGTAACCTCTGGCGCGACTCGAACTCGGCGTCTCTGCGAATCTCGCGCAAAGTCGACTTGCGCTCTTTCTTATGCAAGGCCTTCAGCTTCTGGAGCTCGCGCTTTTCAGGATCAAGGCCTTGGCCCTTCACGTCCGGATTATAGTTTTCGTCGAACAATGGCGCCTGCGTGCGGATTCCAAGCGGCCGGAAATTCTGCAGTTCCAGGTATTTGCGCTCCGTCGAACTGAAGTGCAGCAGCCGGTCTAATTGTTCGACCGTAGCCAAATGGCCGACATTGGCTAAACACGCGCGCAGTGGACCGAAAATCTCGGGGAATGAGTCCAAGCTTCGCCACAAAGACGCAGCGCGGGTAACAATTCTCGCGATCACGGCGAGCGCCTGACCGCTGGAAAGCCGGCTGCCCAATTTGGTCGGCGTGTCGAGGACCCCTTCTTTGAGCGCCCATCTATGTGGAGATAAACGCACGTACCTCTCGGCAATGACGACGTTTTTACGAGTCATCATAGCCAGCACTCTCAACAAATACGCCGGGATCTCGGGGATGTAACGCTTAGAAACACGCTGGTAAACGAGCAGCAGCTCGCAAAGAAATAAATTCGAGGAGACGCTCTCAATATCGACGGAGTTCGACAGCCGCTGCGTGATGGCTAAGGAGGCCGACGTCGCAACGACGTGCCACTGGTCACTCGTACTGAACAGCGATCCGACAAGGCTGAAAAGTAACAATTCCGTACGACCCCAGGCCGCGCGCCGCTTCGCTGAGTGGACCAAGTCGCGAATATGGTTCGCCAAATAGATACCAGTTTCGAATTTCGGTGCGGCGGCGTGCAAAATAGGGATGAGTTCTTCGAAGCGCGTCGGCATCTTGATGGCGTAGTCAGTCATCGCCGCGACTAGTGTATGAAGCTGCTCGCGGTTTCCGGTGCCTCGGCCAGGCGACGCTATTTTCATGTAGTATTTCAGCTGCTCAATGGACGGCTCGGCCTTTTTAAGCTCTTCGTAAGACTGAGGGATGTTGACCCGACTTTCAGTGGTCGAGACTGCTTCGTTTACATCACCCTCGCTCTCGTTATCGTTATCGTTCAAGCCGAACAGTCCTGCATCGTCTTGGACATCCTCGTAGTCGAGGTCAATGTCGAGGTCATCGCCTTCCATACGCGCCACCTGAGCCCGCTCAGCAGCGCGACGTTTCTCCTCTGCCTCCCTCTGCAGCTCCTCTTCCGTCTTAGTTCTTTCGCCGGGGTCAGCGCGTTTGTCCCAAGCCAGTTCCTGCACATTCGTGTCGTAGTCGTCAACCTCGCGCTCTGTTTTGCGCCGGTCTTCCTCCAATGGAGCCAGCTCGGCCATGAGCTCGTCAAAATTCGCATCCAAGTTGCCGATGACGTTGCTGTCCTGCTGCTGCTGCTGCTGGCGCTCGAGTTTATGCATCTTCGATTTCGCTATGACTTCTTGCATGACTTCTGCCTTTGTTTTGGGCCGCTCGGGCTTCTCCTCTGCTTCTTCCCTGAAAGATTGCGCACGCTCGTGGCTCCGCATATACTGCTCCTGTTCCTCAGCTTCTTCGAGGCCAAGGTCGCCTTCCTGAAAATCATCGTCGAATTGCAGGGTGCGGCCACCGTGCGTGAGCAGCGTCTCTTCATTATCATCGTCCTCGATGTTGAAGCTCTTCTTGCTTTGTTTGCGGATATGGTTCAGCTTTTCTCGAGCAAATCTTTCCACCATTTTGTCCTGCTCGCTCATTGATGTGTCCTTCTCACCGAACCGGCGATCAATTAACCCACCGACTTTATTCTGGAGCCGCTTCTCGGCCTCCCAAGTCTGCTTGCGCTGGCGTTCGGCTTGCGTCTTCGCAGTAGTAGCGATTTTCGGATTGAACGCACTGCGGATGGCATTGAGCGATTCCTCGTCTTTCCGCCGCCGTTGCTTTACTTGCTCAGCATTAGCCTTTTTCTTCTGCTTTTGGTGGCGCAAGAGCTCATGCTCTTGCAAATTGTTCTTAAAATTTTTAAGAATCGAGCCACCCATTTAGTGAAAAAAAAATTGAGGTCAGCTTCAGAAGGTCCCCAGACCCTTAACCCAAGGCGAAGGCTGACCATCGAAAACCAGACGCGACCGACGCGTAAATACCGTAAACGAGACCGAAACTGATGCCCTTTTTATGTTAGACGGTGAGGTTCCTGATTCTGATATAGAATTGCCACCTCTGGTTCTTGATTCGCCAGTATGGTTACCCCTGGGCACACCAGCAGCCTTAAAAAGGATATCTGAGAGCCGATCCCGAACTCCACGCGTCTCTGCTGCACTCGACCAAACCGTTCAACGGTTCGCACTTCCTCAAAGACACAGGTTCAATTTCGATGAGTTTGCGAGGAGAGACAGGCAAGCTCACGCGTTGATCTTCAATGATCGCCAGTTTGATGGGCCCCGCAGCGACAGCGAGGACGAAGACTTCGACGTGCCCATGACTCTGCCAGAGGAATCTCAGCCAAGTATGCCGGAGTCTTTAGAACCGGAGTCGCAAGGTGCGACCCTTCCTTTACATCTGGATCGAAAACGAATAATTGAGTCGGAATCGGAGAACGATGAGACTCCAAACGGCGAGGCACGCGAGATAGAGTCTTCATTGCAACCATTTGTCTTTCGAAGAAACGTGTCTCCTCTGCCATCTCCTCCACGAGACGTACCTCCACGACCCATGTCTGAAGCTCCTGCAGAGGAGTTGCAGCGCGAGGTATCCCCAGACTCTGCCGTGGCTGCAGTGCCGACTGAGTCCACTGACTATCATTCACGGCGGAGACGGCACCGCTTCAATTTCAAAGAGTTTGCCAAGAAAGATAAGCGTGCAAACCGGCTGCTTTTCCATGGCGCAGGCAAGAAGTATGAAGCCCCCGTTAGCGACAGTGAAGACGATGACTTTGCCGACTCTGACGATGACGTTGAAAACACTGAAGACACGGATACCGAGTCTTCTGAGACTGAGAAAGACTCGGCAAGCCGCATAGACACAGACTCTGAACATGGGGTTCCGTTGATAGAACGGCGGTTCAAAACGACGATCCCGGCTGCCCAAGAGCCGGAGTCCTTGGAGTCCCAAGAGGAAGCGATAGAAGACTACGGTGGTATCGATTTCATGGTACCGAGGTCGTCATTCAATGTCGTTAGTCTCGCCAAGCATGCCGGCTCGCGGGCCTCTAAACCGCTGCGCATTGCAGCCCGAACGGCTAACCGGCGGTGTCCCCAGCCACGGGCTGCTAAAGTACCGAAAATGTTTGCTAATCATAGCAGCGAGACAAGAAAAGTCCTTCAGGGGATTGCTGATGGGAATCTCAACTACGACCAAGTCCTGGCTCTGCCAAAACGGAACAAACGAACACGGCGGCAAGGACCTCCAAAGCAGCGCCGGCATACTGAGCAGCATACCGCGAATTTCTATACTAGCATTGTTGAGAGAGAGGAAGGGATCTCCAAATTCCCGTTAAGCATGAGAAGTCCTTCCTTGTCGCATTCTAAAAAGCAACCTTCTCTGGGAAGTCGTTCTTTGGGAAGTCGTTCTTCACTGGAGAGGAAGGAGAGGGACTTTTCCTCCGGAAGACATTCTTCAAAAGAGCGTGATTCGGGCAAGCAAGATTCGAGGCAGGCGTCGCCCGTGTCAAGCACGAGCTCCAAACAAGATCCCGTTGACACATCCCGTATCAAAGCAGACATTAACTCGCCGAATCGCCGTCTTATCAATTTCGAATTTAAGCAAACGACCTTCATAGGCTCCCGCCTTCTCAACATGTTCGACGAGCCCGGGATGTGGAATCGCGAAACGGCTGTACCAGTAGCGTCAACCTTCGGCACTCCAGTGAACAAGGCGACCGAGCAGCAGGTCACTGAGGATGCGGAACTCATATTCCGCCTTTGCGAGGAAATCGACGCGCAGTTTCTCTCGGATCTCTACGCGTATTTCCTGGCGGGAACCGGGTTTCTTTGCGATGAGCGTGAGATCGTCGAGCTCAGCCATAAAAGAGCAGTTGCTCGCGAATGGCTTCGGCTTGCCCGCAATCTACTGAAACTCTGTCTGAAACGCCACTCTAAGCATATGCTTGGTCAGTTGGCATTGCTCACTACCTTAGCGAGCTTCGTTTTGTCTCAACACGTTGGGGTTTATGACGAGTCTATGGCTAAGCGGGGAAGGATATTTGCTATGTGGACTCTCTTCTATTTGCAAGACGCTGTCTCTCTGCAAGTGGATCGAGTAACGAAGCCTATGGACAGCAGTTTTGCTGGTGTCGAGCTTTTGTTGGCGGTCCACAAATTTTCCCAGTTTGATCGCACTTTGCCGAAAATTCTCACGCGCACAACATCACCGAAACCGGTATGGCATTTCGTGCAGTTGCTTGCCGTATCTGGACAATGGCAAGATTGGGCTTTGATTAAGTTCGTGGTCGATCGCACAGTAGACAAGGATCCTCACACAGTGATGCTGTACATCCATCGTCTGCTCGTCCACTGGAAGTGGCCCACATCAGCAGATACGGTCATTGATTTGTTCAATTATTTTGCAAAGCTGCGCTACTACGCGGATCCAAAGGGCGAGAAAATCGGCTTGCCAAGGTTCTTGTTGACCTCGTCGTTTGATGGCTCGACAATTCCGCAGGGAAACAGCTTCTCGCTATTCTTAGAACTGCTTGGATTGTCCCTGCGTGCCTTGCAAACGAGCGATCTCAGTTTGGTGCGGAGGCTTTCGAGCCGAGTGACCCCCCAAAGTTCGCTTGTGTTCCCTGAGGAGCGCGAAGTTAGCATGTCAGATTTGAGCAGCGCTTCGCACCAGTATGGACTTTTAATTGTGCTCTTTCGCACTCTACCTAGCGAAATGCGACCTTCGATCGCGCAATTCCGCGACTTGGTTGTGTGGAAGGGCGCTCATTGGGCGATGCGAGTGAAGGCGATGAGTGCATGGGACATTCTTTTGAGACTGACTACTGATGACCGCCACGAGTTCCGCAACTGGATGCTGGACATCCTTGACGGCGGGTGCTATTCCGAGCAAGTTATTAGACACGCGCTGACTACGGTCTTACCGCACTGGCGACCCGAAGCTGTACCTGCATTTCGACTTGCGGAGCTGGGGCTCCTGTCGAACATCGAACAAACTCGGTTGATGGCCTGGAAACTGGTAGGTTTGGCGAAGTTCGGTACTGAAGATCTCTTGACATTGACGACCTGGCAAACACATTTCGGCGACTCTGATTTAAAGTGTTTAATAAGTTTCGTGGGCTGTCAATTATTGAAGGAGTGGGCGCAGCGGAATCGCGCACATGTAGCACCCGTATACGCCCAGCTTCTGAGAAGCGGTGCCTTACAAGTGTCTGAGATCCTACCTTACATTGTTGACACAGTACTGAAACCCGAACTGGTTCAGGAAGACCTCAATTTTTTACAAGCTGCGGGGTTCGCCGGTGCCCCAAGAGACCGCATGTGGAAACTCGTGTCCATGATTGGGGACTCTGTGGATCTTTGTAACCAAGCTTTGGATGTCGCCGATCAGTGGGCGAGCCAATCAGACCGCTCGGCTCTGTCTGCTTACCTGGATTCTGTTGGCGAGTTAAGAAGACTAATCCAGCCACTATTCCCGCAGTTGCTCAAGCAGCCCCGGCGATCAGCCGTGCTGCTTGATGAGAAAGCGAAAGTTTTGGAGACCATGCAAGCCCACATTCTCAATCTGCTACACGATCGGAGTGTGAACGTCTCATTGTACTTCTTTATCTACCGCCTGCGGGGACTAATCGTAGCAGGCGACCCGGCCACGGTCGCAGATGACCGGCCGTACATCACTGAAGTCGAGAGAGCCCTCCAAATACCCACAATGGAATCCCGCGCCGTGACGACTCTTCTTCACACGTATGGGCTCATTTTAGAACTCACGAGCGAGTCGCTCATGCATACGCGGAAAAATTATCTGCCTCTCGTACTCCCAACTCTTGTCCGATGCGGCCGTACTATCACAGTCAGTAAGCCCGAACTCGCGGAAGAGTTAGGCGCGTTTATTCACCGAATAGCGTACTATCTTTGGCGGGTACTTTGTTCTCACTCAGACGTTTCCCACGACTCGTGCACTGTACAGCTCTTTGAGGAGTTTTGCAAACTCGCCCGCCAATGGCTGAATCAAAGCTCCTCTGCGTATAAGTACGCCCAGGGGATACCACTTCCGACACTGCTTGGGCCGCTGATGGCCTTAGTTGAGAAAGCTTTGGGGAGCGATGAGGCAACTGCGTTCACACCGCCGCAGAGCACACACTGCGACCCGCAGCTAGCGAACAATCTCACGGCTGCTTTCCAATCTGAGGTGCTTGTGGAGCACTATGTCGAGCCTACAAACGAGCGGTCGTTGCGGAAGCTTCATATGTATTTGGAAACCTTTACGACGGCATACGCGCCGGATAAACATGCGTATTGACGGCTGGCCCGTAAACATGTATGTATTTTGTATTTTAAGGTCTGCATTCTAAGAGTTGTAGCCATTTAAGCTAGGACGCAAGAACAATGGTCACAGCATTTACAGATGTACTTTTAGATTTTCCAAGGACAAGACATTTTTACTTTCTGCTCCTGCTAGCCCTCGTCCTTCGCTCCTCCTTCTTGGCCGGCTTCTCGTCCTTCTTAGGCTTCTCGTCCTTCTTAGGCTTCTCGTTGCCCTTAGCCGGCTTCTCCTCGAGCTGAGGCGCAGCCGGCTCTTCGGTGAACACGTAAAGAAACACAAACACGAGGAACCCAGCCACAGTAGCACCGACGCCGGCCAAGTACACCCAGCTGTTGGCAATCGACCACGAGCGGTCCCACTCGTTGTTCGCTCGGTGGTGAATCGTGACCACCTGCTTGTCCTCGAGAAACGTGAGCCCCGGGCGCCGGTAGTCGACTTGGAAAGTGAACATGCCGTACTGCTCGGGAGTCTTGAACTCGACGCACCCGATCGAATTCAGGTTCAAGCGGTAGTAGGGATTGAGCATCTTGAACTCGAGCTCGACGTCCTCGATGTTGCGATACGGCTTCCAGCCAGGCAATTCCGGGTCCCACTCCTCGATATCCGCACAGTACCGCAACTCTTGCTCGATCGAGTAGTGCAGATGCGACTCGCCCGTTGCGACCTCCGAATGCTCGGCGTTCGCGAGGCGGAGCTCGCCGAACTCGTGCAGCGCCCAGCCCGTGATCTCCTTGGCTGTCTCCGCGGATTTCAGCAGGTCGGCAGAGCCGAGCCAGACGAACCGCGAGCCAAGGGTTGACTGCAGCGCAGCGGCTAAAACAAGCTCGTTTCCGGCTCCGAAAATGTTTGAGGCCGTGCTCGTGGCCGAGTCCTTGCCAGCGTTCCATGCATAGCCCGTGTAGGGCGCCTCGAGCAGCGCTAAGAGATACTCGTTGTCACTGAGTTTCGCAACGCTCGTCTGCTCCGAAAGCGAGTCTGGTAAAGTCTTGACGATCTCGCCATCCGGGATCAGATGTGTCTCGAAATTGTTCTGGTACTGGACGCCGCGGCCGGAAATCTCAATACCAAGCTTCGTGCCGACATCGCGCAGCACTGCCGGCGCGTATCGCGGGGTCGTCAAGGCAACGATGTTTCCGCCGAGCTCCATGAACTCGAAGAGATCGGGCATTTTCATCGTGGAGCCGAGCGCCTTGACACGGCCGGGAAGGAAGATCACGCTGTCTGCGAGTCTTTCGCCGTACTCCTGGAGCTTAGCATGGTCCTTGACGCCAGCAGTCTGGACTTTGAATCCGCGTTCCGTAAGAGGATCAACGACTTGCGAGACCTCGATGTCGGTGTTCGAGTCGTCAAAAACCACAAGCACGCGCTCGTACTCGGGCGGCGGCAGGGCGAGAGCTTGGCCAACTAGCGATACAAGACCGAGAAGCACTGTTGACACGCGCATTACTTGTGGACTACAGAAGCTGACACTATTAGTACGCGCCTTGATCACGTGGGGTACTGCCACGACTCGCTAGAGTGCGGTCAACGGGGACGGATGGAAGTGTGGGAGACTGTGTTGAAGGTGGAGCATGGCATTTGCACATAGATGTACTAATTAGGTACTTGGTCGATGTAGCTACGCAAGAGGTGCACTGCTTGCATCTGGAGTTTAATGATACATCCTCTATAGAGGTGGTTGCACAGGTTCTTGACTTGCTGCAGTTTTCTGGTCTCGATTTCCTCGAATTGTGCTACGCCCAGCGTTTTCTGCCGACTTGGATCTCGAAGTGAACTACAAACTAGCATCACGCCCAACCCCGCATTATGACTGACGCTGGAGAATATACTGACAAGGACTTCCAAGAGATCTGGGAGCAAATGAGCGCTGCCGAGGAGCACGCTGACAATTTCGAGGCCCGGCTTGACAAGTTTCACGAGAAGCTCGATTCGATTCTCGAGCAGGTGCGCGGCACAAGTAACCAAGCCGAGCGCGATACTAGCACATCCGCACCAGCATCCAAGGAAAGTGCGAAGTGATTTTTGTCGAGCAATGTATTTGCACGAGTCTAAAGTGTCTCATTTTTTTACAAAGACCGCTTGTATTCGCCACTCATTTTTAGTGGAGGCGTGCTCGACTTATAACTTCCAGGCTTCCGTAGCAAACCGGCTCGGCCTGTTCCACCTCAATAGCTATCAACACATTATAAAGAATTATACATGACCTTATAATCTACATGTCTCAGTTTTCTCGATGCAACTCGTCGCTGAACTCGTCGCTTTGTTTGAAGGGTAATGGAACAGGACCGGCTCGGTATGCCCGTGAGCGCCCAGCTCCTGACAACAGTCGGCCTCGCGTCAACCTTCGGCCTATTCTACGGCCTCGGCAAAGGTGCTAAACTGTCGAGTCTGCGATACCTTGCCGAAAACGCCCATCGGCTACCGCGAACGAAAGGCACATGGTATTTCTTCCACAAGCGAAAAAACTATGTCGTACTGCGCGACGGTATCAACTATGGCATTGTCACTGCTCTAAAATACGGCGGCGTCACAGCGCTGTTCTTCGGCATTGAAGCTGCCGTTGATAAACAGCGTCAAAGGCTGTCGTGGGTCTCGACGACGACCGCGGCAATGACCACTGGACTCATAGTCTCCGGATTCCAGGGACTGCCTTGGAGACAGCTTCTGCGATCCGTTCGCAACTTTACCATTATCGGCGCGCTGGTTGGACTCGTTCAAGACCGCGTCCGAGGCATGTCGCGGTTGTCGAGAGAAACGCGAATGGCTAAGCAGCCAGCAGAGTAGAATGTACATATTAGTCTTAAATATAGTGTAACTAGAGCATAGCAGTTCTAGGCCTCGTCCTCGTCGACTTCGTCGAGGTCGAGTGGGTAGCTCAGCAAGCACGCCACGCCGGACATGCTGTCCAACTGCTCGCCGCTCGGGTGCAAGCTGCTGAGCACAAGCACTTCGCGGCCCTGTTCGCGCACCTCGTCACAGAGCGCGACGAACCGTTTGCGCTCCATGACGTCTGTTGAGCGGAAGAGTGAGTCTGTGACCATGAGCACATCCACGGCATTCAATTTGACGGCGCGCTCGACCTCCTCGACTCCGTACCATGCCTTCATGTCGTCGTTGTTCAATGAGCGGAAGAACTCGTCCATGATTTTCATTTCGCGCCCGTAGCGCGTGTCGGTTAAGAGTGTCTGGACTTGCGGGTCCTCGAGGGCCTCGGTGAGGGCATGCAGGTATCCGGAGGACGCGTGCACGACGACGAACTTCGCGCGCGACTTCACAAGCTTCGCGTTATCCTGGGACTGCGCCTGTTGGAAGATGTAATTATAGCACTGTTGCGGCGTTGTTCCCGGTCCAGCCAAGAGCACGACCTTGATTTTGTCCAAGTTGATTTGCGAGCACACGGCGTTATAGACCTGGCTGAAGAACCGCTCCAGGGCCTTGTCTTGCGCCGTGTTGTCGCCTCGCTTTTTGCGGGGGATATTGACCTCCACTTTTTGTCTGATGATGGTCATGGCCTCCGTCACGAGGCACACATGCGCGACCCCGGGCTGCATGACCACGGCCGCTATGTCCGACCGGTTCTCAATGTTCACGGCGTCGTCGACTTGCTGCAGAGCAAAACTGTCCCACTCGTCTTTGTACAGTGAGAATTGCAGGTCGGGCTCTAACTGCAAGGTATGGAACGAACCCAATGGAACGTCTTTATGGTCCTTAGTGGTTTTCCCGTTGATCCGGATAGTGCTTCCCTGGCCATCGTACTCGATCTTCGTGACGCGGATCTGCAGCTTCAATCGCACTCGCGGCGTGCCCTTTTCTGATACAAGTTTGCGGGTGGTCACGGCCTCAATTTCATCTTTTTCCTGAATGATATTGTACGCGTACCACATATCCTCCGAATCTTGTGGCAATAGCGTGAGCGTGCCGCTCTGATCGCGCTCCAACTGCTTGCGCAGGATCTTCATTAACGACTCCTAACCCGAGCTGAAATTTCACATGCAAAACTACTGGATGAGCACGAGCTAGATAAACATGAGCGATAATAAACATGAACGATAATAAACATGAGCCATAGGAACTGGTCAATTCAATGGTCTAGATAGATCAGATGATGCAGATAGAAACCAATGCGTATAGAATGATCCCCTAAGCAGAAACTCCCCCGTCCTAACTATTCACACCTCTGAAATACAGTATATAGTATATACACTTCTACCACTACTGCACTCCTACGACACGGTCGCGTTCTTGAACCCGGCCGTCAGGACCTCGCCGGCCTTGTTCACGAGCCTGCTTTCCTTGCCGTCGTGTTTATACACGACCGCCAAGTTCTCGTCGGTCGTGAAGTTCGGCTGAATCTGCTCCCACCACTTCTTCTTCGGGTTCATCACCGCCTCGGGCTCCTCGTCAAACCCTTCGAAGAACAGCTTGTCGCCGGGCTTCGCGTCCTCGGGAACCTTGATGAACTCGACGTGCTCGTGGTCGGGCGTGCTCGCACACAGCACCATGCCATTCGACGCGATGCCGCGCATCTTCACGGGCTTCAGGTTCGCAACGACAACAATCTTACGCTGCTGCATCTGCTCGATGGGGATGAACTTAACAAGGCCTGAGCAGATTGTGCGCGGCTCCTCCTCGCCGACGTCGATCGTCGACACATACAGCGAGTCGGCATCCGGGTGCTTCACAGCCTTCTGGATGAAGCCGACTTTCAGGTTGATCATGCCAGGAGTCACAGGGCGCGACGGCGCGGCAGCCGGCTGGGTCTTTACTTTCTTCTCCTTCTTTACACCTTGCGGCCGGTCTCCAGCCGGCTTCTCCTTCTTCTCTTTCTTGTCCTTGGTCTCCCCGGCCTCCTTCTTGCCCTTCTTCTCCTCCTTCTTTCCTTCCGTAGCATCGTCTCCAGCCTTCTTCCCCTTCTTCTTTGGCAGCTCCCGCGGGGCCTCCGTATCCAGGCTCACATCAATTACGGGCTGTTTAACGATTTTCTGGATAAGCTGGGCCCAGCGCACAATATGGCGGAAGGTCACGACGTCGTCCTGTGAAAATTTGGTCAAGTGCGGCGCCGCGCGCGCCAGAACAAATGCATCGAGCTCAGAGACCTCAGAGCCGCCCAAGATAAAGGTTGTGTCCCGTAGAGTGTCGTTGAGTTCGGGGAAGGTCGCTGGGAAGCGGCTGCTGGCTGAAGTCCACTGCTGGATCTGGGCCTGGTCGAGAGGCGAAAAGGCGGTGAGATCGAAAGAGGGTTTGTCGAGTTTCAAGCTGGTCTCAAAGGCTGTACAAAGTTTGTCGCTCATGTTTCCTACAAAGCGTGTTCGAAAAAAGCTTCTGATCATTTCACTTTTGTCACTCCGACTCACGCATAAGCAGGCGAGGGTACGCCATACGGTTAGATTCGCGGATCTCAGCTTCGGTGGACGACTAGGCAATTATGATCGCATCTGGCTTCCGCTTCAATTACCATAATGTGAGTTGTTATCTCTTCGTCAGGCCAATTTTATTGATTTACGTTTCTATTACTGCTTTTACAGTCAAGCGCTTTTGCATGGCCGTCCGTGCCCAGGAAGATAAACAACCACAATGCCGAAAAGATCCGCTGAAGAGATGCTATTTGCCGAAGAAATTGAATTCAGTTCCACGCACGAGGCCAAATCTACACAGCCGAATTCGAGTAGCACAAGCAATCTGTCTGCAGCTTTAGCTATGCAATCTCTGACAAACGACCCAGAATCCTCACCAATTGCGTCGAGAGCCTTCGGCCGAATTTTCAATTCCCCGTTTACTACTCTAAGACCTCCATCGAAACGCCGTGCGCACTCGAGGTCTCCAAAACGTGCGTGGGGGTCTTATTCGCCGCGCGCTTTCGGGTCGCCGGATCGTCCTACACGCTCACCAACCCGACTTACATGCTCTCGAACCCGGCTTACACGCTCACCGATTCGTCTTTCGCCAACTTGTACACGCTCACATACGCGCCCTTCACATTCCGCAACTCGTCCATCATGCCACTTTTTGCACTCAGTGAACTCTCGTACGTCGCTCTCCCCGATGGCAAATTTCTCTAACCATCGGTCGCCCACGCGCGCAGCGCATGATTCCGTAGGCACTCCACATGTGTACAGTAAGAAGCGCACACCGCTCTCTTCAGATAAATGTGTCTCGAAGTCGAAACGCGTACCGTACGCCACGCCGAACTCTTTTAGTCCCGGAATGCTCGCAAAGGCCAGCGCAGATATTCAGCATTTGAAGCGGCAGGTCGCGGCTGTACGGTCGGAGATTGCTCTGCAGGAGCAGCATAATTACAGAATTGGTCAGGGTGAGAACGAGCAGCTTCTTCAGAAGCATAGCGAGCTGCGTCACGAGGTTTCATCCGCAAAACAGCACGCGGAGGAGCAAGCTCGAAAAACCAGTGAGCTTTCCGAGTGCATCTCAAATGTGAGACAGGCCTCTGCGGAGCTGCAGCTCGAAATCCGTCTCGCACAGACCACACAGCAAGAGGCCCTTGAAAGGCGCGCTAAGCTCGAGCAAGCCATTGATCAGAAGCTGTTGCTTCTCGAACGTGCGAAATCCGAGAATGCAGACTTCGACAATGCCGAACTCGAGGCTGTAAAAAGCGCCATTTCGGGTAACGACGTTTCCAAGTTAGAAACCGAGCTCGCAGCGATTACTGCGAACCAGCAGCGCTTGCAAGCGCAATTGAGAACCTCTCAAAAAGAATCGGAGCAATCTGAGATTCGTTGCGCTCAGCTGCGCCGCGAAATTGCGGAAACCGCTGAATGTCAAAGCGCGTGCCTTCAGAAGGTCAGCGCCCGCACGGACGAGCTTAAGATCGCTAAACAGCAGCTCAGCGAGCATGAGGCGTGCGCAGCGCAGGCTCAGAAAATCCTGGTACGTGTCAAGGACGAGGTACTTAGTTGGCATACTACACACGAAACCGAACTCGAGAGCGTTAATCAGGAGTGCAGTAGCGCGCTCGCGGCGCTTTGTGAGCAGCGCGATCGGCGATTGCGCGACCAGGAAGAGCAGTTGGATCGTTTAATCGAACGCAAAAGATGCTCACTTACTGAGCATGAAGGATTGGTTCAGGAAGTCCAAGCTGCTCGCCAAAGAATCGTAAAGGCCAAAAATGAGATGCGCACTGAGGAGGCAAATAGCGGGCCTCGACTCGCGGAACTCAAGGTACGCAAGTCTGAAATCACTGTGGCCTTCGAGTCCCTTGAGAAGACGGCCGGAAAGGAAGTGCCCGCTTCAAGCCGCAGTCTTGCCCTCGAGAAAACTGATTTCGAGAGTATCTGCAAAGAGCGCACGGCTGTAGCAACTTCCCTGAACCAAAAAGTCGAAACTCGCGGAAAACTTCAGGCAAAGCTGCACAGCGTTCAGAAAGAGGTCAAGTGCTTAGCTGTAGGCATTGAGCAGAAAACGAAGAGCCTTGAGAGTCGCCAATCCCAATTTGACGCAGAAATCGATAATCTATGCCGCAAACTCAGTCACGTCGATAGGCAATGCCGACAGCTAGCGTCAGATTTGCATAGGGTGGTGCACAAGAAACTCGAATTGCTGCAGGAAGCAAATTCCGAGGCTGCATGCGAGGTCCAGCGGAAGTGCCGAGAGATCCGAGGTCTTATCGACGGGGAGCGCGCGCGGTCCCGGAAACTTCAAGACGAGGTCGAGAAATTAGAGTTTTTTAACCGTTAAATAAGCATTTTAACTAGCATCAATTATTGAGGTGCGCGACATTTTTTTTTTGGTCCATCAGTAAACCTCATGCCCACTGCAGTTACGGCACGGGTCCCGGTGCCGTTAGCTCGGGATACGAACCTTTTTTTTTGTCATGCATTTGGCATGCGAGTACCTAATTGCCTGACAAACATGTGTTAAGGTCAGTTTTCGTCATCATCAATTCTTTGGCGTGTACGAGCCGGATAAACTGAAAATTCCGAGACCAAAGCTGCGATATCTTTATCAGTAATCGTCTTGGTTAGGCTGGTGGTATCGGCGATCGGAGTCCCAGATCTCTGGGCGCGCATGTCTGCAGGGTACCCTCTGTCCCACCATGTATGCCGTTGGGGCGTACCAGGAGGCGTAGAGCACTCAAATGGCCAGAGTCCAAATGAATTTGTTCTCGGGATCCCTGTCAATGCAAAAGGGTGTGACTCGATCTACGAGGGTAGCACTCCAAAAGCAAGGGGAGGGCTTGTTCGGCTCGTGAACTCTTTCAGGCACCCGAACGAGTGCATGCGCGCACGAAAAAAATGTACAGCGGTTAGGTTATCATAAATAGTCGACGTCTTCTGCTGAGGTGCGGGGTTTGTGCAGTGGGTCACGGGGCACCTAAGCAAAAACTGACTGCGCGCGGTCAGCTATCATAATAGCATCTGTCCCGATCATAGATAGAGTCATTCAATCCCGTCAGGCAAATTTTCATTCTCCGAAAAAAATTGCCCGCACCAGTCCCTCGGAGAATAGATTTACTGATTGGGTTTCGATTGAAAATTAGATCTCGTTAAGATGACCCAAACCGATGTGAATAATGTTGTTGGCCGATTGTCGAGCAATGTGAAACCCGTCGAGATCAGCGCACGCACAGGAAAACCCAAACGCCGCAAGGCGGTCCGAGCATGCACGAATTGTCAAAGAACCCACCTGACGTGCGACGACAACCGGCCCTGTGAGAGGTGTGTGAAACGGGGCTATGCAAGCTCGTGCGTCGATGGACCGCGCAAACCGACTCGGACAAATCGACAGCAGCGATTGATGCGCAAACTATCATCGCCCGAGTCATTGGCAACGCCACCAACGCGCGAGGCGCTTCTCGCCGCGACGCCGACGTACAGCGATACGTTCGACATGCATTATGTTTACCCCGAGGCTGTGTCGGGGGAAGAACTGCTTTCTCCGCCGGGCCTCGTATACGGCGGCTCGTGCGGTCACTCCATTGACGGCGAGTTCAGCAGCAGCACAAAATCGGAGGATAGCGGATCGGTCCAGTCGCCGTACGCCTACCCGCCGGAGCATTTGTACCACCACCACCACCACCACCACCACCACGGTCACCATGACAATCATCATCACCGCCACTCGCATTCGCACGATGATGATGACGACGATGACCTGTCCGAGAACAGCGACACTGCCGAAGCTTCACAGCATGGCCGCGAGTCCCTCATTACATCCATGCTGCGGGATGAGGCTTCGCGTAGCCCAACACATTACCGCGAGGCCATTGCCTCGAGTATTCCACCCCTCCCGACGATGCACTCGCCCTCGCTTTTGTCCCAGTCCACGACGCATTCCGAGATCTCGGAGCCGCGGGATGCGATAGATAAAATGGCACTCATGCCGAGTTACTTCTCGATGCCAAACACGCTCTCTCCACGCACGCAATACCGCATGTTGTCAGACGCGTATAAGGACGAGTCCTGGCTGAACTTCCCCATGAATCCGTTCATGAATGTGCATGAAGAGCATCTGTACCGGCGATACAACCCCGCCGATTTCGACGACGAGCCCGACGCGCCAAGCGGGCCCATCTACCCGTTCAATTACATCGACTCGTTCCGCCGGCTGATCAACGAGCTGCAAAAGCGGCTGCCGGAAGACATGATGGCCGAGATGCGGAAGCACGTCACGTACATTGTGAACTCGGGTCTGTACGTCGAGCGCACGATGACTCTTGATGACCGCTGCTTTATAGAGCAGACTTTCCAGCGGCTTCTCCAAGAAGAAAAACGGCAAATGAGGGTGGAGTCGGCTGGCTGTGTGGTCTGGCGGCGGTCCGGAGTCATTTCCGCCCTGAACGAAAGCTTCACGCGGCTGACGGGCTGGACCCTCGCGGATCTGCAGTCGACCTTCATCACATCCATAATGGACCTCGACGGAGCCATTAACTACTTCCGCTGTCTGGACTCGATGTTCACGAGCCACAGCCGCGAGTTCAAGCTGCACTCGCGCATCCTAAACAGCCTGGGGCAGGGCATCGACATGACCATGGAAGTAACGATCCAGCGCGACATATTCGGCTTGCCGATCATCTGCCTTGGGAAATTCTGGAAGGTGAATGAATATGTAAATAGACATGTTATTTATTCCAATTAGTACATTGCATCACTTTTGTTCGGTGTGTGTGGAGCGTTAGTGGAGTGTTAGTGGAGTGTTCCAGTGGAGTGTTAGTGGAGTGTGCAAGTGGAGTGCGCCAGTGGAGTGCCAGTGGAGTGCCAGTGGAGTGTGCTCGCAATGTCGCAGTAGACAGTGCGATGTCGGGATCACGACCTAGCATCTTTGTTAGCATCGTTGCTTGCGGATCAGCCGCCTGCTCAATTTGCTATTTGTTCCAAGTTATGAAAGTATGTATCTACTGAGCCAGGATGCTCTTCACAAACTCTGTGTAGTTCACGTTCCCGTCGCGGCCGACCTTGACACCCTCGAGGAGCTCCTTCACCTCGGACTCGGAAAGAGACTCGCCCATGCTCGTGAGAATGTACTTCAGCTCGCCCACGCCTATCTCGCCGGTGCCGTCCTTGTCGAAGACCTGGAAGCCGCGGATGTAGTCCTCGGCGTCGCCGAGGCTCTTGAAGCCGCCGGGGCGGTTCGCCGTCTTCGTGAAGTCGTCGAAAGTGAACGTCGAGCCGCCGAGACTCTTCTCGAGCTCGGCAACCTCCGCCTGCGTCGGGTTCTGGCCAACAGCGCGAAGCATGTCGCCAAGCTTGTCGATGGAGATCTTGCCGTCGCCCTTGCGGTCGTACAGGGCGAACGCGTCCTTGAATGTCTTCGTGTCAACGGTCGAGCTCATTTTACGCGTGTGTTTATGTGTTACGTAAAGCGGGAAAAGGGGGTACATCGGCAGGGATATGTTTGGGCTTCGAAGCACCGGTGAGACGCGATCAAGGATAGTCAGATATTATGTTGGTCATGTATCAAGTTGGTCATATATTGAGCTGTTCAGATATTTAATGTTGTTTTACACGGGTCTGTACCCCCAAATGAGTCACTGAATGAGTGCCACCAGAGAATTTCTGGACTCATGGGTGCGTGCTCTGCACTGGATTTGCCTGAATAGCTATCAATCACCGCAGAGAGAAGTCGCGTCTGCCTCCGACTTTCTCCACTACTTTCAAATCAGTGATAGTCATATGTTTGTCGATTGCCTTGCACATGTCGTACACCGTGTTCAAGGTCACCGACGCACCCACGAGTGCCTCCATCTCGACCCCCGTAGGTCCCACACATTCGACAGTGCACTCTACATGAACGGAGTCTCCCTGCAATTCTAAAGTGTTCTTGATCTTAGTGGTCATAATGGGATGGCACAGCGGGATCAATTTCGGCGTTTGCTTAACGGCCATGATCCCGGCCACGCGGGCGACACCGAGCACGTCGCCCTTTTTATTCGTGTTCTCGGATATCTGCTGCGCAACTGCCGGTTCATGAAACCGGATTATACCCGTGGCAATCGCCCTTCGTTTTGTGGCCTGCTTCGCGGAAACATCGACCATAAACGCCTGTCCTGACTCGTCAACATGGCTAAACGTTGAGTAGGCCCTCCAAGCTCCCGTTGGAACTCTCAGTCCAGAGACATTACTATAACATGCTCTTACCGCGGCTCTCATAGGGCTCCTTCCTAGCCTTCTCAAAATTAGAAGAGTTATGAGACTCGTCGAAATGTCTATGAATTGTCTATGAATTGTATACAATAAATAAAGATCAGCCTCCGATCAAAATCATGGGTCGGTTCTCATTGTTCTTGAGCGCGTCCATCCCGGCATGCTGCTCGCGCTTGTTGTACAGAGCCAGTTCTACAATCCGCTCGAGCTCCTCGGTGGGTGCACCATTCCGAAGCATGTCACGCAGACTGACCTCCTCGTTGCCGAATAAGCACACTTTCAGGTTCCCGTCAGCCGTTATCCGCAGTCTATTACAGGTGTTGCAAAAATTCGAGGTCATGGATGTGATGAAGCCCACGGTTCCGGAATGTCTTTGACCGTTGGAACCCGAAACTTGATAATTCTTAGAGGTCTCACCCGCCTCATGGGCTCGCCGCGACATACTGAACCCGGCCTTTTCGATGATTTCGAGCATTTCCAAATAGGAGAGCATCTTCTTCCGCTGCCATTTATTACCATCAAACGGCATGTACTCAATGAATCGGACCTGAATAGGCAGATCGCGGGTCATTGACACAAAGTCGGCAATCTCGTCTTCGTTCTGGCCGCGCATCACGACGCAATTCACCTTGACATTAGGAATCCCGACTTCTACCGACTGATTGATGGCATCTAACACACGGTTGAGTCCCTGTCTTCTCGTGAAAAAGTTATACTTAGCCTCAACCAGAGTATCGAGGCTGATATTTACGCCAGTCAGCCCATAGTCCTTGAGCAGCGGCAGTTTTCGCGGCAATGTGAGCCCGTTCGTCGTGATTGCGAGCTTCTCGAGACCATCTAGTTCGCCCAGAGATCTCACTATCTGCATGAAATCCTTGCGGACGGTAGGCTCACCGCCAGTGAGTCTGATTTTGTTGACGCCGTGCGAAACAAAGTGCCTGGCCAGCGTCAGAATTTCGGGGCTCGTAAGGATCCGCGAGTCAGGCTGCAAATTGACGCCCTCAGCCGGCATGCAGTAGAGACATCGCAGATTACACCGCTCAGTAAGACTTATTCGGAGGTAGTTATGAACTCTTCCAAACGAGTCGACGAGCTTGGGCATGATTATCGAAACCCGATCTAAGGGTAGATATAGATAAGGCAGAAAGAAAAAAATATGCGCTCCGCGGCAATCGAGTCGTCGGAGTTGCCACCATGTAGCATATCTTTGTATGACGAGAAAAACTTGATAGTCGGGACCTACGAGCTGAACAAGTCCACCGGAGTACGCACGGGATCGCTTGATTTGTATAACACTGATCTAGAATTGCAGAAATCGGTTCCAACTCAGTCGGCCATTCTCGATACAAAGGTCAGTGGCAACATACTGTACACAGCCCACAGTACCGGCAGCATCCAAGCCTGGGACCCGAGGAGCCTGGCTCCGTTGCAGAGGTTCCAAGTGCGGCTCGAAGAGACGCTAATAACCCAGATCGAGCCGCAAAGTGACGAGCTTCTTGCAGCAACAACGACCGATGGAGAGCTTTTAGTCTTCGATTTGAACGCGCAGGAAACCGTTTTTGAGGCGAAGCTCCACGAATTAGAGGCATGGACAGTAGCATGGCATTCTCGAGACCTGCTGTTCACTGGCGGCGATGACCGACAACTTACTTATACGGACCTGCGCATCCCCTACACGCTATGGAAGGTTAAGCCGCACGAGGCTGGTGTTACCTCGATCCTGCCGCGAGGCGAGAATCTGTGGACCGGCGGGTACGATGACATGCTGAATCTTTTCGATATAAGGACACGGCGTGTGCAGAAATCCACGCAATTGTCGGGCGGCGTGTGGCGGCTGATGCCGAACCGAACAGATGCTTATGTGCTGGCGTGCTGCATGTACGGAGGCCTACAGATTCTGAATACCTCGCGTTTCGGCGACGTTGTCGGCGAGCTCACAAACCACGAAAGCATGGTCTACGGCGGCGTGTGGCTCGATGACAGCACGGGAGTCACCTGCAGCTTCTATGATAAAATGCTTCAAAAATGGACGGTGTAACATATATAAAGTCTATTTCATATTCTTAGCCTCTTCTTCGCTCAGACTACGGACCTCTAAAGGAGCATTAAGAGGCTCGTAGCCGGCCTTCTCCAGTTCCTGGACACGCAAAGCCCGCTTTGCATCTGCCACACGCTTCTGTTTGAAGTAGTCCGTCCACACGGGAATGCATTTCGCCTCAAATTCCTGCAGTTCTTGGGGACACGCTTTCCGCGCGGGCTTGTCGGATTTTGTGATGTCGATTATGCTGTGCGCATCTAAGCATTTGAAAAACGAATCGCGAGCGGCCCAGCACTCTTTGCGCTCACCAGCATGGATCACGCGGGGCTCCTCTTGCTTCGAAAACGGCCACATGGTACCCTACAAAATGTGCTCGAGGAACTAGATAAATGTGGATCGGCGGAGTAGCTTTATGAGGCAAGAAAGTTCGCACCGAGCCAGTTCAAATACTAGTATGTAATCTTGAGCTCTTAGTTTTTGTCAATGGGCAATCGAGCAATCCAGTCGAGGATCTCGCCCTCGAGTTCTTTGCCGGAGGCACTCGGCTCGAGGCTTTGTACTGGCTCACCACCACTGAACGCGACAATTGTCGGGATCTTAGCCACAATATACCTTTGGACGAGATCCTGGGCGGCCGGCTCGTCGATCTCGACGTCCACGGCACTCACTTGGAAAGCGGCCTTGCCGGACTCGACGACGCTCTTTAGAGTGTCGCTCACCTCCCTCGACTTCGGGTCAACTAGCATGCAGAAATTGGCGAGCAAGGGGACCGGGAGCGGAAGCAGACGGGTGAACTCTGATTCCTCGCGAACGCTCGTGTAGACACGGCCCGGCCCAGCCGCCTGAGCGGTGAATGCGCGCGATGCCCAGAGAAAGCACGCCGAGGATCCAATGAGTGCGATCTTTTTTGCCAGCATGCTGCTAAAGAGATAAGGGCTCTCTAAACCAAGGGCAGCCGTGCGTGTGCGCTAGTTGAGCATTTTAGCTGCATCCTGAAATCAGTTTTGAATGGCCAGCGACGTTTCGCAGTTTTGTATGGGCAGAGTTTGACGCGGTGAATTTAATTATGTGTAACTGCGTGAATTCGCGACATTTTGAAGAGAGTTTAATCAGCGGCTGCGGTTTGATCGCGGGACGCACGGATACTACACATCCGTAAGCCGCGGTTTCGAGGAAACTCTCTTGTTGCGTGGCAAATTTCCATAAAATAGCGTAATTAGGTTCAAGGTTGCTAATTTCAGATTAAGTGGGCTGTTACATTATAAGCCAATTGCTCGGCCACGCTGCGGACGACAACAGCTTACATATCCCGAAATGGTTCATCGTCACCAGCGCACCGTCTCGCAAGAGATGAATTTTGTCATCGACTTTGCCAATGGCGGACCGCCGTCACCGGAGACTAAGCTAAGGGTTCTAGGTGGTTCTTCATTTGATTCGGGTTCTGAAATTTCCCGCTCTAAGGGCCTCCCAAATAGCATGAGTTTGCCGAATGGCTCGAACGGGTCTGCAGAGGCAGCACCACATGAGGCAAAGGCCGTGACCGGTGAGGCAAGAACAACCAATCGTGAGACGAAAGCAGCAACCCCCGAGGCGCAGAATGGCCGTGGCGACATCCACATGTCGCTTGTTTCTCCGCCGTTCACGCCGTCTGCGTCTGATGTCGATCTTGTAGCCGCTGGCCCCGCGAAGTCCAGCGAGCTCGATTTCGACCCGCTTAATTTGAGCAGTTCAGAGACGCGGAGACTGCGTTCGCGGCTGGACGAGGAGCTGCCCGTCGTGTTTTGCGAGTCACGGGCGAGGATTCCGACAACAAACGGTACAGAAATCTTTCTCCACGTCTACAGTAACAATAAGGACAATAAAGAGCATCTTGCTATTGTATTTGGCAACGATATCCATTCCAAGACGCTGTTCGCGCCGCGCGAGGGCGAGACTGAGTACGATCGCATGACGCGCGGCGCATACACGGGCACACTCTACCCAGGAAGACTCACCTCGACGGACGAGAGCGAGAAGCCCACCGACAAGCCGGCGAAGGCAGACAGGTTAGCCGATGTCCTCTGCCGCATCCACTCGGAGTGCTACACTGGGGAGACTGCATGGAGCGCGCGATGCGATTGCGGCGAGCAACTGGACGAGGCGGCGCGCATCATGGCCGAAGAGGGCCGCGGCGTCATTGTATATTTGCGGCAAGAGGGCCGCGGCATTGGCCTTGGTGAGAAGCTGAAGGCGTACAACCTACAGGACCTCGGCGCTGACACTGTCCAGGCCAATCTAATGCTGCGCCATCCTGCAGACGGCCGGTCATTTGGCCTGGCGACGGCGATCTTGAAGGATCTTGGGCTGGACCGGATCCGGCTTATGACGAACAACCCAGACAAAATTGTTGCTGTGGAAGGTAAGCACAAGGAAATCACTGTAACACGGCGTGTGCCAATGATACCACTGTCTTGGCAGAACAAGGGCGGGTTCCGGAGCGAGGAGGTGGACAAGTATCTGTCGACGAAGGCGGAGCGCATGGGCCACCTTCTTGAGCGCACTAATTTAAAATAGATTATGATAATGACCTAATTCGCAGTAGTAAATATGTGCAATGCCGCGGGTGCTGCGCTACTGGTCCCGCACTTCTCGAGCCTCTTCGCATTCTTTGCATTCGGTCGGCACGTCCTTCGGTGCGCTTTCTGCCGGGGTCTTCCTATCAGAATGTCCAAGACTTCTTCCCGGCTCGATCACGTCTCTCACAAGCTGCTTCAAGTCCTTGGAGTCTGGAAATCCCATGGTTTTGCGGTCCCAAAGCAGGATCTCGGGCGACCCTTCACTAGCAATGATCCGCACCTGGAACACGCCCGACTCGCCCGGTGCCATCGAGACCTCGCCAATTTTGTCTCCGAATGTGCTCAAGAGCTCCTGCGCATACCATGCGGCGCGCAGGTTCCAGCGGCATTTCGTGCAGAACTCGATATCGACTCGCGGGTAGTGAATCATAGAGGGTGGAAGTGGAGTGGAAGGGGATGAGCGAAACGCGTTATGTAGCATTTATTTTCTCAAACTAAGCTAGCGCTTAATTTCGAAGCAAGCTAGAAAATAATTATCGACGTTGCTCGAAACTTATCCGCGCGAAGCTTGGCCACGCCAGTGTTTCACTCCTAGCCCCACACTGTATGTTCTCCACGCGGTTCTGGTCATCAGATTACAACGACGGCATAAACACGCTGCTCGCGAAGCTCACACAGGGCGTAGTGGAAAACAGCGAGCTTCTGGCCTTGGCTCGCGCGCGTGCGGACGCCGAGGAACAGCATGGCCGCCGGCTTTTACAGCTCTCAGAGCAGCTCGCGCCCACAGCGAGTGGTTTCGGACGCGACGACGGCGCGACGATGCGCCGTGCATACGAAGGAATGCTCCAGCAAATGGCGGACGAGGGACGCCAGCACTCACACATTGCAGACTCGATCGTGAAGATGGTCATCAGCCCCTTCTCGAAATGGGCCGACGGGCACTTCCAACGCATCGAGAGGTGCGGATCCGAGCTGCATAAGTTCACTCGCGCCTACGAACGCGAATTGACGGCGGTGCACCGCGCGCAGCAGCGCTATTTCAACCGGTGCCGCGTCGAGGAGGACGACAGTCCCGAATCCAAAGCGGGCGACGCGCCGACGCCGGACTCGACGCGCGAAAGCCTGCCCGAGATCTCGGAGTCGAGCGAAGAGCTCGTGTTAGGCGGCGTGCATTACACGGCGGACGAGAGCCAGGAGATCGTGAAACGGCTGCTGACGGAGATCGAGCAAAGGGATACGAAGGTTCCCGTTCTCGGGAGCTATGACCACACAGTCACCGGCGCGGAGATCGTTGAATGGCTCCAAAAAAATACGGCGGCGCAGTCGCTGTCGAGTGCGGAGAGTGCCGGCCAAAAGCTGCTGAACGATGGGTTCATCCGGCTTGTGAACCAGTTCGGCTCGCGGTTTGTGAACTCGTCGGTTTTCAGCTATCAGTGGCGGCCGAAGGCGTACGAGTTCGGTGGTATCAGCATTGCCCTCGAAACGGGGAAATCCACGGCCGGAGGACTCTACGCCGACCTGGCCGAGAAGTTCCGCACCAGCAGCGGTCAAGGCGACCACACGAAAACCACCGTCAAAGAGCTCGACCAGAAGTACCGGAAAACCGTGGCTATTTGCGACAAGGCGCGGCTTGATCTCGAGCGCGTCATGTTCGAGCTGTTCGCCTACCTCGAGAAGTGCGAGCGCGAGCGGCTGACCGCTTTCAAGGCGGTGCTGCTCGACTTCTCGGCGGCCGTGTCCAATGTCGTGCCGGCAATGAGCGCGTCCGTTGACCAGATGCTGCTGTTCCACGAGATCTCCGACGTCGAGCGCGACCTGCGGTTCCTCATGGAAAACTATCAAACGGGGCGCTACGACCCGAAAGTGGTGGTGTACGATAATTACTACTCGAGCGTCGACGGCGCGCCCGTTTTCGGACTCGACTTGGACCTGCGCAGCCGCGCCGACAAAAAACGCGTGCCCCTTGTCGTCAGTGGCATGCTCAGTGCACTGGACACGCAGTACCCGGGGATGGAGAACGACCGTGCGCGGCTCGCGGCATGGCAGACGCCGCTGTCGGCTAATATCCGCGAGGCGCAGGCCGCGCGGCAGCAGCTCAATACGGCGACACTGACTTCAGCCCAGTGCCGCGAGATTCTTTCGAAACTGCCTGCCGTCACGATCGCCCAGGTGCTCAAGCTGTATCTCCTCGAACTGCCGAACAGCGTCATTGGCGGCCAGCTTTACGATCTGCTCCGCGGCGTGTACGCGAAATTCGGCGGCACTGCTGAAGACAAAGTCGAGGCGCGCGTCCAGTCGTTGCAAAATACGCTGGCCCAGCTAACGCTCTCGCACATCGCCGTGCTTGACGTGCTGACGGCGCACATCTCACGACTCGTGACGATCGCGACTGCGAGCCGCGACGACGTCGAGCTCATTGCGCAGCAGTGGGGCTCGGCGCTCTGCCGCCCGAAGGTGTCGACGCCGCTTTCGCTGGACGACGCGTTCCCCGAGCAGATCCTGCTCGACCTGCTCGACCACCGCGAGCATATATTTGGCGAGCTCAAACGGCATGCGGCGGCCGTGCTCACGCCGCAGGACAGCTTCTCGTCGTCGGCGTCGCCGCGCTTCCGCTCGCTCAGCCAGCGCGCTGCGTCGACGCAGGTGAGCCATGCCGCGAACTACTCGTCGAGCGCGAGCAGCCCAGCAAACAGCACGATGAATAGTGACAGCGAGTCGCGGCGCGCGTCTGTGAATACGTACGCGAGCGACGGCGAGTCTCGCCTAGCATCTGTCGGCTTGGCCTCTGTCTATGACCAGGGCGCCAACGGCAGCGACCCACGGCTGGCGTACAACCACACCTCTGGGTCCGTGGAAAGCATCGGCCCGACGGAGCGGGCCACGAACGCGACTTACAAAGACCGCACAGTGAGCGGAACCCGCGAGCGCGAGGATCTCGATACCACGACACTAATGAATGACATGACGCTTTAGTATGGCATGACTTATGGCATGACTGTATGGCATGACTGTATGACATGACTGTGTGGCCTAACTGGCATGTCTCTAGTACTAGATAGGCTAGACGATAAATAAAATGCGACGCTACAAAGCTAAAATTATACATCGAGGTCCGTCTCTGCATCCGAGCCCGTGTCGCCGCCCGCGGTCGCCTCGTCTCGCTGCAGAATGTCCTTAAAAAGCGTTACCGGTTCCGGTTTAGTCACGCCCGGCGGGAAGGGCCGGAACACTTTCCTGCCTCTGAAGACATACCACATTCCCGGCACGTCCGGCGGCGGCTGGGGCTGGTGCGGATGCCTGAGTTCGTGGTGGCTCGCGGTGATCTGCCCCTTTTGTCCTTCTGTCTTTGACTCGGCTTGCGCCTCTTTTGTATTTCGGTTGAATTCCTCCATGAGATCATCGATCTCCTTGCTTTCCTCTTCCAAAGCCGGAGCGCGGCCTTTTCGGCGTTTCGGCGTCTGTCTTGGCGTCGCCAGAATATTAGTGGCCCGCTTGCGCCGGCGGTGCGAGCTCGGGGTCGCTGGGTTTTTGGCAACTTGCCGCGACGGTGTTTGCTGGTCCGCGTGGTGGTGCTTTTGCGGGAAGACCTCCTGAGAAGGGACGTCCGGCAGATCGCCGAAAGTGCCGAATCGCGGCGTCGCCGGCGTCGGCGGGATGTCCCTGTGCCTCGAATTACGCGGCGGGGTGCTCGGCTCCATTCTCAGGCGCAAATTGACGGTGCGGATCAGGGAGAATGGCCAGGTGAGACGGTGAAAAGGTTATCGGTGCGCTAAATTGATTTCAATTACCCTTGCATCTCACGCGCCAGCCAGCCACACACACCGCCGTACCCTGTTCGTAAACTCCCTGCTTGTGCGGAGCGTGTGTACCGGCTTTGAAGGGAACAGAAAAAATGAGGACAACCTACTTCGTTCCACCCGGAAGTGACTCGTTTCGCCATTTCAGATCCGGTGAAGTCGACGGCGTACATGGACTACACGTGAGCGACCTGAAAGCCGCGAAACACGTTCGGGATCGACGCGCGGTTGAAGCCGTTCCTGGCGTCGATATTGTAAACATCGAGTTTTTTGACGGAAAAGCCAATCTCCGGGGACTTCCCTTCGACCCGCCAACGCGTACGGGACTTTTCGTCACGGCGTCTCTCACATCCGATCCGGAGGAAGTCGTTAAAGCTTGTGCGCAGGCCGGATTCGCGTTCGATGCGGTAAAGAATAAGGTCGTGACGACGGATGATTACTTTTACTGGTTTGTCCCGGCAAGCGAGGTCGAGAACAAAGGAGCGGTTAGAGTGACATTAGTGGAGGATATAGAGATGCGCGAAGAATGGTACGGCTCCGAATCGAGATCCGAGTTTGTTCCGCTCGAAACCGGCGAATTGGGCGTCTTCACCATTGAGAATACGAAGCCTGGTGTTCTTGTGCTCAGTGGACGCGTCCGCAATGGGAAATCGGAGACCGAACCTTTGGAGGAGGCAGACATTTCGGATGAGACGTATGCGGAAAAGTTCGGCTCGCCGATGATCTTGAGATGGTACCCGAAGCACGTCGAGATGACTCGCGCCGAGATGCTTGTGCGGCTGGCCGAGCCGTACGGGCTGCACCCGAAGCTCATATTGGATCTGAAGGGCATTGGCAAGCCGCGGCACCTATCGAGCTGCCGACTGTACGCGCAGCTGGATCTAAGCACGGATCTCTTCATCGATAAGTACGAGATCTCGGACTATGAGCGCGCGCCCGAGCTTATCGCGATGTTCGGCGACACCGATCTTGAGAAGCCGAAATGGCAGGCCCGTGAGGCGGTTTCGGGGCTGTTTGCTTTGCACGGAGCCGCTAAAGGGGGCGCTAAATACGAGGTGCCTTTGCATTTCCGCTACGCGGCTCCTAACGACGACAAGTACGTCGACGGGGAGATCATGAGTCCGTATGTGTTCTGGGCGTGCCGCAACGACGATATCCCCGAACGCGAAGAGGAGTTCATCAATCCGCGGGAGTTACTGGGGATCGAGTCGGTCTTCCCTTTAGACAGCACGCAGTTCTATACTGTACCGGCACAGAGCGTGCAGTACCGCGTGCCGACGATCCCGAGCTCGTCAAGAGCTTCGATTGAACAGCTGACGGTGCTGGTCATCGTTGTTGGTGCATTGTGTGTGCTTGTATCCATTGCTGTGAAGCTGTTTAGAAAGGACACAGTGAAGAAAATGAAGGTCGAGTGAGGGCTACGATATAGTACATATTTGACGATATAGCGCACTTGAGTGGCTGTTTATTGATCATACTTCTCGCAGTACATACGAATAGATTTACTGGCCGTTCGTTTTTCCGGTAACGTCCACAGACGCGTGTGAAATTAGGGGAAGGTTACAGCGCACGTACCTTAGAGGGGTGACAATACTTTGAACACCTGAACAAGCTTTTGGCATACCCAGTGTTTGATCCTGCGACTTCGTTCAGACTTGCTCAATTTTCTCTACTGATTTCGTGTTGGAGCTCGTTCTTTTCAAGCCTGGATGGAAGCCAAACCTTTAAAATCTGGGGGACAGGACACGATTCGCGTGGCTCCTGTTCGTCGCACGACAATAAGCCCCGACGCCTGGGGTCTTCATAGTGTCCCCGAGCTGCTGAGCGATTTCCAAAGACATACTTCACAGTCGGGCCCAGCGATTGGACACCACTCGAGTAGCCCGGCGCCGGCAAAAATCCCGATTGCCGATCGGGCCGTGTCATTCCTATCATTTGTCGCGTTTCCTACTGCGCTGGTCGCTCTCAATCACGCAACAGCAGATAGCTGGCTGAATGGCGGGCTCATTGCCGGACCTTCTATAGCAGCAGCCATCGCACTCACAGATCTGCCGTTACCGCGCGTGGTTTTAGGAATTCTCTGTCTTGTTGGATCGGCAATGCTTGCCTTCCATTCCTCCGAAACAGATCTTGGCAGCTGGTCTGTGTCTGGTGAGGACAGCGTCGCTATAATATCCAGTTTGGCGGTTGTGCCGCTACCAAAGGGCAAGTTCGACGCATGGTACTATGTATGGATAGGCTCGGTCATTCTGTTCACTGCCTACCTCTGTAAATCAGTGCTTTCAGTCGGGCTTCTAATAGGAGTCGTATGGGCTCAGCTCGTGGCCAAACGGCCCACAAAAATGCGTAGCCGTGATGAGACGATTGCCGGCTACGCTGTAGCAGGAGGTATCGGCGTTTTGTCCCTTTTCTTGATCACGCTTAGTGACTACTCACCAGCACTCATAGACTGGTGCACATGCATGATTTCGACGAGCTCTTTTGCGGTGTTCTTTCTGCTCAGCGATAGCATCCTCGACATGAACGTGGTTATGCTCTCGCGTTTTAATGGCATCGTTACTGGGTTGCTTGCCGTTTTTGTTGAGGGCATCGTGCACTCGAAACTCAATTTCATGCAATTTCTAGAGCTTATTGTGCTGCTTCCTTCCCTGCTATTTTCCCAGGGTGATACTGAGCTCGAGATAGGCGAGGCAGAGCGAGAACTGGCTACAGGCGCCCAGAGCAGCATTCCCTGGACTCTGCTGGACTCGATTCTTGCGCATGACGACACACGCAGCATTTTCTATTTCTTTCTTCTGAACTTCAGTTTCATGCTTGTGCAGCTTCTCTATTCTGTGCTGTCACATTCCCTAGGTTTGCTGAGCGACAGTATCCACATGTTCTTTGACTGTATTGCCTTGCTCATTGGCCTGCTTGCGAGCATCCTGGCAAAATTCCCGCCCAGTAGCCGGTTCCCCTTCGGACTGGCGATGGTCGAAACTGTTTCCGGATTCGCTAATGGCTGCCTACTTCTGGTAATCTCGATTGGGATCATTTTCGAGGCTATGGAGCGAGTTAACAACCCCGTCGAGCTGGATAAGATTCCCGAGCTCATGGTCGTCAGTGTTCTTGGGCTTCTCGTGAACATGGTTGGCATCTTTGCGTTCAACCATGGTCATGCGCACGGCCACTCGCACGGCCACTCGCACGGCCACTCGCACGGCCACTCGCACGGCCACTCGCACAGCCATGCCACTGCGCACAGCGATACTCATAGCCACTCGCATGATTCGCAAGGTAGCGAGTCTAACGAGGAGATATGTGATCTCCGCGAGGGCACGAGCGAGAACTTACAGGGAATTCTGCTCCACGTTATAGCCGACACGCTCGGTTCTGTTGGTGTGATTGTCTCAACAATGCTTCTCAAATGGACCGGCTGGGCCGGCTGGGACGCCGTGGCGTCTATAGTGATTTCTGTGCTCATTTTCCTTTCGGCGATCCCGCTGGTGCAAAGCAGCGCACGATCGCTTCTTCTCGGCCTCCGCGAACGCGAGGAATACAAGCTCAGAGACCTGCTGAATGACGTTTACAACACAGAAGGAGTGGCCTCTTACAAGGTGCCGAAGTTCTGGGACGCCGGCAATGGGATCCGTGGCATTATCCACATCCAGTACACGGCGAATGCCGACGTCAACGAGGTTAGAGAGAAAGTCCGGCGGATCCTGATGAACGGCGGGATCCAGCAGTCCGTCATCCAAATGGAAGAGCCCGGTGCCGACTGCTGGTGCCAATCCGGATAGCAATTAGATATTTATGGAGATAGAACGAATGACCGTATTCGGTTATCTACTTAGCGCGTTTCACACTTTTTTTGTGTTCTAACCACCTTCAAGGTACCCTCAAAAAATATGTCGAGAGTAGGTGTGCTCATCATGGGCCCCGCTGGCGCGGGTAAATCCACCTTTTGCAATGCACTAATCCGCAAAATCACATCCATGGGCCGCCGTGCTCACATAGTGAATCTGGATCCTGCGGCGAACCCGCAGGAGTACGAATTCACGGTGGACATCAAGGACCTTATTTCACTAGACGATACAATGGACGAGCTGGATCTCGGTCCAAACGGCGGGCTGATGTACTGCTTTGATTTCTTGCTTTCTAACCTGGACTGGCTCGATGAGGAAATCGGCGACTACGACGAAGAGTACCTGCTCTTCGACTGTCCCGGCCAGATCGAGCTCTACAGCCATTACCCAGTGATGCCGCAGATCATAAAGCATCTTAAAGATGGCTTACAGTTCAAACTCTGTGCTTGCTATTTGCTAGAAGCGTCGTTTGTGCTCGATAAATCGAAGTTCTTCTCAGGCGTGCTATCAGCGATGTCGGCCATGCTGCTGCTCGAAACACCGCACCTCAACATAATGAGCAAAGTCGATCTGCTGAAGGACCTGCCGAAGCGCGAGCTCAAGCGGTTCATGAATCCTGACCCGCTGCTCATGGCCGAGACGGCCGAGGAGACGATGGACGAGCTGAACCCGCGGTACGCTGCGCTCAGCCGTGCCGTGGCGCGGCTCACGGAAGAGTTCGGCATGGTCCAGTTCCTGCCGCTGCATGCGAAAAACGAGGACAGCGTCGAGTCGATCTTGAGCTACATCGACGACGTCACGCAGTGGCAGGAGAGCCAAGAGCCGAAAGAGCCCGTGGATCTGGAGGAGTTCGACGAGGAGTAGCATTATTTAAGATTAAGCGTATTTAATTGGGACCAGCGGATTCTACCGCCGATTTTTCAGATTCATTTTGTTCGAGCCATTTCGAGTCAGGGTTTTTACATGGAAGTTAGTGAAGTCCAGACGACCGTTTCCAACGCGGCAGCCACGCGTGACCGTGCCGCCGCACACACCCACATTAAAGGCCTTGGCCTCGACGACGAGGGCACGGCCCGGCCCGTCGATGGCGGCTTTGTGGGCCAAGAGGCGGCGCGCGAGGCCTGCGGCGTGATAGTGGATATGATCAAGGCCCGCAAGCTCAGTGGCAAGGCCCTGCTGCTTGCCGGGGGTCCCGGAACCGGTAAGACGGCACTGGCGCTCGCCGTGTCCCAGGAACTGGGGCCGAAGGTGCCGTTCTGCCCGATCGTCGGCAGCGAGCTGTACAGCGCCGAGGTGAAGAAGACGGAGGCGCTGATGGAGAACTTCCGCCGCGCGATCAGCGTGCGCATCAAGGAGATCAAGGAGGTGTACGAGGGCGAAGTGACGGAGCTGACGCCCGAGGAAACAGAGAATCCGTTGGGCGGCTACGGCAAGAGCGTGAGCCACGTTGTTGTTGGGCTGAAGACGGCTAAAGGCACGAAGCTTTTGCGATTGGACCCGTCGATCTACGAGAGCATTCAGAAGGAAAAGGTAGCCGTTGGGGACGTCGTTTACATCGAGGCGAACACGGGCTCGATCAAGAGGGTCGGCCGCTCCGATGTGTACGCGACCGAGTTCGACCTCGAGGCCGAGGAGTACGTCCCGCTGCCGAAGGGTGATGTCCACAAGAAAAAGGAGATTGTCCAGGACGTAACACTGCACGATCTCGACGCGGCGAACGCGCGCCCGCAGGGCGGCCAGGATATCATGTCGATGATGGGCCAGCTCATGAAGCCGCGCAAGACCGAGATCACTGACAAGCTGCGGGCCGAGGTGAACAAGGTCGTGCAGCGGTACATCGACCAGGGCATCGCCGAGCTCATTCCGGGCGTGCTGTTCATTGACGAGGTCCACATGCTCGACCTCGACTGCTTCACGTATCTGAACCGCGCGCTCGAGTCGACGATTGCGCCCGTCGTCATCTTGGCGACGAACCGCGGCAAGGCTATTGTGCGCGGCACGGACGACATTGTCGCGCCGCACGGCATCCCGCCGGACTTGATGGACCGATTGCTGATTGTGCGCACCTTGCCGTACAACCTCGCCGAGACCCGCGCGATCATCGAGAGGCGGTCGAAGACGGAAGGATCGCCGCTTTCCGAAGAGGCGCTCAGCGTGCTCGCGCAGACGGCGGCCGAAACGTCGATGCGCTACGCAATGCAGCTCATGGCGCCGGCGTTCGTGCTCACGGAGATCCGGAAGGCGCAGGAAATCAGCCTGCAGGATGTCGAGGAGGCGAAGCTGCTGTTCATTGATGCGAAGTCATCGACAAGAATCCTCGAAAAGAGCGGCGGGTTCCTGCAGTAATCTGAAAAGCACGTAATGCGAATGTAACTTAAACGATCGACAAAGTAGAGCACAGCTCGATGATTTAGGCAGTAAGAGTGTCTATCTAAGTATATTTGGGTCTATCTGACTATACGAGCTCACACCTGAGGGATGGCACATCCATCGCCTCTCGGGTCAGACCCGGCGTGAAGCGCCTGCTGGCCGTGCTGCACGTCCTTCAAAATGACCTGGCCTCTACCAAATAAAGACCTCGCGCTCCCGCTCACGAACTTCACCGAATGGCCCATGGCCTCGAGCTTCTCACCGACGTCGCGCGAGATCCCGTCTTCAAGGTTCAACAAGACGGCGGCAGCGCCCGCAGGCGCCTTCGGGTCGGGGACCGGAATGCCTCCTCTCAACTCCGTGGTCGGCGCCAAACAAATCCGCGGCGCGTCGATCGATTTCTGCGCGTCAAGGCCGAACTTCAGCAAATTGAGTGCTACTTGGACGTGGCCCTGCGGCTGCATGAAACCGCCCATAACGCCATACGGCGCGAGCAGCTCACCATTCTTTGTGAGCATCGCCGGGATGATCGTGTGGTAGGGCCTCTTTGACGGCGCTAAAACGTTCTTCGAGGCTGGGTCCAGCGAGAAATTGCAGCCGCGGTTGTGCAAGGCGAAGCCTTGGCCTTCAGCAACAATCCCCGTACCGAAGCCGTGGTAAAGGCTCGAAATCATCGAGCACGCGTTGCCCTCCTTGTCCACTACGGCGTAGTACGACGTGTCGGAGCGGGCCTCGACGGGGATCACAGAGCCGTGCTCGTACTTCTGGTTCGCACTTTTAGGATCGAACAGCTTCGCTCTCGACAGCGCATACTCGCGCGTAAGCAGCTTCTCTGGAATGGCGTGCATGTCCGGATCGGCCACGTAGTACTCGGCGTCCTTGAACGCGAACTTCAGCGCCTCCGCGACGAGGTGGATATACTCGGCAGAATTGTGCGCGGCGTCAGCAAGCTCCGGGTGCAGCTCCGTCGTGACGGCGTCGATTATGTTCATGGCAACAAGTGCGACAATTCCGTGGTTGTTCGGAGGCAGCTCCCACAAGTCCACATCCGCGCCCATCGCGACTTTGACACTGATCGGGTCCAAGTATAAAGACTTGTGTGACTTCAGATCCTCGTGATCGAGCACGCCGCCGTGGCGCTGCACAGTCTCGACAATCGCGTCGGCCGTAGGGCCCGCATAGAAACCGTCATGGCCGTGCTCAGCAATCCTTTCCAAAACGCACGCAAGGTCCTCATTCTTGAAGATCTCGCCTACTTCAGGAGCTCTGTCATTAGTGAGAAGCCCCGATCCGGTCAGTTTGTGCTCGTTCGCCTTCCAGATCGACGCCATCACCTCTGAAACGGGGAAACCATTCCGGGCCAAGTCGATCGCTGGTTTCAGGATCTCGGCGAGCGTGAATTTCCCCGTGCCGAACCGGTCGACAATGTCGATCCAGGCCTGGGCGGCTCCAGGAACGTTGACGGCAAACGCGCTATCCAAAGGTAGGAATTCGCGGTCCTCGCCAACTGCTTTTTTGACGGCCTGCAAATCGATGTTGCGGCTCGACTTCCCGCTGCCATTAAGCCCTTCGACTTTGCGCGTCGCCGCAGTGTAGTTGATCACAAACGCGTCTCCTAAAGACGTCATCGCCGGCTCCGTGACGGCGAGCGCGGCACTGCAGCCCACAGCGGCCTCGGCCGCATTGCAGCCGAGCTCAAGAAGCTTCACAGCGGCTGCTGCGGCTAACGGCTGTGTAGACGCAGCAATTCCTTTCGTAGAATGCACGACAGATCGGCGACTGATGAATTGGTCCATGCCCTTAGATGTCCAGACTCGCGACGATAAAGTGCGGGGTACCCGGACGTATGCGACCTATCTATTCGGTCCAGAAAAATGCTCACATGTCTCCGGGATTTACATAACTATACTATTCACATCAAAGTTGCGAACCTAGCTCGGCGCACTCCTCTACAAACTTGTGCGGCGTTGGGAAGTCCGTAGCACCATACAGCACACGCGCGCCGAACTTCGTAGCAACGTTCGAGTATTCGAAAAAGTTCCCGCCGCCGACCATGAACACAATGGCCATATCATAGAACGTCCGCTTCGGCGGCGGCTTTGTGGACGAACCGCGCGACTCGTGCGGGTCGAAGTACAAAAAGTCCTCGGCGACCTTCGACGGGGGCGTGTTAGCCTGCTGGTCGAGCAGCTGCTGCGCGATCTTCGTCACGGGCAGATCCTTGTTCTCGGGCAGGAAATTGCGCACGCCGGAAATCAGGTTTCCAAAGCCCTCGGAGAGATAGGAGCCCTGGTTCAGTCTGTCCGTCACGGACCCGGCGAACCGGCTGAACAGCGCCGGAGTCGCGCCCGTCGGGGCAGTCACCGGCTGGCCCGAGGCGGCCATGCTCATGCGCGAGATCTCCTTCGTGCGCTTCACGTATTTCAGAGTGCGCAGCTCGGCAAGACTCTGCTCCTCACTGTCGGCGCTGCCCTTCGCCAGCAACTCAAGCTCATTTTCGATGGGTTTCAGGTCCTCCGGATTCACAGATTTCCCGGGACTGTGTGCGTGGATGTAGTACACCAAATACAATCGGAGCTTGTCCTCAAATGTGCCCAATTCGGGATTTTTCACGAGCTCCAAGATGGATTTCGGCGTTTGGCGGCTCGCCGTCTCTTCTGCCTCGAAAAGCTGGGCGAGCCCGCGGTCGCCAATGGCCTTCAGCAGCACAGTGGCAATGTTCATGTGCATGTCGATCGATTTCTTGCGCAGCGCGAGCTCGGGCACGGCCGTCAACGCAGTCTTCAGCGACGTCGTTGTTTGGGCAATGTCGACCTTTGTCGGGTCCTCCAAATCGCTCTGACCCGTGATTTTGCGCGCCTCCTCCTTGTACTTCGTAACAAACGCATCCAAATTGTCGGCGACCTCGGGGAAGGGCAGCTTCTGGTTCTGTTGCCAGAATGTGTCCGTGGGCTCGATGTCGTAGACCGTGCCATCGGGCATTTTGATCGCGTTGCGCCGGAACTCACACGTGTCGTTCACGAGCGACTGGTAGGTCCATGAGTGCGAGAACATCGACACTAGGTCGAGATTGCGGTCGACGAGCGTGAGCGCGACGCGGCGCTCGGCCATAGAGGGCGGCAGCTCGCCGCGCTTGTTCAGCAAGAAGCTGCGCAAGCGCTCGTCTAGCATTTGCGCGACCATCTCGGCCGCATTGCCGCGCGACGCTCTGATAACGGGCACGACCTTCAAAGTCATGAGCAGGCAGAAAAGGCCGTCGACAATCTGCACGACGCGCGACTCGATATCGCTCTCACTTGTTTTCGGGTCCGACAACAGCTTATACGTGTTCTGCAGCTCGAGGCTGAAAACGTCCGGCTCGAGCACATTAAACTGCAAGTACTGCTCGTATACTTGCGAAATCCGAGCCGAGGTATTCAAGGTCTTTGCCGCGAGGTCTTCCAACAGCTCGCGCGTCAGGGGGCGCGTGAAATTCAGGCTCCACGAACTGTACAGTCCCGCCGCCACGTCCTTGCCAATAATGCTGATATTCTCCGGCGTGGGCTCGACAAAATAGATCGCTGGCACGTCAGGGATCGGATGGCGCTTCGCGTCGAGCATGACGTGCAGAGTCACGCCATTCTTGAACAGATCGCTGATCCGCAGAACGCTCGAAATGACGTCGCGGCCGACGGTATCAAACACAAGCACCTTCCAGGTGACGGGTGCTGTATCGCTGTCAGAAACCTCGTTGAAGCGGAGCATACGCTCAAGCGCGTTTACTTGCGCGCTCCGCAGACTGCGTTCGTCATCCGACATGTTGGCGCGTAGTACCTAACCTACGCGCTGAAGTGAGTCGAATGCCCAGTACGCGACTGGATGTCCAAAGAGCTGAATGAAGAGAGTCTAGAAAGAGAACGTAGTTCCAGTAGCTAAAATGCGGCCTTTTTTCGCTTTTAAAGATTTTCTGTTAGGATAAGTCCAAAGTATTGTAAAAACGCCCACACGTTTATAACTACAGATCACTGCATCGAATTGCCCAGTATATGAACAGAGGAACTCCTTTTGAATAGGTGAATACCTTTCACTGTCTTCTTCTCGGAAAGGTAAACGGTGAATGTGGATGATGTTCTCCTGTCACGGGTCTGACGACCCGCAGCCTTCATGCAAAGCTCATGTGACCCGGGGCGGACCGTCGGCTGAGCTGTGTATGATATCCTCGTAAACTTTAGAACTACTCATAGTGGTCATTATGACATTTAAAGTGGTGTTCCCCATCTGAATTCTGGCCCCTCGCCATCGCCTTCAGTTATTTCACATGCAAATGCAAAACGAATTGATGAGTCAGAAAAAGCTTTTTCGGAGTGACAGTTGCCGTGAGCAAATCTCGCTGACCTCGAATACAGGATCTTAAATTTTCTATATGAATCCAGTATGCATTTAAATGCAGTGCACAAGGCTTTCGCAATTTATAAGCAAAGCATGGCAACGAACTGTTACCAGATCTAGGGCTACGTTCCGTACACCGCGGTGTTATCAGCCGTATTGCGTCACAACCCGATTCCTATCTGGTCCCGAGTAATTCTCGGCTGCCGTCGATATAAAAACCGCCGCCGAGAATACGCATAAAGCCATAACGTAGTTACTACGGGTGCTTCTGAGCTGAGATCAAACCGTCAAAACTCGACCAAGATAATACTTGCGTGAGGAACGTAACTATGAGCGCTGATTCGTCTGTAGCACCCTCTTTAGTCCGTCCAACCGTCTCCGAGGATTCGGTCCCCACTGAAAATTCGGTGATATCTGCTAGCACTCCCCAATCTATGAAATCGGAGAAAACTGGAGATGTTAAGATCTCAGAGATTGAAGAGGAGTTCGGTGATAAGATCGATTCCACCATCCCGGACGGAGGATGGCAAGCCTGGCTCCAAGTTCTTGGTTCTTGGATGGCGATTATCATGACCTTTGGTTTCTCCAGTGGTAATGGTGCCATCATGACATGGCTAAAGCAGAACTATTTGGATGGCCAGTCCGAGTCGCGACTAGGATGGTTGTTTTCCGTTCAACTGTTCTTGTTTTATCTACTGGGTGTTTTCTTCGGTCCGATCGTCGACGCTTACGGCGTGAAGGTGCTAATCATTCCTGGGTGCATTTTCTACGTTGCGGCTGTCTTCATTATGTCTGCTTGCAAGAGGTACTACGAATTCATGCTTTGCTACTCAATTCTAGGCGGCATCAGCAGCTCGTGCCTCTTTAACCCATCCGTCACCGTTCTTACCCACTGGTTCAGCAAACACCGCGGACTCGCTATCGGTATTGCCGCCTCGGGAAGTGGTGTTGGTGGAATTATCTTCACGCAGATGTTTACGCACTTGGTGAACAAGGTCGGATTTGGCTGGACTATCAGGTGTGAGGCGTTTGTCGTGCTGTTTCTGGCCATTGTGTCGTGCTTGATCATGCGTACGCGCCATGTCAAGAAGAGTATCAGTTGGCAGGATGTCAACCCCGACTTGGGTGCTCTCAAGGAGCCGGCATTTTTCTTTGCTGTTGCCGGCCTCTTTTTTGTTGAATGGGGCATCTTCGTGCCTATGCAGTACATCATTTCGTACGCCGTCGACCACGGCTTTTCGACGCAGTTTGGCAGTGACTTGGTCTCTTATTTGTCCACGGCCTCAATTGTCACCCGAATTGTGGTCGGAGAGCTCTCTGATGTGTGGGGCTCGTTCAACATCATGATCGCGTCGGCTGCGTTGTCCGGTATTCTGAGTTTAGCCGTCTGGCTGCCGGCAGGACACACACGTGGAGGCTTGACTACCTTTTGCGTTCTTTTCGGTATCACGAGCGGCGCTGTCATCTCAATGACTCTCACGACGATTCCCAAGCTTTCACATGTGCGCAATGCTGGCCGCAGGTACGGCACTGCGTATATGATCGCGAGTTTAGCTGTCCTTACGGGAATCCCAATTGCAGGTGCGCTCACAGGAAATCATTACTTGGGCGTGACCATCTTTACCGGCTGTGTATACCTAGCCGGAGCTCTCTCTTTCCTGATCAGCAAGCATTTCGCCGCAGGAATCTGGAGCATCATGTAGATAGCGATCGATATAAACTAGTTGATTGCGAATTTATAATTACTGCGAACACGATAAATCGAGAGCGAAAGCATCGCTATGGGTAGGCATTCATGGCGCAAAATTGCACCTCACGGAAACACGAGTGCCGCTTATGAACTCGTTGGGTCACAGCTCTGCGTTCTGTGAAAAGCAGCTCCTGCTGTTACGTATGCAGTTATTCCATGCGTGTTTCAAAACTGCATCGCGCCCGTACGCCTAATGCTCAGGCGTTCATCGGGCTGAGTTTGCTCATTTATAATAAATATTTCGAGATTATCGGCGTGAAATGCACTTCCAACGCAGCTTAACAGAAACAGAAATGAAGACCGTCTCTGTCAATGAGCTCGTTCCAGTCCACATGCAGCTTTCCCTGCTGATCGTGATCCCAAACTCTTTGCAGTAAGACGCGCGCCTGCGTAAGGTTGCGCGCACTTAGCCGCTTCTCCAGCCCCTGAAACCGCTCAATGACGTGGTCACGCTCTCTCTTAGTCGTTGACGATATGCCGAGAATAAACAGTGGGAATGCGAGAATCCCCTCGACCATCGTGCCAAACAGGCTCTCCATGGTGTTAGACAGATGATGGGCGACCACGCGCATGGAAATAGAGGCGGCATTAACTTGTAAAACGCTCTGATACATGTGAAGCACGGCGACGAGTTTGAACACGTCGAACAGCGTCTGCTGCAACAGCATGTTTTCATCGGACAGGTGTTGCAATATCTTGTGCGATGGCTGCAGAGTCCAGATTCGCTGCTCAAGATCGTGCGCCGCAACATAGATATGCTCTGCCGTTTTCTCAACGTGGGCATCTTCTTCTTCGCCGCGGTTGGTTAGCCGCACAGACCGCGTTAGCTCGTTGATGCGCTCCAAAATCACAAAAAGCGGCTGGCAGCATGCACATAGAGTGTCCGGCAATGCTGCCGAACTGGGCTGGTCGAAGATAAGCTCGAAGTCATTTGCGGAAAACAGTTTCGGCTGGCTCAACGAAGATGAGGTCAGAATCTCGTGATATGCGAAGTTTTTGAGAAGCCATCGAACGCTCTCGCTCTCCATGAAGCTCGTGAGGCCGCCGTGCAGATGTATGGTCTCGCCGGCCATGACCAAGTACGGGCGCCACGCACTAATGTCGCCGGAGCAGATTTTCGCCGACGCCAGCACCAATAAGGCGGCGAGAATTTCTTCTTTGCTGCGCATGTTGATTGTTTCTTGGCGCACGATGTTCGACGCCGTGTCGAAGTACTCCTGCGCGAGCTCCTCCGCGTCGCCCTTGTGCCAAGCCGCCCAGGCCAAAATGCCATACATTATTGCGCGGTACCTCAATGAGAATGCGAGGAAGACGGACCGGAAGTAGTTGAGTGGCGAGACGCTCATCAATATCGACTGTTTGTCCCGGAAATAGCTGAACAACGCGACGGCGTTCTCACCCAATTCGGGGTAGACGCTGCGGAACTTCTCGGCGGTCGGCCCAGCCGATGGATTCGGCGCTCGCGCGAGCGCGAGCTCCGAGAAATCAGCCTTCGTGACGGCAGCAGGCTCGCCGATGTCCTGCACATTCACAAGCTCGGACGTGCCATCCTGCGTCAAGTGGATGCTTTTGTCCATGACTCCGTGGAAGGGATTGCCGTCGCCGTCTGTTTTCGGAGTCACGTATGTTGCCGACGCGAACGGTTCAGTGAGCTCGTCCAGCGCCGTCAAGTTCTGGTGGTCGCTCGGCGAGAACAGCGCAAACGGCTCTGCTTTCGGCATCTGCGGGCCATCGGCCGGGAACAGCATCGGCGAAAGAAAGTCTCCAAAGGTGCCCTGTTCCGTCAAATTCGGCCCTGGTGAGACCTCGTCTTCCGTGAGGGCCGGCGTGCCCAATGCGACCGGGTGGTCCTTTGCGTCCACGGGAGACCCACTTTTAGAGACGCTATAATGCAAAGGGAAATGTTTCTGCTGCATAGCCGTCGGCTGCACGGCTACATCGATGGGCACGTAGCCTCTCCTGTCCCTGGGCAGTTCGGTTGTCGAGTGGACTCTCCCCATGCTGGCAATAAATTTTTCATTGTCCTTAGGAGACCGTCCTGGATATTGGCAAGGCAATCGCAACCTCTCGCAGGTGTTGCAGGTCGGCTTCCTTTCGTCACATCGCTTCTTCCGCTTACGGCACGTCAAGCAGCCATTCCTTGAGCGTCTGTGTTTTTTTGCGTGCGCCTCGCCTTTATGCACCTTACCGTTCACATCAATAGTGCTATCCGCGGGGTCCACGTAGAGCGACATCCGGCGACGAATTGCAGACCTCCGAAAAATTTCGCTGAAACAATTAAGAAAAATATATCGAGATCTAGTGACTTAATCAAGCGTTTGTCCCTAGACCTTAAACCTAGCCCTATGACTGCAGACATCCCGAGATCGCTCAGGAACATTGGTTGGGTCCGCCTATGTCGGCGCTCGTGCAAATTCATAGATGTGATATCTGTGGCACAAAATCGCAAGTTCACCCGGTACTCAACGGTTCACTCTAACCTTTCTCGACAATTCGATCGCGGACGAAAAGCGATGTTCCCCGCCAATATGCACGCCGCGTGGTTTTCGCAGCTGACTACAAACTATTCGCTGCTTACTGTATAAATCTACGGCGCGCCCCGGCTGATTGCTGATCAGAGATCTCATTGGCTACCGAGATTCGAGCCATTCGCGTTTCGAAGCGGCTCAGCAGCATTTTTGCTCGCTCTCGGAAAGTGGTTCATTTCATGACCCCGCAGAATTTGCTTCTCCGCTGATATGCGCGCCCTCTCCCCGTTGCTCCGGATAGGTTGACTAATGCCACGCCTCGTCAAACCCAACTACCCACAATGGTGAAGTACGTGAAACTCATCTCTGCCGACGGCGTCAGCTACGAGGTCGAGCAGCGCGTCGTCGAGCAGAGCGTGCTGCTCAAGAATATGATGGAGGACATTGGCGATGACGTCACGGACATTCCCGTGCCGAATGTCCAGTCGAACGTCCTCCGCAAGGTGCTCGACTACTGCGAGCACCACAAGAACGATCCGCCGAGCCTCAGCACGGACGAAGGCGTCGCTCGCGTGAAATCCGCGGATATTAGCCCCTGGGACCAGAAATTCCTGCAGGTCGACCAGGAAATGCTGTTCGAGATCATCATGACGGCGAACTACCTCGATATCCGGCCATTGCTCGAAGTCGGGTCGCGAACGGTGGCCGGCATGATCAAGAACAAGAGCCCCGAGGAAATCCGCAAGACTTTCAACATTGTGAACGACTTCACGCCCGAGGAGGAGGCGCAGATCTGCCGCGAGCACGAGTGGGCCCAGGACCGATGATGCGCTGGCGTATCACTGCGAGCTGTGCCGCCTATGCCTCGGCGGCGCAGGTCGGTAATTCTTATGGGCCGAGCGAGTAGCGCCGTGCCTATGTATAGCTAATAATGTAGTCGGTATATGGTAGTCGGTATATGGCTCTCCTAACGGCGGTCGTATTGTACCTGCTCACAGTAGCACGCAAACTCTCACACTATCTACTCTATGTACATCGTCTACTTCGTCGCTCTGCCTGCTCGCAGAATTTCGTCGCACAGCAACAGGTTCGACGCGATACTCGTAGCCGACGCAATCGAGTTCCGGATTACTCGGTAGTTATCCCAAACGCCGGTCTCCACGGGATCCAGAGGCTTGCCCGTGTCCAAATCCACGCCCACGAGCTTCCTGTTATCCGCATACGCGTCCTGGACCTCGCTCACCGTCTCGAGGATCTGGAGTCCGGCGTTGCCGGCCAGAGTCTTTGGAATCACGAGCACGGCCTCGGCAAACGCCTGGATGCCGGCGCGCGCCTTGCCGCGCGCAACTTCGGTTGTGAGGTAATGGTGCAGTGCGATCTGGAACGCGCCGGCGCCCGGAACGAGCGTCTTGTCGAGCAGCGTGTTCCCAACAGCCCGCACGCCGTCTCTCACCGTGTCCTCGATCTGCTTGATTGTGTGACTATTCGGCCCTCTAATAAGGATGGTCGCGCTGCGCGGCGACTTCACGTCCTCAACGAACGTGTACTTCTCCTCGCCAATGATCTCCTCGTGGACTCTGCCGGCCCAGCCAAGGACGTCCGGGCTCAGGTCCTCGACCGAGTTCTGCGCCGTGCCACCCGTGATCAGTTGCAGGCGCTCCATATTGCGGCGCTTTGCGCGGCGCAGGGCCATGATGCCGTTGCTCGCGAGCACTTCGAGGCTCAATGGGTCGATCCCTTTCTGGTTGATGACGACAAACGCCGAGCCGTCCTTCGTGACCTCGTTCTTCAGCGCCACGATCTTCTCGAGTTTGCTGTTCACGAACGCGCGCTCGCTCGAAACGAGCTTCTCGCGCTGCTCCGCCGACGAGTAGTAAAACCCGCTGTTCACTTCCGTGTTCTCGAACTCGAGCGACACATTAAGGATCAGGATATGCGCGTTCTCAACGTACCGCGGCATGTCCGGATGCCGCGGTCCGTGGTCGAGAACAAGGCCGCGGATAAGCTCTGTCTTTGCTGCTGACTGGTGCTGCATTTTCTGGATCTCGACCATGTGCAGGTCGAGCTTGTCCTGGTTGATGGTCAGCACGGCGTCCGTGACGATCGGCGCCAGAATCTCGGCGAGGGCGGGCCGCACTTTCGTCGAGACGGACGCGCGCGCGACCGAGAGCAGCAGCTCGCGCGAGTGCAGTTCCTCGTCGCTAAATTCGACTTTGACCGTGTCGAGGAAGTCGAGCGCGGCCTTGCGCGCGATCTCGAAGCCGTCCACAAGCACGCGCGGGTGCAACCCTTCGCTGATGAACCGGTTCGCCTCACGCAGGAGCTGGCCCACGTAGAGGCACACGGACGTCGTGCCGTCGCCAGCGATGTCGTCCTGCGAGCTGGCTACGCGTGCGATCATGATCGCTGTCGGGTTCTGGATCTGCATCTCGCTGAGCAGGACTTTGCCGTCCTTCGTCAGCTTGATGTTGCCGGCACCGTCCACCAGCATCTTGATCGTGCCTTTCGGGCCCAAGTTCGAGGAAAGCACGCCTTGGAGCCCCTGCGCCGCGTTGATGTTCACAGCAAGCGCCGCGTTGCGGCGGATGCTCTCCGCCTTCGGATTCACGAGCGCGACAGACATGATTTTCTACCCTGATCGGTTTCGTGAAATTCTGAACCCACTTGAACCCACGTCGTGAGGTTCGGCGTTTGGATCTCGCGAATTTCAGTGCGTCGGTTTCAGTGCGTGGATTTGAAATGCATGAATCTCTTTGGATCTACAAAACAAGAAGCTCCTTCAATATAATAGCCATATACGGTATCCTCACTTCAGTCAAGAGTCAAGTCAACACAAAATATAATAAAAACATACCTACGGAGGGGGATTCGCGCCAACGACCCAGCCGATCCCGCTCTTGAAAATGCTCGAAAGCTGGTCCTTCGCCGTATCTGCCGTGAAATGCGGAGCCTCTTTCGGCTCTTCGCGCACGGGCGCAGCCTCCTTCGGCGGCTCCTGCAACGCGGCCTCGACGGAAACGCGCTCTTTATCATGCTCTATCCACGCGCGTAAAACGCTCGTGAGATCCGACTCGGGGGCAATTTGCAGAGCGGTCGCGAGCAACGAGTTTTGACGCTTCAGCACTGCCACGGGCCGCGGCAGATCCCAATGCGGCGACATGTATTTCCCAGCCTGGTAGTACGCGAGCCACGCCGTGTCGGACTTGAGATCAACAAAGCCGCGGTCGAAGAACTCTAGTGCCACTTCGAAGTCGTCGTCGGCCAGCGCTGCCTCGACGCACCGCTCCGCGACTTTCGAACCGTTCTCCGGGCCAGCAAGGCTCACAAGGTCCGTGAAGCACACATACGCCTGCTCTCCGATCTCTAATGCTTTGGAAACATTCTGGAGCGGCTCGTGGCTCAAAACATAGCCGGGTTCAAGCCCGAACGTTTTGTATATTTTGTTCAACCTCTCGAACCTGTCCTTGATCTCGGGCTCATCGAGCAGACCTAAGGCGTTGATAATATTCGGCAACAGAGCTGCGTTCGGCTCGCGCTCGAATTCATTAACGATCTTCATGACCTCCTCAACGACGATCTCACGGTGAGTCGCGACAAGATTCGTCTTTATAAACACAAACCGCGAGCTGCGCAAACCGGCGCGCACACACTCGCGCGCAAGCACGTCGGCCGGCACCTTGCTGAACACAGTTTTGCGCAAAACGGTGATGTCGGCCTGCGAGAAATGTGCCTGTAGAAACCTGACCAGCAAGCCCTCCTGCACAGACTGCGGGCCAAGCGCCCACTCCGCAAGCTGCCTGAACGTGTCGCCGTTGAACGCGCGCATGGGCGCAGCCTCTACGAGCGCGGCAAGAAACTCCACGGTCTGCCGTGTTGGCTTCACTAGACTGTCCAAAGTCACTGGCTCCACCTCCTCGACCTTATCGACACGGACGTTCTCTACAACCTGCTGGACAATGCTAATCTCGCCTGTAGTCGCCTCGAGAACGGCTGCGAGCACGGCCGACCGCAGTTCGGGCACAAACACGGCCAAGCTTATGTCGGCGAGGTCCTGCTTGCCGACCCATGCTTCAATCAAGTCCGTGCGCTGCTTGTACCTGAGGTACGGCATGATGAGGAAGTCCAGCCGCTGCCGCAGATCCCATTTCGGCGGCGCGACTGCAAGGAGCAGCGGGAAGATATCTTCAGCGTCTGCGTGCTCAAAGTCCATAAGGCTGAGCCGGAAATCCTGGGTGAAGCGGCGGTACAGCTGGAGTACGCGCACTACAGAAACTATCCACGCGTTATCCGCATAACCTTCCGGAATGTCCATTTGCCGAGAGAATTGGTCGGTTTGCCGAAGCCGTGTTTTCAAAAACTGGTCCTCAGTGCGCGGCTCCTTCCATCCAAGCGATTCGCACACACCGCGGACGTATTCAACCGTGTCCGCGTCCAGGGCCTCGCCCTTCTGAGACGTCGCGAAATCCAGCGCACCTAAGCTCCGTGTCTCCGGGAAAAACGCGAGGCTCAAAGACCACGGAGACGCCGCATCGTACTCGGACTCGTAGGCGTACGGAAACTCGCTGGGAACAGTGCCCGACGCGAGCTGCTCGAGTTCCATGGCCTTAGGGGACTAGGGATCTGACGCACCCAAACTCGGTATGAGAGAGCAGTCTGTGGACGTCGAGGCGGCGCCCAGCGGCTTGCCGATTGCCGTGGATTTCTGGAAAGTCGCCACTGAGGATGCTGAGTACGTCCGCGAGTTCGGGCTCCAGCTCGACAGTCTCGAAAGGGCGCGCCGCGCGCGTCTCGCCGACATCGACGCTGCGGACGCGGCTTCTGCTAATGTCGAGGCGGAGATTTCACTTTTACGCAAGGAAGTGGAGGACCAGCGCTCGACCCTGCAAGAAGCAGAGCAGGCCTCAGAAAGGCGGGCCCGCGTCAAGCATATGCTTGAAGAGCGGTTTAAGGACCCGGTAACGGTCGAGCTCGACACGGGTGAGGCCGTCGAAGTGCTACTCAACGAGTCCGTGAACCAGCTCGAGCTGAATAGGCAGAAACTGGAGGCAGCGATCGCCGAGCTCGAGCGCGACATCGAGTCGGACATGCCCGATTTCACAGACCGGTTGGACGATTTGACGACAGTTATCGGTCTTTTGAGCCGCTTCGAACAGAAATACAGTCTTCCCAAGGGCGCCTCGCTGGCCGAGGAGCCGAGTGAGGATGAGGAAGTCGACGCGAATGGTGATGTGAACGACGATGCAAACGACGAAGTGAACGGCGAGGATGACGCGAACGACGACGCGAACGACGAGGATGACGCGAACGACGAGGATGACGCGAACGACGTAGACGATGTGAACGACGAGGATGACGCGAACGACGAGGATGACGCAAACGACGAGTTCAATGATGAGATGAACGAGGATGAGGGCGATGTTGACGACGACGCAGAAGCTCGCGCGAGCAGTGAAGAAATAAATGAGTAGCTGAGCGCTGAACTCAGCGCGCTGGGGGCGGATTGCGGTCCGTGGTGTTCTTGGTGAATTTGTATATTTGTTATAATGCTGTACCTGAAAAATCTGAATAGTCTAATCGTCTCTGAATCACTTCCCTCTTCGAACCGGTAGGCTCAACTTGTAAGCCTCACTCCTGGGCTTTCGATTTGCTAGCTCAAGGTCGTACTTGCGTCCTGACTCGGGAACTTAAACCAGTTCAAGTCGGGCGCTGAGGCCATCCCCGATGGCTTTTTCGACTTCATGGTCGACCGGAACTTCGACAACTCCCGCTCACATGTGAGCTGGTGCTCCTGGTGGTTCATGCCAATATAATTCTGGGGGACGCAACGCGACGACGCAATCGCATAGAAGCTGCTGTACCCCCCATCGAGCACAGCCACGTCCGGGTAGAACAGGAACGGGTACCGGTTCGCATTCGCACTGCGGTCGCAATGCCGCAGATGGCTGGCAAGCATCGGACTCCTGAACGCGGAATGCTCGCAATGGAACACGAGCAGCGTGCGGCCCGTTGAAGGAATGCGCCCGAAGAGCTCGTTTTCGAGCTGGAGTTTAGTGTTCACGTTGAGCGCGCCGTCAATGTGGCCGCCTTCAAATTCGTACTCGAACCGGCAGTCGACAACAACAACCTCGGAGTAGATGAGGCAAAACTCGCCATCGAGCAACTGGCATAAGGTCTCCGGCGTTATGCGTGGAAACGGGTCGTTGCGCACATTGAAAGTCGGTACGGGGCACTGAGCGCTACCAAGCATGCTCATTCCTTCCGCATTTGAACTCAGATCGCTCAGCATCTGTTCAGTCGCAAACATGCTCTGCGTACGTCTTGGTTGCCGCTGCCGTCTTGGCGACGACTCGACGTCTTGCAAACTCTCGCCGTCGAGCAACAAGTCGCTGTCGAGGCCTCGCCCGCCGTCAAGCGACGGCCCAGCATCTTGCCAGCGCTCGCCCTCTCGCTGGCTCGCAATGCCAATTGTCGAGTGATTGACATGATGAAATCTCGCCAGCCGAGCGCCCCCAATCGGCGTTGTACTCGTATCATCCAATGCTGGCGACAGGCCCCAGAATCCAGCTGGCCCAGTGCAGCTGAAATCGAACTCTTCCTGAATAAAGGAATCGTTTCTTGGTGTTGTTGAGCCACTGATATCTTCGTCTGAGGCCAGCTCAGAAGACGGCGGGACTAGCGAGTCAACAGATGAGTTGAAGCTGCCTCCGAATGGGTCTCGAAATTGTAGAGCCGGGACTTTATAAGGAGACTTGTCCATACGACTCTGCAGCTCTTCGGATATGCTCTGAAGAGTCCGCAGAGGCATTGTGGGGTATTGACGGGTATTTGCTTTTTGGTTAATATAATAGAACTAATAGGATGGATACTAAGACCGGAGTCCTAGAATCAATCTCGAGTCTCAAGAGACTTAAGAAAAAAAAGAAAAAGAAGAGGAGGAGTACTTAGACACCGCTGGATCTCAGGAGATCTCGCGCAAAGTGTCTATTTATGTGCAAATCGGGATAGTTTATATTTTCAAGGGTTTCTATTCTAGCTGACGAAGCAGCAAAAAACACAGGGTTAGTTTCTAAATACTGGTGCTGCTCGGCTCTAAAAAGTATAATTTAGCCACCCAGACATCGCTTGCTGTACCACTGATCATTCTCACTGTGCATGATTGTCGTTCAGTGTCATGTTTACAACAGGAGGAGCCGATCGCAATCGCACCGTGAATAAGGAATCAATCGACCTAACCCACTTTGCACTAAACCTGCATTTCCACAGTATGAGCAACATGTGACATTGACTATGCAGCAAAGTAGAACTTGCATGGGAATTTTGCAACTAGGCGCGGAAAAAACTTGAGACAATTATCCTTGAGGCGTCTGGATAAGTGCGCATCAAAAGTTCGGCCTTGCATTCGTGTACATCACGGAATTTTCAGGGTTTGTATACAAGAAGCTCTGATCTCTGATTAGATCCGTTTTGTGCGACGCGCAAGATTGGTTGAGGTACTGCGCGAAAATGAAGAGGCTTTGCCTCTTTTTTAATTTCTATGGGCTTAGCGCATGCACCCAGAATAGTAGGGAGCCCAGTACGCGTGCGTGCGTGCGTCATCGATGGCCTAACCCATGCATGCACGACGAGTGTCTGAGCGACAAAACAGCGCAAGTGGACGGCTAATGGCCAACATAACCTCTTGGAACGTCTAGCGCGTGACATATACTCTATAGTTTCTTTCTTTCTACTCTAGAATATTTAATATTATCAGGGCGCCAGCGGGCTACGGATCTGATCCCGTGCGACCCTTCCCGGCCGTTGCGGCGCGTAGTTAGGTCGCGTAGCCGCATTCCCGACATTATGGAACGCGTGAAAATAATTCAACGTGCTCGGGGAAAACGGAGAACAATTTAAACGAAGAGAAAATCAAATAGAAATAACCAATGAATATCACTCCAACTTAAGAAGTTCGGTGGTTTTGCCGTACCTTAGTAGTTGTACGGATGCCCTTGAACGTTTTCGCGCCCCGAGGTCTTAGTCACGCAGATCTGCTTAAAGCGAACATACACGGCGTTCGTTGTGCTCTGCGTCCACTAGGTGCACCCATCCAACAACTAAAAAAAAACGTTTAAAATTACAACATCATTTGCTTAATCGTGTAGTCCAAGACATAGCTCGTTTCCAACATCTCGTTGGTGCGGTTGAGGTGGCGTTGCGTATAAGGGATCAGCGCCTGCAAAAGAGCGAGATTCCCTCCCTTGTTCAGCTTTTCATGAGCATTTTCACCCCTGAGCAAAGTATACAAGATCCTTTGCGCAGTTATGCTTGTGCGGCCATTCGTGTTCCAATCTCTGACCCGTTCGAGCAGCGTGTGCAGTAGCTTACCGTCGAGATCTTGCAAGAGTTTGTCCACAACAAGGATGCCCGAAATCGAGTTCGGCTCTTGAGAGTCGGCAACATCGTTGAAGAGCTTGAGCAAGCGCAGTGGCCGATTTAGTTCGAGCGCCAATTTGATTGCACTCTCCCAATTGCTGGCGCGCACACTGTTCTCAAGTTCCTGTTGCTTCTCCATCAGTTCCTCTGATTCGACATCGACTCTGTGTTGCTCCTCTTCTGTGCAGTCTTCCCAGATTTGCATGACTCCATCACCACCGCCAGACAGTAGCTGGTTGCCGTCCGTTTTAGCTAGGGACCAGACCTTGTCCTCGTGACCGTCTAACGTAGCCTCAGACTCTCCCGAGTTCGTGTTCCACACCTTGATTAAACCGTCACCACCAGCGCTAGCGACGTGGTTCGCGTCACAAGAAACCACTTTCAAAACCGAATTCATGTGGCCCTCAAAGGTTCGCAGCGGCGAGAAGTCGCTAAGATTCCATAAACGCACAGTTTTATCACCACTACCACTGACGAGAGTATTTTGCGACGTGAATTTCACACTCCAAACGCCGCGTTTGTGGCCCTTAAGAATGCCAACTGTCTCGCCGGTTTCGGTAGCCCAAATCTTAATGGTCCTGTCCTGAGAACCTGTGGCGAAATGCCGGTTGTTGCCAGCAACGTCCAACGTATTTATGTCCTTGTCATGGGCCTTGCGTGTGTACTCAGCAAGGCCATCAGCACCCCACTTTTTGATCGTCAAATCCTGTGAGCCAGTCAGCACGAATTGTGGCACAGTCGGATCGCCGCGGCTTAAAGACACGGCACCGATCGCACCAGTGTGGCCAGTGAATACCACTTTACACTCGCCAGTTTCTGAGTCCCAGAGACGCGCTTCTTTGTCCTTTCCGCCGGACACCACCCATTTGCCAAGTAAATCAATGGCAATAACGATATCAGTGTGCCCTGTAAGCGCTCTGAACTGCATCAGGTTGCCAGCTAAGTTGACAATCCTGAGATCTTTGGAGTTCGTAGCTAATACAGCGCTGCTACCCCTCGTAACGAGGTCGATAATCTCACCGTGATTCAGAGACACCAATTCGCGCGAAGCTTCGATTTGACCATCATCGCTTACATTAAGAGTGATAATTGTTTGGTCAGAGAGAACGGCGTATAGAGTCTGGCCCAGCGAAATGACATTAGTGATCTCAGCTTCGTCCGACTCGAAGTCGAATGAACTCACTGTCTCAGCCGACAACGACCAAACTTTCACTGAATGCAGAGAACCGGTGAAGATAAACTTCCCTAGAAGCGTCCCGACGCTACACACCTCTTCCATCACAGGGATCGTGGCACCGAGTTTCAGTTTCGGCCAAATAGATACGACTTTGTCGCGGCCGCCGCTAATCAATGCGTCGCCTCGCGACGTCCATACTAACGAGCTCACAGAGCTATTGTGATTTTCGAGGACAGCGATCTGCTTTGAATTCACGAGATCCCAAGCGATGATTTTGCCGTCGTCGGAGCCACTCGCTAATTTCCAGTTCGTTGAGCCCAGCTCACCGAAAAACGCAAGCGCACTCACAATGCTGCCATGGCCCCGCAAATTATGCGTCAGTCTCGAGTTGCGCAGATCCCAGACTTTGACAGCGCCCTCAGCGCCTCCCGTTGCCGCCAAGGTCGACGAGGAGTCGATTACCAGGGACATTATTGCTGATTCGTGGGCCTTAGCAAACGTTTTATGAAGCACGCCCGACTCTAAAGAATAAATATGCACCTGAAGAGACTGCGAAGTCGCGACAAGCCATTGCTTGTCTGGGGAGATAGCCACGCCAGTAATAGTCTCTCCATCACCTTCGAATTCGTGGATAATCTTACCAGAATGGAAATCTGACACAAGAACTTTTCCCTCCAGAGACGAAGCAATCAGTCCGTCAACAATGCTGATCGATCCGCCGGACGAAAGCGGTGCCAATGTTTGCACTGGCTTGAACAACATGAAAAATTAAAATGAAATTTTCGGAACTGGGGTTAAGGTAAAAAATGGAAAGACGGCAGAGTGAACGCTGAGCGCTCAGCGGCAGGTATTGCATACTACAGGCTACGTGGTGTTCGTGCGTGCGAGATAGATTAGCAATATTTCAGTCTCGCTCTTGTTTTTGTGTTTCAAAAGGCAATGTAAGTGTGTAGACTTACAGGCTAGTGATGTGTAGTGTACTGATGTATTTATCTTGCTTGAACAGCACTTAACTGGAATCTGAGTTTGCAAATGCGACAATGCAGAAGCAATGGGGCGTCTACGAATGAGCAATAGGATTTGGTGCGCACACGTGCCTCTAATTCAGGAGTGCAGTTGGTGCCGCCTATTTCTAATTTTTTACCAAAATGCACTTAAGGCCTAATTGTTCGCGTTAAATCAGCTAAAATTACGAAGCGAATCAGCAATCGTATTTTTCCACAGCGGCTATTTTTGTAGTGTGCCTACCATGGCCGATTGCTAGAGCCAGATTAATCCGCTATAATTCGCGCGTTCACCATTATAATAACATAGATTAATATTTAGCTGCTTGTTTCATCAAATTTCTATTGGATCGCCGTGATCCGGGATGGCTGAGCAATCAGGGGAGCGGGGCCTGGGCTGTCACCTGAACTTTGGTGTGTGTTATCAGCTCGGAGGTACTAAGCTTAGTACCGATATATCGCTTGCCCTCCCCGATATAATTTATTTTTGGACTATACAGTCTTGAATAAATCCTGAGACGGTACGCCAACTAATTCATTGGAGAGAATTGATTTTCGAGTTCCCAGATCACTTTTCTAGCGCCCGCATCCGCCTCCTCAATGGCCCGACATTTCGTGGAACCTACTAACAGCTTCTCTGAGCGGCGTGGCATCCACAAAGCGATCCGGACGAACCGCAAGTCCAGTCCTAGTTCGATTAATTCCGCTTCGAGTTCGCCGCTCGCCGACATTGACTTCTCCACTGCGCCTACGAGACAGGTCTTGCACCACAGCGTGGTCGATGTCTTCAAAGAGGTTGACGCATCTGACAGCAATCCCGAGCCTGCAATCTGCATTACAAGATCACATCGCCGGTCCAATTCGATGTCGAAGTGCATGATGACGGAGAAAATGACGTGGCGCGCCACTGGCCGAGATAGCGACGGATTCCCCAAGTTCGCAATACAGATGGAGGAGTGCCAGGGTCTCAGAATCAACCGATCCCTCAGACTAAACCGTTCGTCTAGGTTAGGCTTCTTCGAGAGCGACGACGACTATGATTCCAGCGATAGTGAGCGAGGTTACGAGCCAGTACTCACTATATCCTAGATACTACAGATTAGTTTACATTCACACTCACTCACTTGGCCATATTTCGCTAAAAGCAGCAGCACCCTACATTAACTGCTCTGGTGTTTACGCCATTGTGCCCTGAAAGAAATGGATTTCAGCACGGTGAACGGATGCGAAGAGCAGCTTAAGAATCTCCAGGAAGCGAAAAAGTACTTCACTGTGCGCGCTAAATCTCTCGAGCTTGTGTTCGACAATGTGTTTCGAATGCGCGACGTGAATGAACGCGCAGTTCGCACTTTAAGAGATATGAAATCGCTTTTCCAGCGCTCGATTACCCACTTTAATGCGTTTGATAAACCCGAAATGATCGCAATTCCTCCAGAGACTTGTCAGGAGACCGAAAAACTAGCGGCCTCTTACGTGCGAGTGGCCCATCGGTCAATGGTCGCAAAACCACGAACAAAGCGCGTGCGCAGAGACTCAATGCATCCGCAAGCGGTGGAAAATGCGAACTTTGGCAGTTTTTCAACTCGAGTGCAGCGGCAAAAAGAGTCCTTGGTTAAGAAACAAGTGGTACTGCCGCCTTTTCCAGAGAAGCGAAGACTCGTGAATGATACCTACAAGCCGTGGTTGCACCCGCCCCCGAGTGCTGTCAAGTACTTGCGAAACTTGAAAATGAAGGCGCCCAGTGATAAGCCTCGCACAAAGCCTATTTTGCTTGCACAAAGAAGAGCCTCAATGTCTAGGGCCGTTCAGAGACAAGGCGCGCACAGAATAGAAGCTACAGAAGAGCCAGAACCACAAACAGGTTTGAAGTCCTCGAAGTGGGCTCCCGTCAAGCAAGAAAGTACGAACGATGCTGCTAAACAAGGCCTCTCACGTCACATGGAAGAGCGCGCTCGCAGAACCAGCACTCGAAGCGCGCTGCAACAGAGCTCGAAAGAATTTGAGACATGTGTTCTAGAAAAATCCAGTACTATGCCGTCAACAAAACAACAGAGCGAAAAGCCTACAGCAGGGCTCGCCTCAAGGACGACGGCAAAACAGCTTGCAGATTGTAGTAACGAAAGCGCATTCATCCAGAGCGCAAGATTAAACAATCAGCCTAAAGCGCTCCTTGATAAGCTAACGAATCCCTCAGGAACAAATGCTCAGCGACGCCGCGCAGGCATGCCAGCAGCACGACGGCTCTCCTTCCAAACGACGCGCGCTGAACCCACTGAAGAGACCCGCAAACCAGAGTGTACTCAATGGAAACCGTTGCGGATGCATCAGAATTTGAACACAATGAGGAGAAAGAAGAAACTCGCAGCATTGAATCCGAGAGCTAGTTTGAAGCCTCGGCCTAGCCTAGCGTCGCAAACTAGCGGGGGCCAGCAAACGAATTCGCGCGTAAATACGAGTCTAAGAGCTGACTCCAGGCCAAGCGCTCAGCCGTGTGGGGGTGTTACGCAGCGAGCTTTGTCTCAAGAGAGGACCTCAGTAGAGATGCGCGAGAAAGACATGTAAACTTAGGTATGAGAGTGTGTTTATCAAGCCAAATGACGCAGAATATCCAGCAGAATATCCAGTATTTACCTACAAATGTTTCTCAACTAGTCCCTCTCTACTACCACTCACAATATGGCTATATCGGGCTTACTGAGTGGATCCGACCCTAGACTCATGGCGCGTCTCAGTGGAAATTTCACGGCGAGCGACGCGTTTCGAGAACCGCCGAGCTTCTCACACCAATATACAAGCTACTATTACACGCGTCTATGTCAGCTGCGGCCCCACATTGCGATTCCACCGGAATGGCGTGAAACTGCAAGGCCTGTAGAGCGAATTCTCGACGTGCACGCCAACGAGCTCTGCTGGATCTGTGGCACCGTGACTCGCGAGGCTGCCGCAAAGCCGAATATCGTTCAGGACTTGAAGAAAATGTATCATGGCGAAATGCCCGAGCATCCGATAAAATACACGACGCCAAACGACAAGCTCTTCATAGAGGACGAGCACGGTCGTATTGAGTTTTTGAGCAAAAGTAGTGACTTTTTGGTCACCGGAATGGTTGTCGCCCTACTTGGTAGCCAAAATCCACTCGGAGAGTTTGAAGTAGTCGAGGTTGCTTATCCAGAAATGCCCACCCAAGCGGCCAGACAAAGTAGCCGCGGCAAAATCGCATTTGTGTCTGGCATCTCGCTGACAGACTCGGCCAGCGAGCCTTTCAATGTTCAGCTGCTCCTCGAGTATCTCGCAGTGCACCCGGAAATCCTGTGCCTCGTAATATGTGGAAACTCACTGAGTTCGCCGCCGCTGCATCTCTCCGGCGCAAGACTAATGAAGCCGGCTGCAGGGGTTCACAATCTCGAGCAGCTCGACCGGCTGCTTACATCCTTGGCCATGTTTCTGCCCGTCCATGTCATGCCCGGAGAGTCTGACCCCGTCACGATCGCATTCCCGCAAACGGCGCTCCACCCAGCGATTCTCGAGAAGTCGCGGCATTTCCTCGAGTCGCGTGCGCTCACACTAGAAACGAATCCGCAGAGGTTCGATTTCGGCGGCACAGTTATTACGGGCTCTTCGGGCCAACCGGTCGCCGATCTTAAACGGTACTTGACTGAGGCTGACGAGTCGCGGATGCGCGGCAAGCCGATAGATCTGGAGCTTTTGTGGAAGACTTTGCAGTGGCGCCATATGGCTCCAACCGCTCCAGATACGCTGAGCTCGTATCCATACGCTGAATATGACCCGCTAGTGCTCAACGAACGGCCGCATGTATATTTTACAGGAAACAGTCCCGAATTCAGCACCGAAGTGCGGGAAAATGTGCGGCTGTTGTGTGTTCCGAAATTCAGCGAATGTGGAGAAATTGTTTTGCTGGATGCCGAAAATCTAGAACCCGAGGTTGTGAAGTTCGACCTTGGGAACTGAGTCGCGTCTCCGTACTAAAATAATCGAAATTAATATATAGGTCATCACATTCGTTGGTAACTCACTCCGCTCCGCTGTTGAGTCACATCGCGCTCTTCCGCGCTGGCGTCGCCGCCTAGGATCTGGCTCAGGGTGTCTTTCGGCCAGTCATTGACCTTGTTCCTCTTTACTTTGCGAGAGGCCAGTGCCTCGACTATAGCATCCACATCACTCTCCTCATCGGAGAACATGTTTCCAGATTCGTCCGATTCCGGCCTCATGGGCTCTTCGACTTCTTTCTCATACGTTTGCTTGTCTGCAGTGCGCAGCTGAGGCTCTAAATTCTCGTCAAGATCCTCTAGAACACGCCGTGGCTGCTCTGGTAACAGTCTTTGTCGGGGTTCTTGAGGCGCATTCCTTAACAATAGCTCCGAATCGAAGAATTCCTCACCAGCGCGGATTTCTTCGGCAGTGATATGCGGCAAACTTTTGTAGAAATCCATGACTATGGGGTTCGCGCTGATTTTGTGCGGTGAGAAGTTCCTGACTTGGAGCCCATCGATCGAGGTCGCTCGGCTTAGCGCCACATAAGTCTGCCCCATTTCAAAGATGCGAGTCAGGTCGACGCTGACGTACGGCAGAGTCTGGCCCTGCGCCTTGTGAATACTCAGAGCCCATGCAAGAAGCAGCGGCATCTGTGTCCGCGATGCCAGGATTTCCCCATCCGACCCAGTCACTTCGAACGTCTCGGGTTGGATCATGACGAATCTCACTGTATTCAGCGGAGTCACGAACTTGACTACGGGAAACACTGATGTGCTTGGCGCCTGCTCCACAGGCACTGCATCTGCATCCAGCCTCTCCTTCTTAGCTTTGCCAGGCTTATCACCTTTGAGGTCATTTTTACCGGGGTCTCCGTTCGCATTGGTACTCTCCTGATTGCCAGCCTGATTGCCAAGAGCGCCCGTCTCACGGAACGGCTTGCTCGTTTTAAATGCGACTATACGGCCAATACTGCCGTTCACGAGCGTGTCATCGAGGTTCTTGATGAGCATCACCTGCGCGCCGAGTTTGAGCGCGATCTCCTTTTCGGCGAGAACCTCCTTGTCCAAATCGAACTCAGGCCATCGTTTCCAGTCGTCGCAGACGTACTGGTACGAGGTCCCCTCAATTCTGCGCAGGGCGTTCGAATTAGCGGTCGCGACTTCGCGACGAAGCGGGAAAAGGCTCGTTGGCACAAGCCCCTTTGGCACACGCGGCGGCCGCGAAAGGCTGGTCAGCAGCTCGTTCGCGTCGTAAGAGACTTCGCCGAGTCGCAATTGGTTCATGATTTTCGCGAGCTTCGGATCGCGCTGCCGAAAAACTTGCGTGAGGTTCACCGTTTTCTGGATGATTCGATTCCATACGGGCGACTCGAAGCAGAACTTCTCCCTAACGGGAGGCAGTTGGAAAAGGTCGCCAGTGACGATGATTTGGATCCCGCCAAATGGCCGGTCGTTTTTCCTCACAATTCTTGCGACTTCTTCGAGCTTTGTGAGCAAAGGGCCGGAGATCATCGAGACCTCGTCAATCATCAAGACCTCCGCTGTCCGCCACCTTTTCAAAGTCTTCCTGTTCATGCGCACCTTTTTCGCCAGCTCATTCGGCGCCTCTTGGGCCAGGCCGACGCCGGCAAACCGATGCAAGGTCATGCCGCCGATATTACACGCGGCAATCCCGGTGGATGCTGTCACGTAAACTTGGTTCTTCCCGTACTTCTCTCTGAGCAGTGCAATCATGCAGCCCAGCAGCACAGACTTGCCCGTGCCCGCCGCACCGGTGAAGAACACGTTCGTGCGCGACCTCAGCACGGTATGCAGCACTGCCTTCTGCTCACCTGTGAGATGGATTTTTCTGGCTACAAGGATATCGTTTAAGGCGGCGGATTTGTACAGGTTCTTCTGCGCACCGAATTGCGAGATTTGGCTGTACGAGCCAGGCATGTCTTGGCTCAACTGCGAGCTGAACTCGATCTCGTGGGCGAGCTCGGACTCGGATTGAGTAGCGGCAACCTCATCGCTTGCAGGGTCCTTGCTCACCTGAAGGCTGTTATTCATATCCACGCCCGTGGTCATTACGTCGGTCCCATTAGCTGTACACTTCATACGCCAGAACCTCCTCTTTTGCACGATGCTTCCCTTTGACGTTCTCGCAAGGAGCCCTCCATTACCGGTGGTTCCGGGCACTGCGGCGCCCAGGAAAGGAGTGCGATTGGACATACGAAAGGACAGAAATGGGACGCGTTTGACTGGGCCAATTCTCTGAAATCGCAACACCTTGAAAGACTGCTCGCGATTAATGCACCCTAATTAGACACTGAACGCGTTCAAGATAATAGCATACCTTTAGGCGGGCAGGCGAAAGCGACCCCAACCCAGAAGTTTCACTACTATGCGGCGAGCCGCTAAAAGAGATTTCGGAACTTCGTACCGAGATGAGCGGCCGCGGTCTAGCCGCCCGTATCCTCACAATGGAAACAAGCGACAAAGGCAGTCGCATAATGGCAGCAGCTACACGCCTCTGATTGCGAGTAGGAGGGTCTACGCAAAGAATGAAAAATCGCCTTCTTTGGCTGATCTCAAGGCGCAATTACAACCGAACCACTGGTTATGGGACCGCACGCCTCCTGGATACGAGCATCTTAATGTGCAAGTGCTCAAACTGTTTAATGTCGCGCAGCAGCACGCAAAATCCACACCAGAGCTGCCCGAAATTTTGAAAAAAATCAAAAATTTGCGCGAACTGACCGCCGAGAATTCGGAAGTGTTTCGAACACTCCAGACAGACGGGAAAGAGAAGGTTTTTGACACTCTTCTCGATGCGAGCCAAGCAGTTGCTGAGCACAAGGGCCAACTCTTCAGGCCTCATAGACTCCCCAATTTGCAAACCCAGAATGTTTTGCTCGATCCGAATGCCGTGGTTGTGTCGAGTTTAGCAGACGCAAGAGAGAGGTACGGCGAGATTACCAACTCGGCGAGCCTGTCAAATGGTGCATATGCAGTGACCTTTTCAAAGCGGGCAGAGCTGCAGGCCTCCGATTTTTATTTATTCACACCAGCACGTCAAACCGAGCCTTTCATTGAGGTCCGAAACGCGCTCCCGCTGGCTCGGGGCGACTCTTCACAGGCTCTGGACGTGCTGAGACAGTTGTGTGCGGAGCCCATCAAACAATTGATAGTGGAAGATGGGGTCGTCAAATTGACCTTGAAGAACAGTAGCCGGTCTTTAGAGGTCGCGCAGAAGCTCGGTGCAGCGAAAGTGCAGGGTCGGCCGTTGGTGACGTCGATTTGTACGTCCTTCGAGAAAAAATAGACCATGTTGTATAATTATGTCTGGTACTCCTGGGTTATATATGGCTGTTCAATTTTCGATTATAGGTAGCTCTTTCTATGCCTACTTGATATCTACAGAGCTAGAGGATGTATTCATATTGAAAACAGTAGACGGAAAGCTGCAGCATCGGTTGAGAATGTGTAGTTCACTGCGAATCGTAAGCAGCAATTTAGAGTTACAATCTTCGCAGCTCGTGAAAATGGCATACTATTTCAGTAATCCCGCAATAATTTCATCATTTCAGACCTCTATTTAATTCACATTAAGGACCGAGGAATAGCCAGTCACCTTAGCCCGACCGTTCAATCCGCGTCTTAAGTAAGGCCTTCGGCATCCTGGGTTCGTATGGAAGAAGAGCAGCGGCCGAAGCCGCGGCCGCTGAAAAACACTGACGAGTTTCGCTCGCTTTTCCGGCAAAACGAAACATCGTCAAGTCATAAGTACGCTCCTTTGAAAAGTCCCACGCGGTTAAGTGGTCTCAAGGAGTTGCACACAAAAAAGGCGAGTTCTAGGAATCGAAAGACGCCGTTTCGCGCGTACTTGGACGCGGCTAAAACGCACGAAATCAATGTAGAACTGCATTCGGGCACTCAAACTCAGATTTCGGTCGACAATGTACCCCACGCAACGCGAAGTCTAAAGGGCAACTTTAATTTTGAGAATCCTACACGTTTTAAGCTCTTTGAGAACGGAGCTCTCTGGAAGCAATTCTTCATGGACGACCACTATGCTGTGCCTTTCAGGCTGCGGGCTAGTCAGTGCGAACTGCGATTGAGCGCCCTCGAACGGCCCACTGTGAAGCCTCCGGCGAACGTGATGATTTCTGCACACTGTATCCATTGCTCCCCAGAGCCCACTCATGGGAAGATGAGCAATCGTCCCGTCACGATGACCTTCAACAATAACGGCGTTTATTTCGACGCTCAATCAGCGAACGGTAAGAGTCTTTTCCGCGCCTTCATTTTCAAGGACACAAAGGCGCAATTCCATTCTGAAGACGACGAGAATTTCATGGAGCTTAACCAAGACGGCGGCGAGTTTCTTGTGAAGTTTCAAAATGCATCCGACTTCCAGAGCTCGCGCAAAATTGTAGAGGAACGAACGGGGCCAACGGCCGTGTCACCTTACTTTCCAAAGCATGCTGAAGGTGTTTCCAATGTCTCAGACGTTCATACGAACGGAACTAAGCGCAAATCTCCCTACGGCGAAATCCGCCCAACCGAGTTCTATCGATCGAAACAACCGCGCAGCCAATCTTCTCCTCTTGCATCACCGACGACGTCGAGACCTCCATCACCGCTGACCTTTCGGCCGCCTGTATCGCCAGCACCGACGCGACTCGCATCGCCTCAAGCCAGGCAAGCAGAAAATCTCAATTCTGAGGCGACGCCAAATGATCCGAAATCCTCAAAGTCCACGGAAAAGTCGGCGACACCAGCTGCGGCTGAGCAGACAGTGGATCTATCTAACGAAGTGTCGCCGTTCAATGCAAAGCCTAGTCGGAAAACTCGACGTGTTCGTGGCCAAATCAACCTTGCAACCTTGGAGGACAATCTCATTATCGAGCCTACAGACGAAGACATTGTAGAGCTCGAGAAAAAGGGACACAAACCTCTGAGCTACCGGTTTTTTGACGGCAAGGCCGTGCGCGTGAATTTGAGTGATATCGTCCGGCTGAATTCGCAAATTTACCTGAACGACACGATCATCTGGTTCTATCAAAAGCTGTTTTTGGAGCGGTTTGTTAAGACGAATCCTGAGAAGGGCGAAGGCGTGCTCATGCTGGACACGTTTTTTTACTACACCATGCGGTCTCTTCAACGCGAGCCGGTTCCATCCTGGGTCAAAAAAATCCCGTTTGCTGAAAAGCCGGTCATCTTCGTGCCGATTCATGATAACTCGCATTGGGCCTTAGCGGTCATTTTGGATCTCGATAGGACTATCAAGGAAACGGAAACTGAAGCTGAAGTGAAGGAGATGCATCGCCCAGATATCGTTCTTCTCGATTCTTTAGGCAACCACGGTGCTTTTCAAATGGCCCGGAAGGTCATCAAAGCCGTCCGTGTAGCAATGGAGGCCCAGGACCTCGTACAGCTGATGTATAAAGACTACCGGCTCGTGAAAACCGACGCGCCAACGCAAGACAATCTCACGGATTGCGGCGTGTTTCTTCTGCATTACATTGAGAGGATTCTAAACCAATTCGATACTTTTGTTGAGAAAGTGAGAGACAGCACAGAGAAGACGATCTCGTTTAGTTCCGAATTTTGGCAGCCTGAGGCGCTCTCCGGTAAGCGCGAAGCCTTCAAAGAGGAACTTCAGGCGCTTGCGTTGTCAGATGCGAATAAACTAGAGGACGCACTGGAAGATCATAGCGATGATGACATCGTCGTCATCGAGTAGCGCGTTTAGGTATTTATTGTACTAATAGCATTGGGTGCGAGCAACGGCTCTTGAGTCATCCTCATTCGTAAAAATACATCCGTAATTATCATTTCGTTGACGCCTGCTCGTAGGGCTCCGCTCAATCAAAGCGCGCATTCTTTCAATTTTAGTGGCTTGAATGCATATCCCTCGCCGATAAAGTGCTTTGACATCGCCTCGACCCACTGCAGGCGCAGCGCGTGCAGCATCGCCGAGGTGCCTTCCATACAAACGAGCACCATCACCGTGATAACAAACCACATGCCGAACATCACAACAACCATCACCACGCCCTTGAACCCCGTGGGACCAAACGCATTGCGCAAGGTCATGTTCCAAAGCACAATGCTGAGCTGGCTGTGGGCAAGACTGAGCGCCCATAAGCGAAGGTACGACGCGGTGTGAGACACGCAATTCAAACAGAACTCAATTGTGTGGATGACCTGATGGATCATAATGTCACCGAACGCTTCGTGCGACTCTGATGGAGGGTCCTGGATCTCGAATTCTTCCATTGTATCATCCTCATCGATGGCAAAGGTGTGCTCATCGAGTCGAGGTGCGACGTATTCTGGCGACTTCATCTTCCGTCTGAGATATAACGGCTTGAAGAGAAGAAGCCAGGGAACGCAGAGCAGAGCGAGAATAAGCAGAATGATTTGCACGACGGCTTGGCCCTTGTAGAGCGGCGGGCCGACGCTCCCTGGACTCAGGAACATTTTAATGAGCATGTCAAGGAGTCCCGGCGGCTCCTTTTGGTGGCTCAGCCAATCGACACTCCATTTGTAGACAATGGATAGGGATAAATACCCGAAAATGCTCTGCATAAATAGCAGCGACGGCACGAAGTTCCCCCAGATATCCACCCATGAATTGAAGTGCCGCGCATTCACATATTGAAAGCTGAGCGAGTACGTCATATGCACGAACCCGAGCAAGACGCTGAGCTTCATCTTGTAAGAGTTTGTAAACCGCAGATTGTTTTCGGCGCCGTGCCATGCCCAGTCGAGACCGAATGGATATACGACCTTGCCGACGCGCGTCGCGACTTTTGCGTGGGCCTCTTGAGGCAAGAACTCCCACCCAGAAGAGAATATCGTCATCGAGCGCGAGAAAATGTCGTTGTACATGAACCCCGTGTAGATGGAGAAGAGGCCCATGAGAAGCAGCACGTAGCGGCCGGAGAAGGCCATGTCGAGCATTTCGTTTCCGCGCTTGATTTTCTTTTCGTTCCATACGAGCGCGAACGCGAACAAAAACATGATAAACCCGTGGCCGACGTCGCCGAACATCACGGCAAAGAGGAACGGGAATGTGACAACCGTCGGCAATCCTGGATTCACCTCGCCGTATTTCGCGATGCCGTAGACATCGACCATGGCCTGAAACGCCTCGGTCAGCTTTGTTGTCGTGTGATAAGTCGGCGGCGTGCGGTTCGTGCTCACAACATTCACGACCGCCAGCTGAGACGTCTTCTCTGAGATCTCGCTCATCAGCGTCTGCAACTGTGACAAGCAGTCTGTCGGTATCCAGCCTTCGGCAATGAGGCCCTGCCGACCCTGGTCGCTATTGAACAGGTTCAAAGTCTCGTATATGGCGCGTTCTTTCGCAGCAATCACTTTCCAGTAGGGCAGTCGCTGCGCAACCGATTCCTGTTCCGATCGCAGCGTCCCGTCCATCTGATCGATCACTGTAAACAGCTCGGAGAGCTGGTCATTGACAGTACCCAATCGGGCTTCCCTCGTCGCCGAGTTCACGCGCACAATGCGTGCGTCAAGACTGTCGCAGATCCGCGCGACGCGCTGCGCCATCAGCTCGCCGTGGGTGTATATCATGAACACGTCCTTCTCCTTTTCCGGGTACCTCCTGAACACGAGATTACCACGTGTTACGCGCCAGCAAAGCCGTTCCAGAGCCAGCGCGCGGCGCCGATCCAGCACGCCGGCGAGGAGCTCCGCGTCCACCACGGGCGCGTCCATGTATATGCCACTGGGGACGCTGCTGTGTAAATTGTCCGAGAGCGGGTCCTCAGCATCGATATCGAACTCAGTTTCTGGTTCTTCTAGTCTATCGAGAAGCGGCGCCTCGTCGTGGTCGAACGCGGCTCTTCGTACTGACGTGCCGACAAAATTCACGCTGTTCCTTAGAATCATCCGCTCTTCTAGCAACAGATCACGCTTCGCAGTTAATTGCTCATAGGAATTGACCAAACCGGACATTCGCTCGACATCCTCGCCAATCAAAGACTCGATGGCCGAGAAAGTCGCGCTCGGAACCAGGGGCTCGTCGAGGAGCTCCTCATCTAGGCAGTCTTCTGGCTGGCTATTCGTCAGACGCTCGAGCTCACGGAGGTGCCGGATGACCGCGTCAATTTTTCGCAGCTCGGGTACAAACTGCCTATTGAACGCGGAGACGCGCTGGTTCAGGTCCTCGAAGTGCACACAGCCCAGGGCTCCGATGTGACCGACGGCGTCCCGTGCAATGCTCCGCGTGATATACATTTGCACAAGCGTCATTGGAGCGGCCCGGAAAACGTGTTCCTCTTTCGGGAGCTCCGGCGGATCGGAGTCCGGGCCGTGTGGAAGGGACAGATCCATTTTAGTCGGTGGTTAGGAGGCGCCTGCCACATCGATGACTTTGACAGCACGGAGCCAGATAGCTGCCACAGATGATTTGAATAGCAGTTATGGATTAAGAAGACTTGAATGGAGAGAGTATATTGGTGGTGTAATCATATCAGTAATAATCAAGTGGATCAGCAGCGCCTGCGCCCGTTATCGAGAAAGTCTGTCTATCTTCACATACTGCGGCGAAATATTCGGTGATTTAGCCCTTAGTGTAGTTTGTCGTCTATATATTCAGAGATTCGGTCGCTCGCGCCCTCGCTGTGACCTCAGCCATCGATCCGTAATTCAGGAACCCCAACACAGTCAATTTCAGGGCTCAACCAGCGGCCGTCGATTAGAGCAGCCGAATGCCGCCTCCTCCCGCAATGGAAGAGAGTATGACTGCATACCTCTTCGTGGACACGTTCGCTTTCGAGAAGCTTGTGGTCCAGCCGGAATGCCGCGCGGGCCGCCGCGATGCTCAGATGGCCGGCTACGAAACGTATCTCATCGAACAGTGGGCGTGCGAGCGCAAAGTGAACACGGTTGTTGCGTCGTACACAGGCAATATGCGGCACATTGTCGAGGTCCAAGTCCTGTGGGTGCCGCGCGATCTCTCTAAGTGGTCTACCGTGCTTTTCAGCCATTTCGAAGAGCTCATGAAAATGCACATCCTGCCGAAAGAAACGCCGCTCGGGAACATGCTCGTGACGTCGCTGTCGAGTCTTCCGACGAACTTGACGCTCGTCAGCATGCCCGCGAAGTACCGCGAGGGCTACTCGAATTTTGTTGTTAATGAAGACTTGCGCAGGCTCAATGTCACAGGGAGAATAGCAGTGACTGCTGAGGATCCCACTGAATCGGGTATTGCCGCATTCAGAAGGCATTTCTCCACGAGCCCGGTCGTGAGTGGAGATTATTCCGTACAAGAGCTCGTGACGCTCATTCAAACGGCGCTCTTCTATTTTGGCCTGCTCGCGCCAAATCTCGTGGACGGATTCCTTTGCGATAAGACGCTTGCCGCTATTGAGACCTGGTGGTCGACAGTGGGCCGCATCCGGTACCGGACAATGATCCATCCGCGGTCTCATGAAAAACTGTATATGCGCACGAGCTGTGCTGCGCTGGTGGGCATGGTGACCGGCGCGAGGCAGCGTCTGTCTGCACTCAACCTGAAGCCGCCTAAGGACCCGTTCGACCCCGAGGAATTCGTGACTTGCATCAGAAGATTCCAAAAGATGTTCAAGCTGCAGCGCACGGCGGTAATCGACAGCGCGACCTATTCTAAACTGTTGACGGTTACCGAGAAGTACAGCTCGAACAACAACAATACGGTTAATGTGCTATCGATGATGAAGTCTACAGTCAAAGAAGGTATCAGTGGTAAGGCCACGGGCGCCGTCGACGACTGGGAGACGCTGGACATCGACCTGCTTGCGGCCTCTGTTCGGGGCGAAAGATGCAAATATCTCTGGCAAGGAAAGGGCGAGCCCACAGTCAAGCATCTGCGTGCGTCGATGTCCATTGAGGATGTCGGCAAAGTCACGAAAATCCCGCTGTTCTCGTTGCCAAACGCGCAGCATCATACGCGTCAGAATTCACAGCCCAGCAACCAATTGTCGGACAGCAGTGGCCATCCGCACAGCAGCAGCCACCAGCGCTCGCGGCCGCCTACTCGTATACACAGCCGCAACCAGAGCACGACCTCAGTCAACACGCCGTTCCAGTCGCCTACATCAGACTTGGCGACGCCGCATCGACGCGGGAGTGACATGCCCTCGGGCCCCGAGAACCTGTCCGACGTTGATTGGGAAGAGAAACTGAGGTCCCCGCAGTACTCCGAAGAACAGCATAAGGCGCTGCTCTCACGTTTCAGGTGGCACCGCGGAAGCAAGAGCTCGCTGGCCGAGCCATTTGAAGAGACCCATGAGCAACGGCCGAGCCATCTGCGACGGCATTCGGGGTCCTCTGATTACTGGTTTGCCCAGCACGAGGGCCCAAATGCGGTGTCCACGACTAATAACAGCTCGACGGCGCTTCCATCGAGCCTCGAGAGGACCACTGTCGTGGAAGAGGAGGCCGCTAAGCCTAAGCGTCTTGATTACTGGGACACTAATCGAGCCACGCTGCTAACCAAGGACGACTTGGCGATCCCGGGCCCCGAGCCGCCGCGGCTTAGACGGTCTGCGAGTCTTAGCTCGGTCGAGTGCACAATTTTCCCGTACGACGGTCTCGCACCAATGCCCGAAGTCGTGGAACTCTACGAAAAAGCGCAAAGCTTGCAGGCGTCGCTTCGCCAGCAGATAGACGATGAGACATCGATCAAATACAAGCTTGGTAACCGAATCACGTCGAACGAGTCGACGCTGGCTGACATGCTGCGCGACAACATGGTGATCAAGTACCACATGGCGGCTACGACAAAGAAAGAAGAGACCGTGAAGCGACGTCTCGGCGAATTGGAGGCGTTCATGGCGCGGCTCGACTACGAGCTGGCCACGCTCAGCGCGAAGCTGAACGACATTGATCAGTCCGTGCTTGCGTTTGCGGCAAAAGTCGATTCGACAGACTCGCGCTGGAACCAAATGAACAAGGAGCAGTCAAGTCCATGGTGGAGGTGGTGGTAGCTCGCGCATTCATTGCAGTATTCATAATTTACTATACAATTTACTCTACAGCATTTTACTTCAGCTGGGTCAGCAGCCGGTCGATTGCCACGGACAGGGCCGGGTTGATGATGATCGCCTGCATCAAGTCCGGAATGAACGGCTCGAGCAGGTCTTTGCCGCCCTGCAGCTTCGAGATATTCGTGAGAACCAACGCCGCCGTGTTTCCATAAACAGGCGGGCCCCGCGGCGGGGCGTCTGCCTCGAGCACGCCCCCCTGGTTGCGGAGCTCGCTTAGGGCCACGGCCTTTTCTCTTGGCACTAAGCCCTTGATGATGAATTTCTTAGTGCCCTCAGGAACGGTCACCACTTTCGCCTGGGCGCCTCTCACGTTCGTCGTGCACGTCCTGATAAAATCGATCGCCTTCAGCAGCCGTTTCCCTGTGCCATCGCGCTCGTGCGGCTCGAAAAGACGTTGGTAGTTCGTCCACAGCGACACCTGCAGCACCTCGCCGTCCGGGTCTGTATCGTAGCACGATCTGATCCACATAGTCGCGCGCTCGGGCTCGTCGAGCAGCAGCAGATCGGACATGATGGCCGGCGGGATCTCCGGCGGAATTAGGGGCGCCGGGCGGCGCGTGCGCCGCGGCAGCCGAATGTAGTCCTGCGGCTCGCGATCCATGCGGAAAGTCAGCATTCTAATGAGCTGCGTGACGAGTATTGGCAGCGACGGCACGGCCTTGGCCGCTGACGCCGGCACGAGCTGCTCGACGCGCTGCAGTCGCGACGTGTACTGTGTCAGGAAGTCCAAAAGCGCTGCCGCGAGCTCGACGTCGTCTACTAGCAAATACGGCAGAACCTTGGCCAAGATTTTGTTCACAACCGACACGTCGCGGCCCTCTTTCTCAGCAATTAAAAGACGGGCAAGGCTGCGCAAGGCCGACACAAGCAGCGCCTTGTCCTCGGTCAGGAGCACGAGATTTACGAGCCCCGTGAAAAGCGGCGAGTCTGGCGCCGCCTGCTGCGGCGTGAAACAGAAGCACACGTGCTCGCAGATTTCGAGTATAAGCAAACGCATTTCACGGTAGAGCGAGCGCGTTTCGAGGCTCAAATTCACGCCCTTCTGCACAAACTCGAAAGTCAAAGGAGCCAGCCTTGGCGCGGCGGCCACGTCCATACACACGTTGCGCACAACAAGTAGTGCTTCGAGAACCTTTTGCCGGCGTTCTAGCACCTCGTAAGTGTCGTCCATCTCTGTTTTCGAGGCAGTCACGAAATCCCAGTTCTCGTAGATGTAGTTGATGACATCCTGCATGATGTCGGTCCGCTCACGCAGCAAATCGATGTTTTGGGCGGCTGAGAAGGTTACTAGCGTCGAAAGACACCAATCCGTCTCACTGCGGACGCCGCTTTGCAAACCCATCTGAATGCGGAAAAACACATCGGGGCCTTTAGTTCCTTGGCCCAGCATCGGCTCGAAGTGCTTCGGGAAAAGCTGCTGCGGCTGGAAGGCCTGAGGAAGCGTTGCTGGAGTAGTGACCGGGATCTGGATCGGCGGCTGGATGTTGTACAGCGGACCGCTGGGCGTATCGTTCATAGGATCCATTTCGAGGCCCTCCATTTCAAGGCCTCCTTCGAGGCCCTCAGGCATCATTTCGTAGTCCATCTCCATTGCCAAACGCGCGGTCGAAACGACTAGTTCAAGGACGACGAGTTACCCTAACGAAAATGAGATATTCACAAGGTGGATGAACGATATGAGAGAGAGTGCGAGTATCGAGTTTGGTGTGAAATTGTGGAATAGAGACTTTTAATGACTGTTTAATGACCGAAGTGATATGTTTATCAGAAGATTGGCGTCAGAAGAATGGTGCTTATTCTGTCAGAAGATTGGCGCTTGCTCCGTCCGAATATTGGCGCTTGCTCTGATAAAATATGATATACGAAAATTGTGAAGAAACACTCTCTCCGAGCTATCGATCGAGACTTGTACATACGAATTTAGTTGTTCACCGAGTTGCCGTTAAACGAACCCAAAACTAGAATAAAGATAGACGCAGATCTTGATCCAGATTTCATCCGTTTGACGCGTTTATTACTGCCGTCCAAAGTGATCTCGTCATACTCAAAAATATAGCTTTACAAGAGACGCTAGAGTCGAGTTTAAAACGCGCAAACGATGGAATACAGCAGAATCCAATATCCAATGAGTAGACGAACCGAATCGCGAGATCAGATTTCGTGCGATTAAATTTCCCTCACTTTTGAAATATTCGTTTATAATTCGCGACTTACGACTGGAGACGCGTGTACGGAGCTCGGACCCCATCATTTACGCGTGCCACAAACCCTGGACTTCCCAGCTTGCTTGATCTTCACGTTCTCTTAGAGTGAGCCATATCGAAGTAGATACGCTAGTTTGCCATGGCGTTCGGCTTTAAGAAGAGCGATAAACACGAGAACAAACACGAGAAAGGGGCGACGCGGCCTCTCTCGGTCATGCTTCAAGACAATGTCAAGCTTTTCGGCAAGAAAAAGACTATCGGGTACCGGGCCGATAAGAGCGTCGAGCCGACCGTAAGCCAAGTCCCGCAGCCGCGGGCGAGCCGAATGTTTTCACGGCAGTCGTTCATGCTAGACTCGGCCCGACGAAGCTTGAAAGATGCGACGCCTATCATGTCGCGTCGCACAAGCTCACTTTACGTGCCGGAGCGGGCCTCGGCGGGGCCCGAGGAGCCCAATCCAGAGCCAAACGCAATTGAGCCCGATCCGAAAGAGCCGTACCTGAAACTGCCAAGCTTTGAAGAGCCAGATCTCGGTTTGACAGGCACCGATGACATGAATGACGTCACCAAGCACGTTGCAGAGGCCGCCCGGAATGACACACAAACCGAAGCGGAAACGCCGTTTCTCACGCTTTCCTTTGACGAGAGTCATCGAAGGTCCCTTCTTGATTTATCCGAACATTATTCCCAGGATTCCGTGAGCACCGCGGAAGCCGATTTGAAAGACTTGTCTGCCGGTAGTAGCTCGGGGAAGGACCTGAGTGGGAGAAGCGAAATTCAGGCGAGCGGCTCAGATACGAATCTGCTGACGCCGCTCGGGAGTGAAGGTGTGCCCGGAAGTGAGAAGGACGCCATGGGAGTAAAGGACGACGAGGAGGTAGAGGAGTCGGTGCTGCAGTCGCCCCCCGTCTTCTCAGAAGACCTTCCTCCCGTATCTCCACTCATCAATCAGTCGTCTCCGAAAAGCGTGCTCAAATCGCCGCCTAAGATCCGGGCGGAGATGTCCAAAGATGCTACACCAACTCTGCAAGCTACACCAACTCTGCAAGCTACACCAACTCTGCAAGCCGCACCAACTCTGCAAGCGTCGCCAACAGCAGAGGCCTCCTCGAGTCTTTTTGTGTCCCCACGGGCGTCTCCATATAAATCCGCATCTCTCAGCGCGTCTCAGGAAGAGTCTCCGAGACCATTCACGAAAATCCCGTCGGCTGAGGCCTCGCCCATTGAGGCGGCAAAACTGCGCGCGTCGCCCGTGCCAGCGTCGCCCACGCGCGGCTCAGCAACGCGCCCCTCGAAGCACGAGTCGCTGGATTTCTCGTTAACGACGCCGTCGTTTGAGCCGGCGTCTGTGGACGACACGTCGTGCGATTCAGAAGCAGAGCCCGTACCAAGCGCAGTTAAGGCGCGCGACACGCCCGTGTTGTTCCAACTGAATGAGTTCGCGCCGCCAGCAGGATCAGTAGAGCCGCGAGTCGATGAGCGGTTTCTGTCGCCGAATCGAAAGGTCGTTTTCAACCGCGGCGTCTACATTTTCGATCCTGTCGCGAGCGAAGAGGTGAACGCGCTTGCGCTAACCGAGGATGACCTTTTCAATCCTTTCGACTGAACACTCGATGAACTTTGCTAAAATATGGTCGAACGCGGCTCCTACGCTTCGCTAATCTCGCATTGACGTCGGAAGGTATGTACGATAAACGATAAGGGGCGCAGTACAGGCGCCCGCATCTATACCGAAATTATTTATTTAACTTAACCTGGAAGAAATCGCGCTATTATACCTGTCTAGTCAGCGTTGCTGCACGTTCCCCACCGTGAAATCCGCCGCACGCCCGCTGATGTAATTTTTTCCAAGTACTGAAATATTTTCGAAATGGACGCGCAAGACGAGGTTGAGGCCCAAGTGGAAGCCCAGGATATCGCTGAAGTCGTTGACGATGACGCTCCGATTGAGATCGACATGACCAACAACTCAGCTGCGTACTTCGACGAGCACGGCGACTCTGTTTACTTCATTGCTTCGCACCCGACTTTGCCCCTAGTGGCCACGGGCGGAGGCGACGAGACGTTGTATCTTTGGACCACGGTGCACAATCCGCCGCGAATGGCTGCCAAATTCACTGAACCGACCGAATCGGTGGTTACTGGCGCGTTCACGAAGGACGGTCATTTCTTGGTCATTGGCGACATGAGCGGCCGGCTCATTGTTTACCATTCGAAAAACGGCGAGCGCTGGACTAAGAAATTCGACGTTCAAGAAGTCGAAGAAATCGTCAAGGTCGTTGTGCATCCAACGCTGAACTTAGCCGCAGTCAGCAGCACCGAGGGCCAAGTGTGGGTCTACGAGCTGGGCGATGACATCGCGAATGTCGCCGTGCTATCTGCTCACAGCCTACCCGTCACGGACATGCTGTTTTTGCCCACTGAGCAGCCGAAGCTGCTGTCAGTTAGTGAAGATTCACGCGTTCTGCTTTGGGATGTTTACACTCAGCAGCAGGAGTACTCGCTCGACTCGACGAGCCTTAAAGGTGAGCACCCTTGGATCAATGCGTGCTTGTCGCCGACGGGTAAGACCGCAGCGGTTGCCAGCATGGACGGGTTTGTGGCCATTATCAAGCTCGCCGATGGCGCTCTCCTGCATATGCTCGACACGACGCATATCAAAAGAGAGCAGCCTATCGATTCAGCAGCCGGCAACGACGAGGACGAAGATGACGGCGAGGACGAGGCTCTCGGATACAGCATTGAAGGCCTTGACTGGTCGAGCACGGGGTTGCTGGCCACGGGGAACGTCGACGGCGTCGTGGTCGTGTGGGACACGAAGACTTGGCGCGCGCGGTTCCAGTTCGAGCTGGGCGACGCGGTTACGCAGCTCGAGTTCGTGCCCGGGACCCGTCTGTTGACTGTTTCGAGCTTGGATGGGTCTGTCGTGCAGTACGACGTCATCTCAACAGAGCGTGTCTGGGAAATGCTCGGACACGGCGACGGCGTTCTTGGCTTCGTCGTGCAAAACAACGGCAAGAAGGTTATCACAGCGGGAGACGACCACGTCTGTCTTGTGTTCAATAACGTCGGAGACGTTTAAGCAAGGCTTTAGGCGGACACTCTGTGTGCGAGGATGATGCGCGGTCGCAACCACTTATTTATTGCCGAGGCGAGAGGTAAACTGGACGATGCTGTGAAAATACGAGAAAATGCAAGGATAAATCCATAGCTACATTGTCTATATACATTCTAGTGTCTCTTGAAGAAGTCATAACCAATAACCACTAGAAGAGCCGTTGCGGCGCTGATTGCGGCTGTGGTCAGAACGCTTTGGCCCGAGGCCGTCTGCTTCGCAATGAGCTTTCCCAGAACATCGACCTCGACGTTCACCAAATCGCCAACCTTCTTCGAGCCGAGCGTGATACTTTTTTGCGTGTGCGCGATCAGCATCACCGAGAAAGTCTTGCTTGTGACTTTGGTAATCGTGAGAGACGCGCCTTCTAACGCAATGAAGCCCTTTTCGACGATGTAGTTCATCACGGACTGGTCCCGCGGTTGAAAGGTCAATCTCAATGTGTTCCCCTCAGGTTCGATTGCCGTGATTCGAGCAACTGTATCGACGTGCCCCTGGACGACATGACCTCCCAGCCGTTTCTCGCCCGTGACGGCGCGCTCGAGATTCACTTTGTCTCCGCGCTTCAGCGCGCCCAGATTTGATCGCTGCAGCGTTTCCGGCGCAATCCCGACCTTGAAAGATGTCGAGTCGAATTCAGTGACCGTCAAACATACGCCGTTCGTTGCAATGCTGTCGCCAACCATGCAGTCGCCGAGAACCGAGCCCGCGTCGCCGATAGTGACAGCGTAGCCTTGGCCACCGCTCTCCGTCATGTCGTAGGGCCGCACAGCCTCGACGGTGCCCATCGTCTCCACAATTCCCGTGAACATTTCAGGAAGCTTTAAGAAAAGTTGTTGCGTGAAACTAGGATTTAAATTAGTCCGAAATTACAGTCAGGTAAGCTAGGGAAGCTCAGTGGGCCATGAGTCATAAGAGAATTGCGTCACAGAAGCTGGGAGCCAGAGCCTAAAAATGTTTTATGCCAGACTGCATTTTTAGCGGGATTCGTAGCTAAATTGTACATACTTTTATCGACCCTCCTTTACATATTTTCCAGCCTCGTTGCTAACTGCACTTATTTGCTTTTTTCGACAATACGTAGACTACTTAAGAGTATCGCTCGACCGGCATTGTTTCCTCAGCGCTTGCGCTCACTTTCCAATCCTGGACCGCCCACCGTAAAGTCTAGTCCACAGAGAGTCCACACCCTTGATACGCTTACAAGCCATAACGGTGCAAATCCTGAGTCCTGTTCACAGCCTCCTGCACATATGTTCCCGAAGCTTCAGAACGATTTGATTCTTCGCGCCGCTAGAGGTGAGACCGTCGAGCGGCCCCCCGTGTGGATCATGCGCCAGGCCGGGCGCTACCTCCCCGAGTACCAGCAGTACAAGGGCAACTGCGACTTTTTCGACCTCTGCCGAGACCCCGAGAAGGCGTCGACCATCACGATCCAGCCGATCGATCACTATCCCGGTCTGCTCGATGCAGCGATTATTTTCAGCGACATTCTCGTCGTGCCGCAGGCGCTCGGCATGACAGTTGAGATGAAAGAAGGCGTTGGCCCGTCGTTCCCCGAGCCGTTGCGAAGTCCTGAGGACATGTCGCGCTTGAACTGGCACCCGGATGTGAAAAAGGAGTTGGGATGGGCACTCAATGCGATCACGACGACGCGCCACAAACTCGAAGGGCGTGTGCCCCTTCTCGGCTTTGTTGGCGCGCCGTGGACACTGCTTGTGTACATGATCGAAGGCGGCGGCAGCAAGATTTTCCGGTTTGTGAAGCAATGGATCTTCACTTGGCCCGAGGAGGCACTGAAGCTCCTGCAGCTGTTGACGGATACGTGCGTGGAGTTCTTGGCTCTCCAGGTGCAGGCTGGCGCCCAGATGGTACAGATCTTCGACTCGTGGGCCGGCGAGTTGGCTCCTGCCGATTTCAAGAAGTTTGCACTGCCTTTTCTCACGCAGATCGCTCAGAAGCTGCCGCAGCGATTGCAGGAGCTTGGTCTTGACCGCGTGCCCATGACCGTGTTTGCGAAAGGTGCTTGGTATGCGCTCGAGGATCTTGAGAAGACAGAGTATGATGTCGTTTCGCTGGATTGGCTGCACGACCCGAAACAGGCGCGGTCGCGACTGCCGACGAAGGTCGCGCAGGGCAACCTCGATCCGGGCGTGATCTATGGCTCGAACGAGCAGATCTCAGCCGAGGTCGAGCAGATGCTTAAGGGGTTCGGAAAGCAACGGTACATTGTGAATTTCGGCCATGGCACGCACCCGTTTATGAGCCCGGAGAAGATCGGCCATTTCTTGAGCGAGGTCCTTCGCGTTGGCTCGCATTTGTGAGCTCAATGTGCGACGGGAAAGCGCTGTTATCGAAACGACTCATGTGTATATAGCCTTAAAAGATTTAGTTACGATTAGCCTATGAGTTTGTACTTCGTATAGACGCTAGATTGAAGGCTCGTGGCTGAGCGTGGACGAGCTTCGCAGATCTTAAGTATCAGTTAACTGCTGTGTCGATATACGTTTGAGACATTCCATTGCACTCAATATGCTACTTCTGCTATTAAGCTGATCAAGCCTAGCACACACCAATCACTTAATGTGTGAAAACCAAAATCAAATCGCACAATTACTACCTTTCAAAAATTTTCAACGCTTTTTGTCTCCACTAAAGACCTGAAACATGTCGGCAACGCACTTCGAAGTATGTAGTTGCTCCTTGGTAGACCCTTAAAAACATTTTTCACCATGTCCGAGGACCTGACTTCGAAGCTCAGCGACACGAAGCTCGACCAAGGCGAGTCGAAAGCGAAGAAATTCGACTTTGCCAGCAAGTTTAATCCGGGTGCGAGCAAATTCACACCGACGTTCACTCCGGGATCCCAATCCTCTGCTCCTGGTGGGCAGTCTTTTGGCTTCCAAGACTTCTCGAACTATGCTCAGCCAGCTCAGCCAGCTCAGCCAGCTCAGCCTTCGGTGCAGCCGAGCATGGATCAGTACCAGCCTCAGGCTGATACGAGCCTGAACACGCGGAGTCTGAACACGCGCGGCACTTTGAACACGCGCACTCTGAACACGCGCACTCTGAACGTGCGCCAGGGCTCGCCGAAGGTACTTTCCATTGGCAAGAAAACCGAGGCGAACGAAGAGGCGAAGCCCGAGACGAAGCCCGAGACGAAGCCCGAGGAAACGGCCAAGGCCAAGGACACTGTGAAGGAAGATGTGAAGGCAGAGGCGTCTGCGGCGTCGCCAGCGCCTGCGCTGAAGGAGTCTTCGCCCGCGCCAAAGGACGCACCGGCGAAGGACGCGCCCACGAAGGACGCGCCCGCCTCGAAGCCCTCGAAGGCCTCAACAGCGAAGGTGGCCCCTGTGGACAGCGATGCCGTCGTGAAGGAGCAGGAGCAGCTTGATAAGGCGGTTGTCGACGACATGTTTGGCGGCGAGAGCCTGAAGGAGCACATGTCGATTTTGTTTATGGGCCACGTCGACGCCGGGAAATCGACGATGGGCGGCAACCTGCTGTACCTGACCGGGTCTGTGGACAAGCGCACGATCGAGAAGTACGAGCGCGAGGCATTGGAGGCCGGCCGACAGGGCTGGTACCTGAGCTGGGTCATGGACACGAACAAGGAGGAGCGCAACGAGGGCAAGACCATCGAGGTCGGCCGCGCCGTGTTCGAGACGCCGAAGCGCCGTTACACGATCCTCGACGCGCCCGGCCACAAGATGTACGTGCCGTCGATGATCGGCGGTGCTTCGCAGGCGGACGCCGGCATTCTCGTGATCAGCGCGCGTGCGGGAGAGTACGAGACCGGATTCGAGAAAGGCGGCCAGACGCGCGAGCACGCCGTTCTTGCGAAAACCCAGGGCGTTGACCGGTTGGTTGTGGTTGTGAACAAAATGGACGACCCGACCGTGAATTGGTCGAAGGACCGCTACGACGAGTGCACGAGCAAGCTCGCGACGTTCTTGAAGGCTACCGGGTATACTAATGTCACTTTTATGCCCGTGAGTGGCTACACGGGCGCGGGTCTGCTGGAGCCCGTGCCGAAGGATCTCGCCGGGTGGTACAAGGGGCCCACTTTGCTCGAATGGCTCGACGGCGTGCCTCTTGAGAACCGCAAGCTCAGTGCGCCGTTCATGCTTCCTGTGTCGAACAAGGCCAAGGATCTGGGAACGGTTGTCGAAGGCAAGATCGAGAGCGGGGCTGTGAAGAAGGGCGCGTCACTTCTGATGATGCCGAACCGCCAGCCCGTCGAGGTGAGCGCGCTGTATAATGAAAGTGAGCAGGAGATCGCTGGCGCTATTGTTGGCGAGCAGGTCAAGATCAAGTTGAAGGGCATCGACGAGGATGAGATCCAGATAGGCTACGTGCTGACGTCGGCGAAGAACCCGATTCAGGCCGTCACGCGCTTCGAGGCGCAGGTCGCGCTGATCGACATCAAGTCGATTATGACGGCGGGCTTCTCGTGCGTGATGCACGTCCACACGGCCGTCGAGGAGGTCACCTTCACGAAGCTGCTACACAAGCTCGAGAAGGGCACGAACCGGAGGTCGAAGAAGGCGCCGGCGTTCGCGAAGAAGGGCATGAAGATCATTGCGGAACTGCAGACGACTTCGGCGGTCTGCGTCGAGGAGTACGACAAGCTTCCGCAGCTGGGCAGGTTCACGCTCAGAGACCAGGGGCACACAATTGCGATTGGTAAAGTAACGAAAATTGTTCGCTAAGTCTATATAGATAATATCGAATCAAGTGTGATGTGCAGCATCGATGTGAGGCATGATGTGCAGCATGGCATCGATGTGATGTGCAGCATGGCATCGATGTGATGTGCAGCATAGCATAGGCGTGCAGTCATTGGCGTGCAGCCATACGCGCAGTAGCCTTATCGAAGTTAGTTGCTCACCACATGAACATTCGGTGGCGCTATGCACGCGAGATACGGTTCTGGAAATTGCAAGAGGGCATCATTTTCCAAGTGTGTACATACGCTTTACAGAACAAACTAGTCGTCCAGTAATTGAATCATGGTGCGCAATTGATACTCTGTCTTCCTCGGTCTGATCCGCGGAAGATGGTACGGAGCAGATCTATTGTTAGCCGGAGCCGCGGATTACGTGGTCGTGCGGGCTTGCAAATTCCGCGATCTCCAGACGCGATGAGCGAAAAGGACATCAATTATAGCAATACTCAACGACTTGATAGATATTTTTTCCTGATATTTTCGATTACAGGCTGCAGGCCTTTTTTTTTTACCAGTACTTGCCCCTTACGTCGCCGACCCGCACGGTTACGTAAGACACGCGTATCGCTCCTGGATACGCCTAGGCGACGCGCACTGGGGACGCGCACCGCGAGTAACCTCACGGACCTAAATCACACCCGTTAAACGAGTTACCAGTCGGCCACCCTCGAATTACTTACAGAGTATTCCCCGAATCAAAAGCGAATTTCCCACTCTATTCGTAGTAAGTTCTTTGTTGGTATAACGCTATGTCACGGCATGGGATGGCCTCCCCAGTGACTCCTATGTGGGCGCAGGACCAGCGATCTCAGCAGCGCATGGCTCAACGTACAGCCTCCCGTCTGCTTCCCTCGGCAATTGAAATGACGACCCCACCGAACACGATTCCGCGGCCCGAAATGCGCAAACGCAAGGCAGATGCAGTCGCTCCATCGGCAGGGGCCCCGATTGGACAGCCCGCGATGGAGTACCGACCAGACATGTACGCGCCGCCGGTGCCTTTGCTGAGCACCCCCGAGCGGATGCGGGCCGATTTCTACAACCATGGGATGCTTGGATACTCACCCATCGGCGACCTCGCTTACGATCGGTCGCCCTTGGGCTCGAATGTCTCCCCGACCATGGTCCCGAACGGTGCACCGGGAATGGTCCCAATGGCCTCTATGAGTAACATGGTCCCGAACATGGCACCCGGCATGGCCGGCAATATGGCCGGCAATATGGCACCCGCGAATATGCCGAACATGGCGCCGAACGTGTCGCCGAACATGGCTGCTAAGGCCATGCCTAAAATGAACGCTGCGCAGCCGATGCTGCGCCGGCGGTCCGGGAACTACAGCTCGTGCGAGATGGCGTCGCCAGAATATGCAAACCAAATGATGCCGCAGATGTCGTACTTCCAGCCGATGCCGAAACGCGCAAAGTACGAGGCGCCCGCCGCAATGCATGGCGGCATGCTCCACGCGCCGAACGGCCAGCCCGCAATTCCAGGAGCCGGCCCCGGCTTGCCGGGCGTAATGCAGCAGCCCGAGGGCATCTCGCGGTCTATGCCCGCTCCGCCGGTTGCGCCGGCGCCGCGCGCGGCTCCCCAGGGAAGCCTGTCTCTAGCGATTCCGAAACGGCGGCTTTTCGACGGTGACGGCGACCGCGACCCGTACGGCGAGTACAACCACTACATTATGCGGCACGCGACGGACGTGAAGGCGAACATTGTGTGGCACCCTGAAGTCGAGGTGGTTTTCATGGAGGCGCTGTGGCTCATCCCCGGCGAGCCGACGCGCATCGTCATCAGCCAGCGGGCACGCGGCCGCAACGAGCTCATCTCCGGCTACCTGAAAAGCCGGCTCGGCGAGCACCGCAGCCGCAAGCAGGTTTCGAGCCATTTGCAGGTGCTGAAGAAGTTGCTGCAGCACGACGAAGTGTTTCTCGACCTCGTCGGCCCCGCGCAGCGCAAGGAGAGGGACGACCAGCGGCTCGTGAAAAGCAAGCCCGTGCTCGAGGCCCACAACATCGACGAGCTCATGGTCCGGCTCCGCGAGCTGAAGCGCTACGAGTCGAAGCCGCAGTTCCTCATCGAGGCAGAGACGAACGCCGAGCTCGCGCGCTCCGCGTCCGCCGGGGAACGGCTGCCGCAGATCCGCGTCACTGCCACGTCCATGGCGGACCAGGCGGCTGCGGGTCCTCCCCACGAGATCGGCGAGCCGCGGACGAGCGAGCCGCGCTTAGCCCGTCTCGACACGGAGACCAGTAATGACGGAGCTCTCGATACGGACTCGATGAGCTCGTCGTCGCCGGACATGTCCACATCGGTCGAGAGCGCGCGCGGCAACCTGCCGACGCCCGTGTCGGCCGCGCGCGTCAACGACGCGAAATCCGAGTACCCGCCGATTCTGCACCCGCGGCCGCTGCCTGTAGATCACAAGGTCGAGCCGCTCATTGCGCCCTCGGCGTCGGTGCCGCCGCAAGAGGCCCAGAAGTCGTCCTCGCAGTGGCGCGCGCGGCACCGTCGCACGACGTCGGCGTCCGTCGAGCTCAGCGGCGACAAGGTGCTGCCCATCCAGTTCACGATGCTGCGGCGCGCGCTCGCGGAGAATGAGCCGCCGTGCGTGTACTCGCGGCTGCTGCGTGCTGCGTATGAGTCACCCTTGCGCCCGCTGAAGCTGTCGCCGCTTCTCCCGGAATTCCCGGATCTCGCGAGCCTCGCTACGGCAGAGCTGCTGCAAAGCGTTCCTGTGGTGCATGCGAGCGTCTCAATTTGCATTGGCCCGCCTCAGGAGGGCAGCTACGCGAGCGACGTCCAGTACATGCTGAGCGGCGCGCCCACGAACGCCGGCCACCGCTACTTTGCGAAGACAGTGATCACGAGCCGCAAAGAGCTGCTGCGCTGCCAATTCGCCTGCCCATTCCAGCAGATCTCGGGCCGCGGGCTCGAGGAGGACAAGGACATTCTGAACGTGCCGTTTTTGCCCGATTTCTGGGACGACTTTCTGCGGCGCCTCGAGGTGAGCGGCCGCGACTATGCGCGCGCGTCGCTCGCCGCGCTCAAGATGTTCCAGGCCGTGTACCGCGCCGACAACAACGGCGAGGAGCTCGCGTTCGTGGTCCTGTCGCGGTTCAGCGTCGCGGACGACGAGTTCAGCGCGCGCACGAGGTTCCGAAGAGTGAATACGAAAGCGTTGAACGACCAGACTTTGGCGCCGCAGCCCGTGCTCAAGATGACGCTAGGCCCGGATGCGAAAGAGGCTAATAGTGGACGCCGTGAACAGCAGCTTCACGGCTCTTCGCAAGAGCACGACCTCTTAGCCGACCATACTCGCGACGAGCAGCTCTCGCTTGTACCAGCTAGCGAATCGAAGCTTAAACTCGAAAGCCCGGACGATGCACCGGCTACGCCAACTCGCGGCTACGGCCGCCTGCAGAAGGGCAACGCACACAGGCGAACAGACAGCGCGCTTTTCGCACAGCTTCTGGGCACGCCGACGCCGCGGCGAAATAGCGACCCGCAGGGCGTCGAGGACGCCGAGCCTAAGCCCGGAGCTACGCCGAAATCGCTATTGCCGACGGTCCTCGACACGCCAGGCCGTGCACTACTGGGTGGCAACTTCATGTTCGACTCGCCTTCGGCGTTCGCATCACCGCACCGCTTCGGCCTTGATACCTTTGGCTCGCCCTTCCCGTCGCACATTCAGCGGCCAATGACTGCATTCGAGCCGCAGGCCTGGGAGGAGATGCACGACTGGATTTGGAACACTGAGAAACAGAACGCTTCTCCCGAGAAGTCTTAAGCTTATTGCATTGTACTATTAAGTGTAAACAGACGCTTCCAAGGCGTCTGCGATCGCTGTGTATTGAATACTAGATGAACGTAAATATCACATCATTTAACGAACTGCTGGTTGCGCTTTGCATGACGACTTTGCAATGACAAGCTTTACCTGAAAATAAGCTTAACAGGCTTTGCACGACGGCAAGATCTCCGAAGTTGGGTTAACCGATGAAGGGCGCTAATACTCAATGCCCGAACACTTAGTTAATTTTGCACAATCCATTAAACAAATTTGATGCTCCTATTCAAAATGGGTCTTCAAATCGGACAACTGTAATACCATAAATTCATTCGTGTTCGCACACACATATTGTCTGTCCACAGTCAATCTGACTAACGAAATTTCACTCAATGAGGATACCGTTCCGGCAGGTCGCCCGCTGCTTCAGCTCTGCCGATGAGTCCTTTATTATCCTCAATCCGGTTGAGGCAGGCCTCGTAAGAAACAGGCGCCGGAAGCCCAGTAAACTGACGAAACGGAAAATTTTACCGGACAGGCCCACAACCTACCTGGACTTTCTCCCCGAAGCACAAAAACTAGAAGAGCCAGTGGTACTTGGAATTCATTTGCAGAGGCCAGAAACCACGAACATCACACAGCAGCGCTATGACTTACTTTCTAAGGAACTTATCAAGGGATTCAAGAAAGCACAGCTCGAGGAGTACCTGATCACGCAGCGCGTGAACCCGACGCTGGCCCGCAAAATGACGAAAAAGAAGATGGTTGAGTACATTCTGTCTAAGGTGTGGCAAACGACGATCAGTGAAAGCGGCAGTCCTAACGAAGTCGAGAATGTGATCGATCTCAGCGAAGAAGAATTCGTGCTTGTACTGGGAAACAACGGGCGGCTGCTGCGGGAATGGTCAAAATCTGGCGCGCGGATCTCGATTCTGCCGGCAAGATTCCAGATCCTTGTTTACAGCTCGCCAGAAACTTTCGAGTGGATCAATGCGAGCTTGGGGCTGTTTCTGGAAACCTTGACGTGCCTCGAGATCGACTTCTCGAATGTCAGTGATGGCCTGCATGCATATCTCGATGAAGCAGCCGCGAAGGGGAATTTGTTAGCTGTGATGCAGCGGCTCACGAACACTTTTTTCAGATCGCACACGGATGGGCTGACTGTGTACAGTGCCGGGGACGCTTCTGCGAAGAACGTGGGTCTTGTTCGCCGGCTGTTGCTACAGATCTCGCAGAGGTTTGTCGACGCGCATTGGAGACCGACGCATTACTACTTCGACACAAACGAGAAGAATGTTGAGAGTTACGGGTTCCGGCCGTTCAACGACTCAGATGCGCTAGAATGGATCGATAGAGCGCAGCCATGGTGGAGATGGGAGGCTTTAAAGCGCAGGGACTCTGTCGAGTTGGGCAGCGTGAGGCTGCGGGCTCTGAAGAAACCGGATTTCGAGGCCGCTCCAGATGCCTTAGAGAGCTGTGAAGGCTCACTGACTGAGCAAGTCGAGAAGGTCATTGCGGATCTCGTTGACGGCAGCAAAAGAGATTCGTCGCTCAATGGTGAGCCCATCAGCACGACTTTGACCGTGACTCCAGGCTTCGTGCTGCATAGTCAGGCATCGAAAGTGCCGCACTCTGGAACCTCGAAGGCGTTTACGAGTAACATTCCATACATCGCGAATTTGGCCAGCAGCTTGCCGAAGTTCGAAAGAGACGTGCGTGAGAGCACGGACGACCTAGTGGACAGAGTTCTCGACAACATTGTGGACCAACCGGCGCAAGAAATTCCTGAAAACAGCAATGAAAAGGATGAGAACGCAGACCAATGGGCGAAACTTCTAAACCTGGATAGCGAGCTCGACAGCGAAGGGCGGCAAGTATTTGCGACTAGACGCAAGGAACTTGACCTCACGGAAAATATTCAGCTCGTTCAAATGCGATTCGTCGTTGATCCCCAGATGGAGAACGCGGACCAATACCCACCTTTGGAAGCATGGGTCGAGCTGCCCTCACATAAAGACGAAAATAACGCCGTTCTTACGGAGGCACCCCAGCTGATGGCTGTACCCCTTGAAGCGACGTCGTACGTGTCATTGCCGCAGCAGCATGCTGATCTCAAAGTCACGTACACGCGGACATATCCGGTAGCCAGAACGGAAAGTGTCGAGAACTTCTTTTTGGGAACCTGCCGGTTCGGTCGGATTGGTTTGCGGTCGGCCGGCTCATGGCTCGACGTGGAGTTCGAGCAAGGCAAGAAAATCCGCTACAGGTACCACAGCGCTGCCTACGTCACGCTAGCCGATCTCGCTTTTAAAGGCGAGATGATGCAGTTCTTGCAGTCTGAGGGAGGCAAAATTGGTGGGCGCAAAACTGAGGCGAGTTTGGTTACTCACCGGCCGGACAATTTGGCCGAAATTGATGTCAAAACCGCAGCCTCAAAAGCCTTAGAGCTTGTGAACAGCCTTAATGACGAGACACAAAGGCGACAGTCTCTTTGAGACTTTTTAAAAAAGTATTTTGTACATAGTGTAATATTTGAGCAATCTTCTAGAAACAGAATAAATGCTCGCTGCACGATGTGACAGCTCACTGATCAACTCTCCCACTTGCATACCATCCAGTTCGTGAAATAATTAATCTACGTCTGCTTAGGGGTCATTCTTAGGACATGTTTCCTCTCACTCGAATTAAATATTGACGGACTTTCTCACAATACGCCGCGCGCCTATAGTCACCATTCCTTCCTGCTGTAGTTCACGCAGAGCTTGCGAAACTTCGCTATGGTCAACCTTTTCGGCATTCATGTTGGCTGTACGCGAAACGACCTCATCGTACGGCAGGCCTGCAGTGTTGTTCTCGAGAAGTGCTAATATGTCTGCCTTGAACTGTGCACTGCGGTCGCGCTGCGCTCTACTGTGGCCAGTTTGCACGAGGTCCATGTCGATAGTGCCAGTTGCGGGGTCCGTCGCATACTCCTTGATAGCGGAGCGGATGAGCCGCGCAGCCTCGACGACATCCTCGAGGTCGACGGAGGAGCTGAGCCGCATTTTCGCGTGGGCCTCAGAAAGTCGGATCATCGACTCGAGCTGACGTGTAGTCGCTGTGATGCGGCGCTGCGCGGCCTGGCTGCTCTCACCAAGCGCACGCATCTGCACATATGTCCTGACGAGCTCGCGCTTAGCTGGAGGCGTGATGCGTGGATTCAAGTTCTGCTTGGCATAGCTCACATATTTCGCCAACACTTCTGCGGGAACTGTAAGCTCTTTGTGGGCTGGCTCGGCGCCTTCTTCGAGATACAGAGATGTGAGATGCTGCGCGAGCCGGCGGTCACTATCGGCGTCGACCTTATCGAGCATGAGATACACAAGGTCGAATCTTGACAACAACGTCGGTGGCAAGTCGATGTTCTGGACAACCGGAAGCGACGGGTTGTAGCGAGAGCCCACGGGATTAGCACTAGCGAGAATCGAAGTCCGCGCGTTTAAAGTCGTAATGATACCGGCCTTCGCAATACTGACCGTCTGCTGCTCCATGACTTCGTGCAGTACAGACCGAGTCGAGTCGGACATTTTGTCGAACTCGTCAATGCAGCAGACGCCGCCATCACTCAACACAAGCGCACCACTCTCGAGCACAAGCTGCTTCGTTTCGGGGTCCTTCGCCACGTACGCCGTCAAACCGACAGCCGACGAACCTTTGCCACTTGTGTACAGACCGCGAGGGGCAATGCGGTGCACGTACGAGAGCAGCTGTGACTTACTCGTGGAGGGGTCACCGCAAAGTAGCACATTAATATCTCCACGATAACGCGGTGAGCCACCTTTCTTGAAGGTCTTATTCGTGCCGCCGAAAAGCTGCAAAAGAATTCCCTTCTTCACGTCCAAATTCTCATAAACCGACGGCGCAAGTGAGCGCGCAAGCACGTCAAACACGTCAGGACGGGCAGCCAACGAGCGGATGCTTTCCAGGTCTGCCTCCGAAAACTCGGGCTTCAGCGCATTGGGGTCTTGCACATCATCACGCGTGCTCGGGTCCAGGCCAAGCCGCTTCGGGTTGTCTTTACGAATATGAACAACGTCCACATAGGTCTTGTACAGACTTTTGAGTACACGCTGAACCGGGTTTGCACGGACGGGTGCACCGCGGAAGATTCCTGTGACCTCCACTCGGTCACCGCTGCGGCAATAGTCTACGAGATCATCGTACACACAGAGCGACACGGTGTGCGGCGTCTGGCCATCAGGAATGACGTCTGGAGTCTCTTGCAGCTTCGTGACCTGCTTATCGCTGAACCGACACCGGTTGTGAATAAGCTGCATCGAGCTGGGCTGCCCACAGGCGGGTCTCGGGCACCGACCTGGTTCGGTGATCACACCTTTCTCAATAGGAGCAACGAGCGTGTGCCCGCACACAGCACATTCAAAAAAGGCGTCTCCCATATCCGGGATTACCGGGGTGGATCTGAGAACGAGACCCTTCACAGTAACTAGTTGATCGATGTCTGATGGGTTCAGGTCACGCAGGCCGCGGCGTTGCGGCAGGTTAAACGGTCTGACGCAATACCGGCGCGACTCGATCAAATTCAGTTCAACGATGGGATCGACTGCGTCAGACTCTGCGCGCGCTGCGATGTGCATCTTCAAAGCATTATCCATGATCGGAATCAACTCCTGCGGGAACTTTTTCAGCTGGTCATACAGCTTCACCGACAGCGGGTACGCCTTCAAATCCTGTACATCCAGCTCTAGTGTAGTTGTTCCAAGCGTGCGCATTGTGTCGATTGCGTCCATGTAGACATTCGCATCGCTACCAGGGCCCTCAGTCGGCTGGCCCTCCAGGGCTCGCCGGTATCTCGGCTTAAACCCAGAAAGAAACCCCCGGAAAGAAGCCAAGGTCTCGGAAATTGACACTGTTGTGCCCCAAATAACGCGCTCGGGGTCACCCCGATCACTTCCGAGGGGGTCGCTGCTCATTCCGAACTCACCCCTGCGGATAGCCGCTTGGGGCGCGCTACGGCGCGTATCTCGGTCATCGTGCAGTGAACGGCTCAAAGAACCACCACTAGATGGCAGATTAGATGAAGACGACGGGAAACTCAGCGGTGAGGAGTCTGGCGGAGCACTGGGAAAACTTGATGCCGTCGCCTGTGTGTTACTGGCTGGTGAGCTACTGGGAAGCACTGGTGAGCTCGGAAGACTCGACCGCGGGCTTGATGCCAGCGAGCTTGAGAGAAACAGCCTTTCATCACGGCGTTCTCCTTGGGGTTCCTCAGCAGTCACTTCCTGAAACTCTTCCGCAGACACATTCCTCAGTTCGTCTCTCAAATCATTCTGAAAATCCTCGCTAGTTTCGGGAGAGGACACCATTACTGGCGAACTCATGTCGCTAGGCGAGCTCATACCACTGTGCGGGTCCATTTGTGAGAATGCAAGTAATTAACTCTAGGGCAGAGATACCGCCAGGAGTAAATTCTTAGAGCAAGTCAAGAATTGCCTGGGATGTTTTGGCTCGAAAATAAATTTCGCAACCTATGAATACCTTGAGTGACGGATGCTTTTGACCATCAAAAGGCCGTTTTAGTCGCGTTCTCATTAACATCACGTGATCTCGAGACGCGTCGCGTTTTTGAAAAAGGGGTTTGTTGGTAGCGTGCACGCCATAGCTGATATACAGTAAGAGCGTCAAGGTACTGCGCTACAAACATCGCGTGAATCAGCTACGAATTTACGAAAATGATACCAGAGTTCGAGATTCACAAATCTTATTACAAAAATCTTGGTAACCGAGTTCGAAGTCTAAAATATTACAAAACTCTTGGTAACAAAGTACGAATCGAACTAGCAGTTGAAGACCCCCCTACATACCTACATACCTACCTACTACATACCTACATAAATTTAAGATTGAGCGAACCTACCTCCTTTTGAGCCAACCTACCACCTTTTGAGCCGTAAGATCCCAACACAGAGCAGAGGCAATGGACGACGTACCATGCATGCTACTTCACACGTCCTAGCCATCGCTGATGTACCGTATTTCTCGCTGCGCTCCTACATTCACGCTCCCTCGATGGTGAGCCGCTAAACCGCAGGCGTTTGCGCCGCGCGCCAACACGTCCACGCTCCCTCGATGGTGAGCCGCTAAACCGCCCACGAGCGCAGTACTTAAGTACCCGACACATCACTTTCTGTCCTGCATTGAAAGTCTTCGACCTTCTTTTCTATTTTTTTTTTTTTTTTTTGCCTCCAACCTCTGTTCAAATGAACATGCCTAGTCTCCTCACACCTCTCCTCGCTCCTCGCCTGGTCTCCTCATGACGTGTATAAAACTGAAAGTCCAATCGGGGGGATACCCCAATATATGCCGTTTCGAATAGCGTTTGCACGTGAAGCCTCTTAATGTCCCAACGAGTCCCAACGAGTCCGAATCAATGATACAGTTCATCAATTCCCGCAATCGTGCCCTTGTCGCGATCGAGTAAAACCGCCGCCAGTGGGTTCTGACCAAGACTAGCTGCACACGAAGAGGAAATGGAATTTTGAGAACAACCTACCATAGAGATTACAAGCCTACAAATTAATTTACAGTGTATAGAGGCTAAGCGAACGTCACAGGAATTAACCTCTAAGCGAAGTAATTCCTCCACAGGACTCCATCTAAATCATCTAGTTGGTCCTGTGTGAATGCAGTTTGGTCGATGTGCCAGGTGTCCTGCCGCGTCTTTTTGAAATCGCTCAGAATCCGCTTTGTAGTTTTCCCTACGATCCTACTGTCACCCGCCGCATGTACGGCAAGCGCTGCAAGCAGTCCAGGAACCCACTCTGGCGGCGGCGACTCGTACGGGAATGCTCCAATGAGTGCTCCCAGGCAGAGGACGGCGGAGTGCCTTTCTATGAGCGGCACATGCGATCCAATCCGCCGCTGAAACCGTTTAGACAGCTGATTGACGTACTCTCGCTGCTCTCTTGGCGGAGAAACTCTGATGATCCCACTAAGCGTGTCAGCAGCAAGATCACGGACCTCTACCTGCGGGTCTTCGAGCCTCTCGACAACAAGATGCATGAGATTTCGGCGAACAGATGCTGGAAAAACAAACAAGTGATTGAAGAAGAACGGTTGGCAGAACAGAAGCAGCCGTACGCGCGAATGCCATTGGCCCGCCGAGCTTGCGTGCATTGCCTTTGCGAGGAACTCTGCAAGCTTTAGCGCTGATTCGGGCTCGAATCGTATGTTCTGAAGCTCGCGGAACGCGGCGGAAACCAGCGAAATCACCTCGGGGTCGTCGCGCACAGCGGCGCTTTGAATCAGCAGCGGAAAGCCATGCGAAAGCAGAAGCTCGATACAAGTCTCGCCACCAAGCAGCTGCAGCAAACGCACAAGAAGGTGTAGCCGGCTCAAAACCGGTTTTGCAACAGGCGTTTCAAAAATTTGGCGAAGCGAGGTGAGATAAGGTCCCGGCAGAGACGGCAGGGAGATGCGGGGTGCGGTATTCGGAGGCTTTCGGCCACACGCGGCTGCTCCAAGCTCGTCCCCAACGCTTTCTCTCGTTGTCTGCAAATTATGGTTGAACTTCGCCCACTGTCCCGCAACTTCGAGGAACACAGGCCGCCGCCACTTGAGAATAGCAATGACCTCCGTGTAGAGGGCCATACGCAGCGACAACTTGATCCCTTCATCGGACGTTGGCAGCGCCTCCTTTTCAAGAAGTTCGAGCACGCCGTGGAGCCGCTGCCACGCCACATGCTGGAAAGTCTGTCTGAGGGCTGCGAGCCAGTACGGGAGCGTTTCGGGTGAGAGATACTGAATTCCCTGAACTAAAGTCATTTTGGCGTCCTCAATTACTGCCTCTGCATCAACCTTGTTCAGAACGGGGACTGCCAGAAGCTGCCCACAGGCCCATTCGGCGGCCATGCGGTGCCAATTGCGGTCGCTCTCGCCGTCCTGCAATTCACCGAGTGCGAGCAACTTGCCGCCACTGAGAACGACGAGGTCCCTGTACACGAGACAATACATTATGTTGAGCCTGTCCAGCTCAGGCCGCGGCTCAAGCCGTCGGATGGCGAGCATATCGTGGACAAGTCCGACGAAGTCTAGCTGCAGTTCGGGTAAGCGGAGCGGCGTCGAAGGCGCCCTTGGGGTTGGCACGGACTCGAGCCAGCCGCGCGAGCCCAGTGGCGAAACGAATCCCGTTTGCAAGAGCTGAGTTTTCGATGCTTTGGAGGCGATCGTGATGCATGTGTAGAATTGCTGCCAATCGTTTTCAAAGTCAGAGGCTGATCCAGTACACAACTCTGAGGGCTCAGCCAAAGGTGCGTCGATTTCAGAACTTTGCTGAGGCATTCCGTGCGCCGTGCGGAATATGACTTGCATACAGTTGAGGGCGCCGAGTGTGGCGACGTTACGCACGCGCGGGTGGTTTGTAACACTCGCATCAAGGAACAGTTTTAGAATGCCGGTATCGGGCATAAATCCAGGATTCTGAGAGATCGCCAGTAATGCAGAGCCGCGGAAAAGGGCATCGCGCCAGTGCAACGACGTCAATGGAGCGCTGGCAAGATACGCGACAAATTTCAGGCGTGAGGATTCCGCATCCTCCTCGTTCGTTGCTTCTTCTTCTTGCCTTCCGAACCGACAAAAGTCCGGCAAGAGGGAGAAGAAGACAAACGTCGCTTGCGTGCTGAGCTGCAGGTTATCCGACGCTGCCGCACGGCTGCAAACAGTGAACAGCCGCTGCACGAGCGCAGGGCATCGTCCGACGGTCTGCACCCCAAACGACCGATATTTGAACAAAGCAAACCCACCTTGCGCACGCTCGAATTCGCCTTTGTCGAGCACGCGCTCTGTGTTATTCAACACTGCGTCGTACACATGCTCATACACTTTAGAATCGCGGAAAATCTTGAGCGGCGAGTAAAGCGCCGAGAACGCATTGCGGCGCACGGCGGGATACACGGAGAAGCACGCGTCCAGAACAATAAGAAGCAGTTTCTCAGTGTCAGGATCAATTGGACGGTGCTGCGTCTTTATTGCCTGCCGCTGGTGGTGGAATGCCTGGGCACGGCGTGCGAGCACGGCCGGCGGCAAAAACCGTTTGTGGGTGCCGCGAATATCGAACGCGCGGCGCTCGAAATCATATAATCCATAAATATGGTGGTCTAACCCGGCCGTCCGCTCATAGGAGACATCACATGCCAGAACTTTAGCGACAAAGAGCGCCTCCTTCAAGCACGCAATATCGTCCGCTGATAGTGTCGTATAGAGGCCCAAGATGAGGTCGAGAATGCGCCGGCGCGCCTCTTTGACTCCGGGAACGTCCGCATCTCTAGATCTCAGAGCAGACACCGGGCTTGAAGTAGGGCCCGAGCTCAGAGTGGACGCCGCGCCCAACGACGTGCGCAGGAAAATTAACGCAGTCGTCACGGCATCCAAGCTCGCGACACTTCGTGAGGTGAGCAGCGCGTGCTCGTTGATGGTTGCACAGGCCATATCAACATGTTTTATAAACAACTCGGCGGCTCGCGTCCGCGACTCGGCCGTCGGGATGTGCCACGAGAGCCCACAGGGAAGATCCACAATGGCGAGCTGTGGTTTGCTGCTTGTAGAGCCGACCTCTTTCGCGGGCCCGGGCATTACGACCTTGTAATTGCTGAACGCGACGATCGCGTGATGCAGAGAATTGGCAACCGTGTAGACGACGGCCGCGCCCGTATGCTGCTGCAGCAACTCGAGCAGGCTCGCGACCTCGTCGAAATGCGTCAGCAAAATCGCCGAGTTACAGGCCAGCAGGGCCATGTTTAGCACGCTGAGGCTCCTCAAGAGTTTGCTGTCTGCGGCTATAGCACTACGCCCAGCGCCGGCGCGGTTCTCGACGATTTCTTCGCGGATGCTAGTGGAGAGCACTGCGAACATCGGCGCGAACGACCGTTCGCAATTGGCCCTCACAAACGCGCCGCACACTTGCGCGAACGCGTCGTGGCTTTGCTGCTGGGTATTCAGGAGCTCCTCAAGCGCAATAGCCAGCAGCCGGTCAAAAAGCTCGTTCGAGCACGCGAGCAAAACGCGGAGGACGCTCGCCGCAGCCGACGCCCCTAGTCTTTGCTCGCCCGACGCGGACTCCAAAAGTGAGAAGACGCGCCGCATGTAGGAGGTCAAGATCTCGGGATACGCCGTCGACGTTCCTTTAACGACTTCATTAATGGTCTCCTCATCGAGCTCGAGATTGAGATCGTGCACGCACATGGGCAGGATCTGCGCCGCAGCGCCCACGGACTCCGGCGAGCTGACGTCGCAAAACTCGGTCACGGATGCGACGGCCATGAACAGATCGAGGGCGAGCAGGCTGCGCTTTGTATCACTCGCATCCAGGCTCGGCAACGCGAGCTCCAGCAATGTCGTGAGATGCATGCGGAACCGCGGGATCTCGGCGAGAGGACGTGCAAGCCGCTGCAGTACTGCAAGCGAAGTTGCGAGCCGCTGGGCCTGATGCAGCCCGTGCTGCAATGATGGGTAGACCTCGCTGAGTTGAGCGACGCACACGATATCGGGGCTGTAGACAGCCAGATACCTCAGGCATTCAAGCCAGAGCGTCGACACAATGGGAACTGTGCTGTGTACACCCATGCGAACGGCAGAGAGTAATGCCGCCACAATGCGATCGGCTATCGGCTTGCTCAGCGGGACTGAGGGCATCTCGAAGGCAATGGCCGCGACGGTAACCGCAATGAATGTAGACCACGATCCTGCGTTCGACGGGTGTGCGAACGTCGTCACGGCCGCCATCATCGCCTCGAGGCGCGCGAGCGATCCCGCGTCTGCGAGCGCCGAGTACAGCACGACTTTCGCGAACGCGTCGCTGTTCGCAGAGTGCGCCTTCGCGTTATATGCGTCGGCGTGAAGAAGCTCTCTCGCGCCGCCAGAGAAGGCCGGCGTTGGCTCGGCCTGCCTCAATGTGGCCTCATGCTGCTTCGACGCCTGCGTCGACATCAACGGAATGTCGAGCGCGTCGAGCGCCGCCTGGAATACGGCGTCTAGCTCGACATCGGAGAGACCGGCTTGGCCTTTTGGGTCTCCCTGGTGACTCGCTTCACGGTGTTCTCCCGAGTGGGCTGGCTGGGCCGAATGGGCTCCCATAAGCCCCCTCTCGTGTCTTATCATGAGGAAATCTGCCATCAAAGGAACGCCGCATTGGTAGAACAGCGTCCGTGAGACGTGCGGCCGCAAGTCCATAAGCAGCGAAATATGAGAGTGGGCCATCTCTAGCCGGCCACCCAAGGGAACCAGAGCGGTAAACGCTTCCATTACGGCCTTTTCTGAGGGGTCATGTCCGCGTGGGCTCAGGTATGCGAGGATTTCACTGTGCAGCATACTGTCCACTTCGGGAGTCGCCTTAGCCACTGTCCGAAAGAGGCGCGCCATTGTGAGAACAACTTTTGTTGGGCTGCCGTGCTTCACGAGCTGCACAAACCGCAAGCGTGTGCGTTGCTCGTAGCTGCGGCCGTTCAACTCGCCGACTCCCGCCGCCGGCGAGAGCAGGACGATGTTGCGCACCGCTCTGATCATGCGGGGCCACGCGATCATATCGAAGAGCTCTTTCTCGCACTCGTCATAGGTGGCCTCTTCGGCCGAGGAGCCCACCCCGAGGGACCCTTGCGGGGCCCACTGAGCCTCATCAGAGAAGGACGTCCTCGCCAGCAACTTTCGAGCGCGGCGGCTTTTCCAAAGTGCACAGCAGGCACTTCCGTAGCGCACTGTGAGCACGGGCTCTTCCGAAGCGAAAAAAGCGTCTGCAAACATCTTAGTGAGCCTGATCCGGGTTTTCCAAGGGATCCAGAGCTTACGCTGTGTGAACGCAAACAATCGCCGCACTTCTCGCCACACCTCGACGGCGTAGCCCGTACCGAACTCGAATTCCTTGAACTTTCCGGCCGCATACAGCGTTTCTAGCCGGGAAACAATCTCACTCAGCTCAGCCTGGGACTCCTCATACGACTCAGTGGAATATGGGAGAGATGCCCCGTAGTCGAAGCCGCGAGAATCGCGGCCGGCCTGGATCTCTTCCATATAGTGTATTATGGGCCTGCTGTTATGGGCCTTACCCATGCGCCACTCGAGGCTGGAGGCACCGATAGCGAGGCGAGTATCACGGTTGCATTCTTGACGGGCTAATCACATAAGTGTAGGTATTCAATGGTATATCGCAAAAATCGATGATGTCAGAGAGACGGTTGCGAAGTTCACGAAGACAACATGAGCAAGAGGTGCCCATGAATACGCACAGTCCGAGATTTAAATCCGATTTGCTCTGCTAAAGTAAGATTACTGAATTATACGCGGATGTTGTCGCTTTTAATAATGCACACTGCTCTATGCCCGTGCAACGAGTGAGCCGGTTTACTATGGAACTCGAGCTCACTGTACACTCCCGTCTTTCTAATACGGCGGCCTGCACGAGTTGCGCGTGCTAGTAATTTGACCCAACTTGGGCCCGCGTCGATTGCCTACTTCCGCGACTTTCTTTTATTCTTCGCAAAGCCCTTCTGATGGGGCTCGTAAATCGAGACGGTCCCCGCCTGCTCCTTGTTCACGCGCTCGTACGCCGTTGAGGCCTGCTCCTGCGTCTCGAAAAGCACTAAAGCATTGGTGGGGACCTTGCCATTCGGCAGCGCGCTGCCTTGCGTGTATTTGACCACCGGGTTCTTCTCGCGGTCCTCGGGCGCGAGGTACGACAGCAGCTGCTCGGCCGTGAGCTCGCCGTTCTTGAACCACAGACCGGGCGCGTCAAACCGGCTGCGGTTGCGGCTCTTCGGCTCGGCGCCCGGCGAGCTGCGGTCGGATCTTGGCTGCTTCGCATCAAGGGGCTTGCCGTTCGCGGCCTCGTCCTCGTCAGTGCTCGGTGATTTCTCGTGGCCTGCCTTCCCAAACGCGGTCTTCGCGGCCGTCGTCGCAGCCCCGGTCGCGTCCTTTGTGTCGCCAGTATCCTTCTCATCATCGGCCTTCCCATTAGATACCTCGCTGTCCGCATAGTTCCTGAGCGACAACGAGGACCGGCCGTTTTCGAATGATATGAGCACAGTATTACTTTTCACGTTCCCGGGCGTCAAAAGCCGCGTCTGCACAATGCCGCGGGCAAAGTCGGGCTCGGCCACGAGCAGCTGCACCGTCGACTCGAGCAGGGCGGCCAAATCGGCGTCGCACGCGTCGAGCACGCCGTGCGACACCTTTTTCCAGCCCGTGTTGAACGAGCGCTGCGCCTGCTGGACGAGGAACTTGAGCGACGATACGGAGAGCGCGTCCAGTGAGTAGATGCTCGCTGCCTCCTCTCCTAACGAGCTGTACACGTGCAAATCGCAGCTCAGGTTGATGGCCAGCGCGTCGAGCAGGCTGCGGTCCTGTGGCGCACACGTCAACAGCCAGCGCGCGTCCTCGCCTTCCGAGTCGCTGATGGACGCGTGCGCGAGCTCGCCGATTTGCCAGGCGCTCGTCCAGGCGCTCGCGTGCGTGCCCGGATGGAACTTCCCCTCGCCGATATCGAAAAGCGCGGATGGGTCGAACAGCCCCGGGACGCCCATCAATTTGAGCCCTGTTCCGGGCAGAATCGGCGCCGTGTGATCGCTCACAAGATGGAGGTTTGTGATGTTGTAAACACCGCTGAAAAACCGCTCGACGACGTGCACGTCCTCGACGGCGCCCCAGATAGTGTATACAGGCACATGGAACTTAGACTGGCCGGCCAAGAACAGCGGGAGCTCGCTTATTTGCGAGCCGACCACTTCCCGGAGATGCGACGCGTCCATTTCCGCATAGTTCCGGGGCGGGAGAATCGCCGACGACTCGGCCGCGGCCACGAGCTGCTCGGTCGTCATGTTCAGCGTGCTCTCTCCGTCGAAGAAGCCGAAGTTGCCGACGTGCACGACGTAGTCGGCACGGATGCTGCTCGCAAGCTGGTTAATGAGATGCAGCTTGCCGGCGATGCTGTCGATTATTAGCACACGCTTGCCTCGCACGTTCTTAACGAACGGCTTTTTGAAGGGCTTTTTGTACGGCGGCATGCGGTATACAAACGGTGTGACAAAAAATGTACGCTAAGTACCGAGTGAGGTGAGACGGGTGCAGAGCAGGTTTTGACCGTATGGCGCGGCCGCCCCCGCGTTCGCAGAAATGTCCTCAGGATAATTTTAGAATAAATGGTTTGAGGAGCTAGTGTTGAACAAGGAATTGCAGACGTCGCTTTAGTGCCCGCTCGGTCGCTCGCGCGGAGTGACCGGCGTTATGTGCGCCCCTTCTTTGCCCCTCTCCTGGAGTCCGCACGTTTGAGAAATCGAGATCTCGTTCCTAGGTATACAGTATCTATCGATAGTTCTTTGCAGCCTCTCTATTTACTCAAGAGCCTCAACGGTGCGTGGCCCGTGTCGCGGTGCACGGCCAGTAAACCGTCAATGCAACCGCGTCGCTTGACGCGAATTGAACTAACATAGAATAAATTGAGACTGTCGAATGCGACGTGAGATCATGCGGATCAGAATCTATAAAAATTTTGCTCAACGCCGCACCGATGGGTATGATGCGGACCAATAGCCGTGGTACCCCTTGCGCCTCCTCCGGCCCTGCGCCTCCTTGTCGTCGGCTGTCGCATTTCCTTTGAATCCTGCTGTCCAAAATATTTGAGCCAAAAAGAAATACTTACTTTAAATACTCGCTTCCGCTCCTCCACCTACGTGCCGGTTATACCCTACTTGTGAGCCGAGACAGACCCACTGATCCGCTAGCCAGCGCTCCCTCCAGCTTTGCACCCCTCGGCCTCTTTGGTACGCTGATTGTACCCACGAACCAGCCACAGAATGGAGCCACCGAGCACTCCAGGCCGCACTTCTGGCTCCGCCACCCCGAGCCAAGCCACGACGGCGATGTCGCCGTTTGGTCGGCCGGACGTAGACTCTCCTAAATTACGCGCGTCCACACTCGCGTACGGGCAGCCGCGCAATGCAGCGCAGCGGGTGAAGCCAGAGACGCGTAGTGACCGCAGCTTTAACGGCGACCGCTCTTATAATAGCGACCGCAATTACAACGGCGACCGCAGCTACGACCGCAGCTACAACGGCGACCGCAGCCTTAACAACAGCTACAACAGTGGCAATCACAGCGACCGCAGTTTTGAGAAACCGCGTTTCGGGAACCGCTCTGGAAACCGCTCCGATAACAGCAGCTTCGAGGCCGCGTTGGGCTCGTCGAGCAGCACGTACTTGGTGGAGACGCCGCCAATGAAGTCTGTCGAGTTCAGCGGCGCGCCGGAGTCGAGCCACGAGGGCCACACGCCGCATAAAAATGGGGACCGGCGCACCCTTGGAAAGACGACGCCGTCGGGGCCGACAAACCTCACGCCTACAACCACAATGACGACGATGCCGACGCCGTCGACCGTCCACTCACAGTCGGCAGAGCCCGCGTCTGCCGTCCCGACGCCGTCGATCATGACCACGCCGTCCACAGCAGCGGCAATGCCCACGCCGTCGACCTCGGCCACGCTGCCGACGCCGTCGACAATGGGGACGCCCGCGCCAATGGGGACGCCCGCACCACTGGGGATGCCTGCTGTTCCTACGCCGGCGGCCATGGCGTCCTTGGCCCCCTCGGCGCCCTCGGCGCCCTCGCCGGCCTCCACATCATCGTCGACGCCGCGCACGCCCGTGCGCAGCCGGTCGCACGGGCCGGTCGCGCGGCAGGTCTCGACGCCGCAGCGCAGCTCGTCGTCGCGCTCTGCGAACCACTCGCGCACCCACAGCCAGGGCTACGCGCAGCAGCCCTCGGAGGCGCAGGCGCGGCGCACGCCGAGCCGGACGTATCGCCACGACACGGCCGTCCCCGGAGTGAACGACGGCGACGCGAGCGAGCTCGCGCCGCCGGGCGCGCCGGCCTCGGCATCGACGCCCGACCGCCGGCGGCCGCAGAAACGCACGTCCATCGGGCCGTGGGACTTCATCAGGTCGATCGGCGCCGGGTCCATGGGCCAGGTGAAGCTCGCGCAGCACCGGTACACGCGCGTGCCCGCAGCCGTGAAGATCGTGCCGAAGGCGTTCACGCAGCGCAGCCGCGACGCGCGCGAGACGAACGAGGCGAAGGACGCGCGCGTCATCCGCGAGGCCGCGATTGGCCGGCTGCTCGACCACCCGAACATCGCGCGGCTGTACGACGTCTACTCGATGACGGGCCACTTCTACCTCGTGTTCGAGTTCATCAACGGCGGGCAGATGCTCGACTACATCATTGCCCATGGCTGCGTGAAGGAGGCGCAGGCGAGGCAGTTCGCGCGCAGCATCGCGTCGGCGCTCGACTACTGCCACCACAACTCGATCGTGCACCGCGACCTCAAGATCGAGAACATTCTGATTGCCGACAGCGGCGAGATCAAGCTCATCGACTTCGGGCTCAGCAACCTGTTCCGAAGAGACGATCTGCTGCGCACGTTTTGCGGGTCGCTGTACTTCGCCGCGCCGGAGCTGCTGAACGCGCAGCCCTACGTCGGGCCCGAGATCGACGTGTGGAGCTTCGGCGTCGTGCTGTACGTGCTCGTTTGCGGGAAAGTGCCGTTCGAGGACAAGAGCATGACGGTTCTGCACGCGAAAATCAAGCGCGGCACCGTCGAGTACCCGCAGTGGCTGAGCTCGCTGTGCGTCGATTTGCTGAGCCGCATGCTCGTCGTGAACCCGAGCGAGCGCGCGACGCTCACGGAAGTCATGCGGCACCCGTGGATGAACAAGGGATACGACCAGTACCCGCAATCCCACCTGCCGCGGCGCGTGCCGCTGACCGCGGACGCGCTCGATCCGCTCGTGCTCACCGAGATGGAGAACATGGGCATCGGTGACGCCCTCGCCATCGAGCGCTCGCTGCGCTCTGTGCTGAACAGCGCCGACTACGAGCGCGCCGTCGAGCGCTGGTACGACCGCCAGCAGCTCGACATCACCGACGGTATGGCCTCGCTCGACTCGCTCGGCTCGCGCACGCTCACCTCGGCGTCATCCGGGGGGCTGCTGCCCCCGGCACCGTTCGCATTATCCTCCTCATCCATGTCGTACTCGCCAGAGCTCGACCCGCTCGACTCGTTCTCGCCCGAAATCAGCTGCTACTTCCTCACAAGAGAGCGCATGGAGCGCGCGCTGCTGTCGCCGGCTGCACAGCCGCCGACGGGGCTACAGACACTCGGCGTGCCGGGAGCCACGGCCTCGGGCCTGCCGTTCCCGGACGACCGCCGCAACCCGCGCTCCGCGCAGCGCCGCACGCCGTCGCCGTCACGGCGCGGCGCAAACGGCCGCGCGAGGTCAAAGACACTCGGTGCCGCCTACGAGGGCAAGCCGGCACCGATCATCAACGTTTCTCATGCCCACGAGCCATCATCGCAGCCGGCTGAGGCGGCGTCGCACACAACGGCAAACCCATACGCGACGCCGGCCTCGCATGCGCCGCACTCGCCCGCCGCGGCGGGCGCCGCGCCCGCAACACCTTTGCATGTCGCGCGTGCGCGGTCCATGACGCGCGCGCCGCCCTCCGAGCTCACGCCGCCGCCGCAGCCCGCCTACGTCTCGCACATCCCGCAGCAGGCTCAGTTCGGCGTCGTCACATCAACAAACGCGGCAAAGCTCGTGGACGAGCACAACCGTATTGTGTCGCAGCCGATGTCCGCAAACGAGCTCTCGCCCTCCGCGTCGGGCATGTCGTCGATGTTCCGCAAGCTGTCGCTGCGGCGCCGCGCGGCCAACACTATCCACCACCGGACGCACTCCTCGGGAAGCACGCAGATCGAGGACCACACGGCGACGCCCGCGCAGTCGCCGCTGCTAGACGCGCCGATGCCGTCCATCGAGTCGCCGAAGCCCGTGTTCCGCGGCATCTTCTCCGTGCAGACGACGTCGACGCGCTCGCTGAAGGAGATCCGCAGCGAGATCATCCGCGTGCTTACGAAAAAGCACATCGAGTTTGTCGAGGTGCGCGGCGGCTTTGCCTGCGTCGCGCGCAACGTGTCGTCGTCCAGCATCGCTGAGTCCGAGATCAGCCGCAAGCGCTCGCAGCGCATCAACAAGGCGGCGGCCGCCGCGCACTCCCCGGCCACGAACTACTCACCATCCGCGTACTCGACGAGCTACAATTCATCCGAGCTCGCGCCGCCGCCGTCGACGCCGCCGTCGCGCCACCGCCGCATGGTCTCCGACAACGTCGTCGCGTCGCCTGTGCCGTCCTTATCCGGGTCCTCGGACAGCATCGACATGGATATCGGCGCCTCGGACATGCTCGGAGGGGAGTCGCGGCAAGTGTCCGTGCCCGTGCGGTTCTCAGTAGACATTGTGCGCGTGCCCATAGTCTCGCTACATGGCATCCAGTTCAAAAAGATGACCGGCAATGTGTGGCTATACAAGACAATTGCCCAGGAAATCCTCGAAGAGCTCCGCTTGTAAGCCTGGCACTACAGAACAACATAAAATACGAGTAATTTATCCTCAGAGAGTAGAGTGGTATTTAATGTAGAGCACTACAACAGTTCAATTCGGTGTGAATCTCGGCAAATCAAACCTGTGCGACCAGATCAGGGCGAGCGTACATTAGAGATGCGTTACATGGTTAGGTGTCGTATCACTCTCGGAGGCGCCAGGCCGAGGCAACACTGCGGGGTAGATAGCTCTCCACTGAATGATGCAGTGGAATTCGATTGAGAGTTTAATGCCGTTCGCAACCAGAGGCGAAAACAATAGTGTAAAATGATCAATAGTGTATAATGATTAAAACTGGAGATGTGCTCCGTGCGGCTTGCGAAAACAAGTGCTATGCCATCTTGCGATCAACGAGATCCATATTGTAGTTTCGATACGGGATGGGACTTGCAAGTGGCAGCCGGCCCTGACATCCAACTAAACATGCTGTCGCACGACTGGACGCTAGACGGCGGAAACATGTCCTACAGATTTCTCTCTACACATATATATGGACTACGGACAATTAGGTGTTTCGAGCGCTGCCCAGTGTGCACGCCGGATTTAGTCGAACATCGAACAGAATCCATGAAAGCCAAATCAACCGGATTTCATCAAGACAACCGGATTTCATCAAGACGACCGGATTTCATCAAGACGGCGGAATGCTGGCATTAGGATAGACTTAAATAGCGTAACGATATATCTCTTAGCAGGCACAAACGCACAGGTCCCATGAAGCTTATACCCATGGCTTCGCCTTATTGGCCACCGCCAATGGTGTCTGCCAACATGAACCGGCCATCGAAGGAGATCTAACGATGACGTACCATTCTGCAAGCGCTTGCACGCAGCCTCGATGAGATTTCGCCTATGAGCTCGGTTTATCGGGTGACATGGAGGCGGTGTACCTATTTCTGATTTGCTAAAAAAAGCCCTACGGAATGCCGCACGATCTGGATATGCAGCGCATGCGGCCCTTCTGGCTACATGCACGAAAAAAACGCGTAAGTTTTCCGGCCCAATAAATTTTTTGAGCTCGAAACTATTTGGTTTATACGATCATGGCCCGCTCGACACTTTGTCCGAAGTCCCGGAGGCCAGCGGCATGCTAGACGAGAGTATGCAGGATTTAATTAGCAAAACGAGTTTTTCAGGTTAGGGTGCGCATACCAGCCCCCGATACGCTTAGTTGTGCAGAGGTGGATCGGGTCGGAACCACAGAATTTTTAAGAGTCCAAGTTGTTGTAATATTGCGAAAAGTCAAGGCGGAATGCGGGGACTTCTTTCTTGGTTGCTGTGGGTGCCGTCGCTTGTTGCTGCTGTGCGCGAGCTGAAGGCAAACTCGCTCGTGACCTGCGATGGCACGACCGGCGTCACCGTGAAGGAATTCAGTATTCTGTACAACCACGAGACCCGCAATATCGCGTACAACGCCTCGGTGAACGTCGCGCTTGACGGGTACGTGTTCGCGGACATCGACATTTACATTTACGGCCTGCTCGCCATCCAGACGCGTCTCAATCCGTGCACATCGTCGGCGCTCAAACAGCTCTGCCCTTTGAACAGCGGCCGCATCGACATTGACAGTAATTCGGACCTGAGCTCGAGCATCACGTCGAAGCTGCCCGGCGTCGCGTTCACGGTCCCGGACATCGACGCGTTCGCCGTGTTCCGCGTGAAGAACTATACGACCGGCGAGCAGCTCTCGTGTCTGTATGTCGAGATCCAAAACACGCGGAGCGTCGAGCAGACCTCGGTCAAGTGGGTCACGGCCGTGCTGAGCGGCGTCGGCCTGCTTGTGTCGGCCGTCATGGTCGTCATGGGCACGTCCGTCGACGCGCAGAGCGTCTCTGCCGTAACGGTCATGATGGTGCAGTACTTCCAGAGCATGGTCCTCCTCGACATGGAGGCCGTCCAGCGCGTGCCGCCGATCGCGTCGGCGTGGTCGAACAACCTCGCGTGGAGCGTCGGCTGCGTGTACGCGAAGTTCCTCGAGAAAATCTACCGCTGGTACATCACGGCCACGGGCGGCACGCCCGCGACCTACCACATGTACACCGTGAACAACGTGCTCACGCAGAAGCTGCGCAAGCGCGCGCTCGACGTCGTCGAGCGCGTGAGCCCGCGCGGCCGCGAGTTCCTCACCGGCGTCGCCGACGGCTGGCTGACGCCCGAGGGCCACGCCGCGAAGGTCGCGCGCGGCGCGCGCCACGAGGCGCTCAGCTCCGGCCTGCCGGAGATCGCGTCGACGGCGCTCGCGCGCGGGCTCGGCTCGGGCGCGCGCGTCCTCACGGACCGCGTGTTCGGGCTCGTCGCGAAGGTCGGCGACCGCGCGGCGGCGAAGATCGCGTCGCGCGCGCCGCACGCGCTCGCGAAGCGCGTGTCGGCGCCGCGCAAGTTCCCCGTGACGCTCGACCAGTCCGCGTACATCGTCGTGTACCGCGGCATCGAGCGGCTCGCGTACGAGTCCGGGCTCGAGGTCACGTCCGTCGTCATGGTCTCGTACACGATCTTCATCTTCGTGTGCGTGTGCGTCGTGTTTGTGTACGCGTGCTTGTGGCTGCTCGCGCGGCTCATGACGCGGCGCGAGCGCGCGCACCGCGAGGCGACGCCCGAGCAGTTCGACCTGAAGCAGCCGTTTGCCGACGAGTCGTCGGCGCGCGGCTCGACGTCCGTGCGCGCGTCGATGTCGGCGCTGTCGGCGGACCTCCCGTCGGCGAACAACTCGATGGCCGCGTCCGTCGACACGCGCTCGCGCGTGCTCTACCTGTTCGAGTCGATCCCGACGCTCTGCAAGGGAACGCTGCTGAAGCTCTGGCTCGTCGCGTTCCCGTCGATCTTCGTGTTCTCGTTCTGGGAGTGGACTAAGGTCGACTCCGCCGCCGTCGTTGTGGTCTCCGTGTTCATGCTGCTCGTGTGCGCGCTGCTCATTATCCTGAACTCGCTGCGCGTGTGGATAATTGCGAAGCGGTCGCAGGAGCAAACGGGCACGGCCGCGTTCTTGCTGTACAACGACCAGCAGACGCTGCACCGCTACGGGTACCTGTACACGATGTTCTCGACGGAGTACTACTGGTTCGGGCTCGTGTACGTCGCGTACAACTTCGTGAAGGTGTGCTTTGTCGCGTTCTCGCAGAGCTCGGGCAAGACGCAGGCGCTCGCGCTGTTCATCATCGAGCTCGCGATGTGCATTGCCGTCGGCGTGTGCAAGCCGTTTTTGACGAGGGCCGTGAACGGGATCCAGATCACGACGCACTCCGTCATCACCGTGAACGCGATGTTTTTCCTGTTCTTCTCGGACCTCATGACGCAGAACCTCATCGTGAACGGCGTCATGGGCGTCGTGTTCTTCATCTTGAACGCCGCGTACTCGACGGTGCTGCTGCTCTACATCATTATTTATTCGCTGCTCTGCTGGTGGTGGCACTCGCGCGGCAAGGCGACGCGGCGCGAGCACCAGGCGCGCGACCAGCGCGACTCCTTCATCATCGAGAACGGCGGCGCGACGGCAAAGGACGTCGACGAGTTCAACGCGCTCGGCTCGGCTGCTGAGGCCGGCCAGGACATCGACGGCAACCCGTTCGACGCGCCGTTCGAGGAGCGCGCGGACCCGTTCTCGGACACGCGCCTCAACACAATGACCTCCGAATACTCGGGCGTATTCGGCGACGGCCACAGAGCAACGGAGAGCCAGAGCTCCTTCGAGCCAGTAAGAGACGAGGGTGAACAGGAAATGCTAGGAGAATCGAAGGGGTGGAGACGGATGTTCCGGCGGTAGGCGCCGAATCGGTGAGCATACGCACTTCGGTGGTTCCGCCATGTGCACAAATTCGCAACAACCAGCGACATACCCAGTTCATTCTCGCACGGCGAGACACTGTATTTAAATTATTTAGTTAGCCATCGAGGCAAGCACGGCTTGTCGCGCTATACAGATTATGATGGCGAGGGATTATGATTGCGAGGGATTGATTGCGACGGATTATGATTGCGACGGATTATCGCGCGGCAGCCTACAGATTTAATACTCTATTCGCGACGCGCCGCCAGTCGTAGCCTACTAACTGGTTCTGTAGCGCGTCGAACTCCCAGAATGCGTACTTGTCCATGCTCTGCGAAACATTCGCTAGCTTGTTGACGAGCGTGTTCATGATGTTCCACGGCTCGCGCCGGTCGCTCTCGCTGAACTCGTATCGCTCAAATGGGTCGGTGCCCAACCGTTCGGCCTCGGCTGCACCACAGTCGCCGTCAGTCAGCGGATTGGACGTTGCGAACAGAATTGGCACGAGCTTCATGCGCTTGCCTAAACTGATCGATACAGAGAAGCTCAGCGCCGCGTTGTCCGCCATCAGCGTGTTCAAAGGCACGGTTTCGTTCGTATTTGTCCACAAATACACCGTGCCTACTTGCGCAAATGGCTTGAACACGGCCAACTCGCGCTCGGCGTACTTCTTGCGGCGGCTGAACACAAAGCAGTCGTTGTCCTTTAGGCACACGGGCTTCGCAAACTCGAAGTTCGACGTCCTGTTCGCTAGCAAGTACTGGCTTGCGTGGATCCGGCCGCCCTCGCACTGCGCGACCAGCCAGTAATGCCGTACCGGCAGATCGTAGAGAATCGTTTGGTACACGCGGATGCCAGAGAAGTGGAAACTAATGCCGGTTGGGTTGCAGATTTGGTCATCAGGAACAATTGGCCCGGCAAAGTCCGTGAAAAAGCCCTTGACAAGGCTTAAGAGGAGCAGAAGAAGCGCCGCTTTGAGAGGCATGATGTTTACTGAGGAATAGGGTGCTCGACTACGATTCGGATGGAAGAACCCAATTATTAGCGAGCGAATGGCAATTTCACATCCAGCGAAAGTCAGTTTGCGCGTAAAGATCAGTCGTAGAGCACGCCTCCAGAGCCAACCCTCTAAGATGAGCCGGATTCTCTCCACACACATATCCTACTCGATACAAATATGTTACAAACTACACACTAGCCTAGAAGCCTTGGCACGGCAAATAAATATCATACACCCAATTCTGTCCATTTTTCCAGCTGCGAAATCAAAAACTCGCGGTCGTCGGATATGCGGAATTTTAGTAAGTCGAGAAGCAGGATCTCGAGCTGCGCCAGATCCGACTTAGAGAGTCCTGCCGTTGTGGCGTACCGCTTCATCGAGTACAGCTTGTCTTCTACGAGCTTTGCCGAAATGATGAACGCTGCCGAGAACAGCCGGTAAGCATTTCGCTTCGAGATGGGGATTGTCTGCAGCTCTATTATTACCATGTACATCAGACTGCCAGCAGTCAAGTACGTTGCTGCCGATGACGGGCAGTATCGGTCGAAGCGGTGCAGATACGCGTCGATCGCAATCGAGGGGATGTTCTTCAGCCAGAACTTACGGAATGAGGGATCTGACGCCTCGTCATCTGAATTCTGCGGCGCGTGTTCGAGTAATTGCAATATTAGCTTCCCAACCAGCTCGAGCGCTTGCGCACTCGTAATTTCAGTGAGCTCCATCGCCGTTAGCTCCGTCATTTACCCTACGATGTGCGGACTGACTGGGGTTAGCCAGCGCAGGGGCGTCCGTTGAAACCGCATTGAGAGCGCGTATTTGGTCTTAGCTGCGTTTGAAGCGATTTTAAACGCTTGAGTTGTGTCGGCTATGCAATTTTTGCGGCTGGGCACCTTATATAGTTACATCGTAGATAAATGAGGCGCTGCTCATTTCTCTGAGAAGCTTAACGGATAGCACATGATAGCACCACAAAATCTACGGAACGCACCGCAAAATACAGCTATCGTTCACAAAAATAGAACGAGCGTCACGAACCTATCAGTAGATTGCATGCCCACGGGGCTGAAAAACGGAGCAACCATAGTACCAATCCATCTAACAGCCAATTCAACCTCGGAACTATTCTACTGCGCGCTCGCCTCGCTTCTACGCAGCGGTCTGCGACTAGCACGGCCCCCGACTATTCCGAAGCCCTAGCTTACTCACCCCAAAACTGGGTAAGGTCACTGTCCACAGTATTAGGGAGAGGGCAGCCAAACTGAAAAATTTCACCCGACATTTCACCAAATCCTTGGTAGATCCCCGATCGCACAAAATGTCCTCTAAGATTACTTCCGCCGGCGTTCGTGAGGAGGTCCAGAAGGTCCTCCAGCACTCTAACGAGAAGAAGCGCAACTTCACCGAGACTATCGAGCTCCAGGTCGGTCTCAAGGGCTACGACCCGAGCCGTGACAAGCGTTTCTCGGGCTCGCTCCGCCTGCCGCACGTCTGCCGCCCGCGCATGTCGATTGCCTGCTTGGGCAGCGCTGCCGACTGCGACCGCGCCAAGGGCGCTGGCATCGACTCGATGTCGGTTGAGGACCTGAAGAAGCTGAACAAGAACAAGAAGCTCATCAAGCAGCTTGCGAAGAAGTACCACGCCTTCATCGCCTCGGAGACCCTCATCAAGCAGATCCCGCGTCTGTTGGGCCCCGGTTTGTCGAAGGCCGGCAAGTTCCCGGCGCCGCTCTCGGCGAACGAGGACATTGTCGCGAAGGTCAACGAGATCAAGTCGACGGTCAAGTTCCAGCTCAAGAAGGTTCTGTGCATGGCCGTCGCTATCGGTGACGTCGATATGACCGAGGAGCAGCTCACGCAGCAGATCATGCTTGCGTCGAACTTCCTCGTCTCGCTCCTGAAGAAGCACTGGCAGAACGTTGGCTCGCTTGTTATCAAGTCGACGATGGGCCCTGCTTTCCGCATTTACTAAATTAGCTAATTTGTTCGGTAATTAGGTAGAATCCGGTTCTTCTCTTTTTAAGTACGTATGCATCTCATAGAATCAGACCTAGGTCCTACAAGAGACGAGCCAGGGTGCTGCGGTCAAACTACGCTCGTAAGCCCGCCGTCCACCAGAAGCACCTGCCCGTTAACAAAGTTCGATGCCTCTGCTGCGAAGAAAATGGCAGCGCCTTGCAGCTCATCCACCTTGCCCCAGCGCTGCGCCGGTGTGCGTTGGCATAGCCACGAAGAGAAATCCTTGTCGTCCACCAATGCCTGGTTCATCTTCGTTTCAAAGTAGCCGGGCGCGAGCCCATTGACTTGGATATTGAAGCGGGCCCAATCCGCGCACATTCCCTTCGTCAGCATTTTGACCGCGCCCTTTGTGGCCGCATACGGTGCGATCGTCTGCCTTCCCAACTCGCTTTGGACCGAGCAGATGTTGATGATTTTCCCCGCCTTGCGCTGGATCATCCCGCGCGCGACAAGCTTGCTAACGTTATACACCGAGGTCAGGTTGGTGCTGAGAATGTCATCCCAGTCCTTGTCACTGAATTGGTCAAGAGGGGCTCGGCGTTGAATGCCTGCATTGTTCACGAGCACATCAATTGCCCCGCGCTGCTCAAGCAGGGCAATGGCTTCGGCAACGTCTTTCCTATCAGTCACATCGAAGCGAATTGTTTCCACATACACCCCTTGTTCTCTTAGGATACTCGCCGCATCATCCAGTTTACTCTGATGGCGACCGTTGATGATGACCGTCGCGCCAGCCTTGCCTAGACCCTCTGCGAGAGCAAGGCCGATTCCCTGACTGCCTCCTGTGATCAGGATCCGCTTTCCAGTGAGATTGAATGCGGCTAGTGAAGAGAGCGGGTTAGACATGCAGGTCAAAGTCAAACTACCGCTTAGAAGCAAGGGTTGACTTTGTAGTTAAACGCATAATTGGAAACCGTCGTTTAGAAACGAAGTGGGAGAACAGGTGTGCGCTGGTTATAAAGCGATGGGCCCCTGCTTTCCGTTTAGCTAATCTGCTCAGTAGTTAGGTAGGCATCTGGATCGGCTCTTCCTTACGTACGCGATTATACCATGATCGGGGTACCACTCGGGACGCCGCCGTTTGCGCGACTGTTTGCGCGGCAGGTCGTGGTCCCGTTCGTGGCTAGTCCCGCAGCCAGCTCGGCAGCAAGACTGCTGTCTGGCCCGTGTAGTGGCAGTGGACGCGGCGCCGTGCGGCTCGGGTCCTCGAAGAGATGGCTCGACCGCCAGGCCCGTGACCCATACACGCGACGTGCGAAGGAGCTCGACTACCGTTCGCGCGCAGCGTTCAAACTCGACGAGTTGCAGCACAAGTTTCGGTTCTTCCGGCCGGGCCAGACTGTGGTTGATCTGGGCTATGCGCCGGGCAGCTGGAGCCAAGTCGCTATGGAGAATGTTGGAGCGAGGGGCCATGTTGTTGGTGTCGACTTGATTCCAATGCAACCGCCAGAGGGTGTCTCTGCGATCCAGGGCGACTTCTTGGACCCGTTTGTGCAGGAGCAGCTGCGGCTGCTTCTGAGAAAATACAGCCGCGAGCAGAGCGTGGCTGAGGTAGGCGCCGATGTCGTCTTGAGCGATATGTGTGGTATAGATGCACCGGAAAACCCATTTGTGAACAGTATTAACACTCCATACAGGTTGGCAAACTCGAGCGGAATCGCCGTGCGCGACCACGCAACAAGCGTCGAGCTGTGCGACGCCGCGCTGATGTTCTGCGACAAAAATCTGAAGCGCGGCGGCACGTTTGTTTGCAAAATTTACACGGGCGAGGACGACAAGGTGCTCGAAAAGCGGATCAGAAGAAAATTCAAAGAGGTACGGCGCGTCAAGCCGGGCGCATCGCGGTCGGAGTCGCGGGAAGTTTACTTCGTTGCTCTTAAGAAAAAAGCCGTTGCAAGTGGAGGGGATATTGCTGAATTGGCGCCCGGAGAGAGCATGCTTGTCGAAAAGGATGAGGCGAGCTAATATTTATTTATCATGAGTTGAGCTTTAGTGGAGATCTAGCTGATGAAAATCTGCTTAGCGTAGCCTGAATACCTCCGGGGTTTTAGCTTTGCTCACTCACACGGTTGACGCACCATTTCATCACATCCTTCACTGCACCGCATCGTTTACGCACCATTGTACTACATCGTTTATTGCACCGTACCGCACACGAACTCGTTCCCAATTTACTAGGCCAGAGCCGCGGCGACTTGTTGTTGGCCTCCCTGCAGCGAGGTCTGTCCAGAGGACCAGGCATGCGGCCGACATAGTAATGGGGTCACAATCGGCAAGAACCGGCTTAGGCAACTTCGGCTTTCAGCCGGCGCGCGGAGAGCACCGTGTATCACTGGCAAACGGGATGCGCTACTTGGCGTCACGATGTACGAGCAATCACTCGATACAGGCGGCAACGAGGCGAATATCGTCGGCCTCTTTGTGCCATACGTCTCGCGCTGGGATGCAGACTGGGTTTTGAACGGCTATTTGAGCGAATTCTACAAAACAAGACTACGGCAGAGACTTCCCCGAGTACCAGCCGTACAATTAGCCGCGATGCCGAAACTTTGAGAGCAACGAGGCTGCAGCTTCTCTCAGCTTCTCTATTTGCATAGCGCGAGACGCGCACTAACTTTACGCTACATACATTCACAGGTGGTTCGTTGTTGGTTTTACGTTATTTAGTGGTGCGGGCAGTCTTATAGATAAGACTTAAACACTTTACTGCTGTTCAGCAATCTAATATCGGTTTTTCAGGCTATAGTTATGTGTAATTTTACGTTGACAGCTGCGGCCATACCCAGGTGAAAACAAGACTTCCCGTCCGATCAGTCCTATTTAAGCACCTGAGGGCCTTACCAAGTATTGTAGTGGGAGACCATACGAGAACAGAAGGTGCTGCAGTTTTTTTTGCTGAGTATTCCACCACTAACCATATGTAGTAGTCTCACTCGGTTTCACGCGTGTGAGATATCGACTTCAGGAGCTTCTTTTTCTGCCATTCGTTCACGTATTTCACCATTAACTTGCGCTATCGAAGAATTCGTCAAACCTGGAACCTGTTCAAACCATAAGCTATCAAGAAATTAGATCTAGATGTGTACAGATCCGTGCACTAACCACTTGCTCAGATAGTGTACATACAATAGAATTAGGACGCATTCAACGCTTGCTCGGCAACGGGCTTACAACGCACTCGCCGCGAGCACCAGATTTTTCTCCGTGAAATTCACCTCATACACGGGCGTGCGCTTTGTGTTAAACACCGCCATATGGTCTGGCGTCGCCGGCGTGGACTCGGCCTCGCCAAGCGCGTCGAACGCCACGGGCTGCGGACCCTGCTCGGCCGTGTTCTTTGTCGTGTCCCAGCACCGCACTGTGCAGTCCATGCCACCGCTAACGAGCACATCGCCCTGCGCGTTGAAGGCGAGAGAGGTGATGGCCTCCTGGCCGTGGCCGCGCATCTTTTTCAGCACGCGGCCCGTGCCGATATCCCACACGCAGATCACGGCGTCCTCGCCGGCAGAGGCGATCCAGCGGCCGTTCGGCGACACGGCAATGGCCGTGACGCCGGCGACGTGGCCGATGAACACGCGCACGCAGTCGCCCTTCAGGACGTCCCACATCCGCAGCGTCTTGTCTGTAGACCCGGTGAATACGTAGAGGCCGTTCGGGTGGAACCGCACGCAGTCGACGTCGGACATGTGCCCGGCAAAGATGCGCAGGGGATATATGTGGTCGACGGACCAGAGCCGCGCCGTTTGGTCGTGCGACGCCGTCGCGAAGTAGTGGCCGAAGGGGCCGAAGCACACGTCCCACACGGGCTCCGTGTGCCCGCGGTACGCGACAAGCGCCGTGTACGTATCGAGGCTCCACAGCCGCACCGTGCAGTCTTCAGAGCACGTCAGCAGCGTCTGGTTATCCGGCGAGAAGCTGAGCCCGTACACGGCGCCGGAGTGCCCGACGAGCCGCCGCATTGATGTCGGCGTCTCGAGGTTCTCCGACGGCACCGAGCTCACCAGCTTGCGGCCCTTCAGGTTCCAGAGCATCGCGTAGCTGTCGGCAAACCCGCCGGCACACAGGCTCGCGTCGGCGCTGAACGAGACGCAGTTCATGTCGTCGTTCGTGTTGTGGAACGTGTACATTGCGACCGACGGCAGCGCGGCCTGGTTGCCGTGGCCGAACCCGACGGCCGCGCGCTCGGCAATGGCCACGCACCTGTCGACGGCCTGCTGGACATCCACGGGCTTGAACTTCGGCAGGGGCAGTGCGTCCGGCGCGGGCGAGTCGGCCTCGACCTTGTGCTGCTCCTCGAACTCGTGCGCGTGCTGCGTGCCCCGCTCCTTGTCGTAGTGCTCCAAAACGGCCAGCACCTCGCTGCGGAACGCGGGGTCTATGGGCAGAGGCCCGAGCTTCAGGCTGACCTGCTGCTGGTCCTGCGGGACCTCCTCTTCTTCGTCTACGGCCGACTTCGCGACAATTTTCAGGTCGAAGAACTGGTTGATGAGCCGGATGATCGTCGATCCGCCGACGTTCTCAATCGAATGCAGGAAAAACAGCAGCAAGTCGAACGTCGTTGGCGAGATGCGCACGGCGTACCTCTGGGTCAGAAACCGCTGCGCGACCTCGTTCTCCTCCGAGTGCTGGGGCAGGCGGATCCCCTGGAGGGCCTGCAGGTCCTGCGGGTGCAGAACGGCGTTCGTGGCCTCGAACTGCTGGAAGAACTGCTGCGCCTTCTCGGGCTCGCCGAGGTCGACGAGCTCGAGGAACATCAGCACGAAAAGCGGGAACAAGAATCGCGACAGCTCAGGCTGGTACATGTCGAGGCTCGAGTCGACCCAGTCTGTGAGCAGGCCGTAGGCCTTTGCGTAGGTCTCGGGCCCCGAAATGGGCAGCGGCGTCGGGACCTGGCCGACGGCCTGGCTCGGCGTTTGGCGGCTCGACTCGAGGCGCAGCATCGCCTCCGTGCGCGAGTAGCCCTTTTTGTGGAGAAATTCCAGCACGATGCGGTTCAGTTCATCAAGAGAAAGGCTCCCCGGAGGACGCCCGTTCGCAGCTGGCATACCCTTAAGTGGTGAGGAACTCGAGTAGAGGTTCGCGTAGTGAGGCTCGAGTGAGGTTCGAGTAGTGAGGCTCAGTAGGGAGATATAGAGCAATAAAACTTATGAGGAGGAGTGGGATAGAATTGATATGGAGTAGGATTGATATGGAGTAGGATTGTAGTCGTTTAGCCGATGACTGTTGAGGCGATTACTGACGTGCGATTCAGGTTACTGGCTGGAAAACCGCGTAGGCCCACTAGACATACACACAGGCCCGCAGAACGAATCTCGTGAACGCACCACTAACAGAAATTTATTACATATTGGACAGGATACCGCCGGGGCACCGGTCCTCTACATTAAGCCTTGCGCTTGCTCTCCTCGGCCTCTTTCGCCTTCTCTTCCTCGAGCTTCTGCACAATCGCAGCCAGCCTGTCCTCGTCGAGCACCTCCATCTTCTCGTCCGGTCTAATAATCGCGATCTCGATGTTGCGGTTGCCCGACTGCACGACCTCGAGCAGGCTCTTCACGGCGAGCTCGACCGTCTGCTCCTCGCTCATCTCGGGCTCCCACAGCTTCTCGAGCAGCTCGCGCACGGTTTTGCTCGACCGCCCGATGGCGTTCGCCTTCCAGCCGCTGAAAATGCCGCTCGGCTCGGTGTGGAACAGCTGCGGCACGCGCGACTGCGGATCGAAGCCCGCAATGAGCGTCGAGATGCCGAACGGACGCACGCCGCCGGACTGCGTGTATTTCTGCTGCGTGCCCGCGACGAACTTCGTCAGAAACTCGACGCTCGCGGCGTCGGCGTACGAAAGCCGGTGCGACTGCGCGCGCACGCGCGACATGTCGACAAGCACGCGCGCGTCGGCGTTCAGCCCGGCAAAGCACAGCGTGAGGTGGTCGTCGATGCGGCACAGCTTGCTCGGCGTCGTGCGCGGGTCGTGCAGCTTCAGGGCGCTGCGCCGCTCGCAGCCGAGCACAACGACCTCGGCGCCTTTCACGCCCACGGCGCAGGTACCGCGCTTCACGGCCTCGAGCGCGTACTCGACTTGGAAGACGTGCCCGTCGGGCGAGAACACACTCAGAGCTCGATCGTAGCCACTCATACCTAAACCACCAGTTCGTGGGGCGACTTATGTAGATGGGCTTGAGGATGGTTTGAGGAATTGGGACTGGTGGGAATTCGGACTGGTGGGAATTGGGAGGACTGAAGTAGAAGAGGAGAAAGGGAAATGGATACAGGAGTCTAACTAGTTTGCGGCGTTTGTGTTGGACGAATTGTGGCGCAGAGGCGACTTTGAACTTGGCTCGAAAAGTTAGTGTAATTGTATAGACTACAGACTGTGATACGCATACTGCACGTAAGAATAAATAATCGACCGACTCTAGCGACCTGCGCTTCACTCGTCGTCCACAACCGCGCGCCTCCGGACATTGACCACCTCGATTTCGTCGTCGCTGTCGTCGACGATTTGGCTGCGCGTCCGCGCCTCGGCCCGCGTCTCCGCGAGCATCGAGTCGTCGCTGTCGGACCGCAAGTCCACTTCGCCGTGCACGCTGCGCGCATCTGAATCGCCCATGCTACTATCGCCGCTCACGCCCTCGCCGTCGTCGTCCTCAACCTCGTAGTCCTCAACCTCGTCGTCCTCATCCTCGTCGTCGTCCTCGGCCTCGTCGTCCACAAACGACTCGTCGTCCTCGTCGTCGACGGCCCAGCGCCGGTTTCTAAGCATGTGCGCGAAATTCGGCCCCGGCGCAGCGTCCCCATCGTCCTCGTCCTCCTCGGCGATAAACGAGCTCAGGTCGTCGTAGTCGTCGCCGCCGCTGCTTCTTACGTCCGAGGACGCGTCGGACCCGTGTACGCTCTCGTAGTCGCGGTCCTCCTCGAGCATCTGGAAAATGCGCCCGCAGTTCGTGCACTCGTTTCCATCGACTTCGTGCGAGCACATTGGGCACCGGTAGATGTCGTCGTCGACATCGTACAGCGGGAACGCGGCGGGGCCGTTCGGGAAGAATTGCGGCGTTTCCTTAGCGACGAGGTCCGCCGGCTTGAACTGCGGCTCCTCTCCGGTCTGGTTCCAGGACTGCGCGACGACCAGCGCGAGCTGGCGCAGGCCGATGTTCAAGACCGGCTCGGAGAGGATACGTGACCGGCATTGCGGGCATGTGGCGCTGTCCTCGCGCTCGCGGATCCACAAGAGTAAACAGTTGCCACAAAAGGCGTGCCCGCACGGCAACGCGTACGGATCGAGCATCAGCGAGTTGCAAATGCTGCACTCCAGTATCTCGCGGAGCACGTTTTGGTTCGAGGCAAGCGCTCTGCCCGCATCGCTGCTGAAGTCGAGCAGCCGTTCTTGAGCTTCCATCGGTAACCCTTGTTTACGAGTAAACCGAGCTGTTATGTGGGAGATCGGAATATCGGCGGGTGGCAAACTCGGGTGATGTAGTAGCCAACGACTGTACGGTTGAGTGCAAATGGTGCAGTGGTTGACTATGAAATGCCGCTAAGACTAAGCTAATTGAGGAGGCAAGGGTGCGAGTGAGGCGTTACGCAGCCAGTGGAGTTGGTAGGTAGTACGTATATATTAGGCCCATGGACAAAGATCTAGTTCAATTACTGCGCTTGCGCACGCCATCTTTAGCTTCCTCCTGACCGGTGATGATCTCGTCGTGCTCTTCATTCTCGCGGTCGTCGCGGTCGTCGCGGTCGTCGCGCTCGGCAAGCTCCTGCTGCAATTGCTTGAGCTGGCCATGGAAGCGCTGGCCGTACACCTTGATATAGAAGGACGCGCCATTATAAGCGGCGACCGCGAAGAGCACGACGAGCCACGCCGTCGAGAGCCATTCGTGCATGTAGTAGATCGGGCACGGCGACATCGTGACGAGCTGGAACGTGAACTGGATAATCGTGAACGCGAAGACGGGCAGCGGGCCCGGGAGCCCGTTCACGAACTTTCCGAGCCGCGTCTTCGCGTAGCGCTGCCGCATGAACTCGAAGCTCGTCACTGTGCCCGACTTGATGTCGCTCGCATGGCGCACGGTGATGAAGTAGTGGTAGAGCGACTGCCAGACGAAGTAGGCGATTGTCGTTATGGCGACGCCGTGCACGACGTTCCAGCTCTCGACGCCGTACGCGCCGGGGAACCGCTGCGTCTTAAACTGCTCGTCGAGCCGGAAGTTGATGCAGTGGCACACGATCGGCGGCATGAGGTGGATGTAGGACGACGTCGTTTTGTCGATCGACTGGAGCACGAGCGAGTTGCGCCAAAGAATGACGCTGCCCGAGAGGCTGCCGTAGCTGAATGCAAAGCACGAGATCCACAGCGACCGCGACTGCGGCCAGACCCACAAATATATGAGCAGCAGCCCGTTCACGTAGTAGCACAGATCGGCCAAATAGAACTGCCACGCCTTGCGGTAGTAGGTCCAGAACCGAATAGGCAGCAGAAACAGCAGCTCGACCGAGTAGATCACGGGCACGAGGTCCGGCCGCGCGGCGAAGGCCATCGAGATCATGACGATGTTCAGCAGCGACATCGCGTACCAGAGCATCTCCGTTTTCTGCGCCTCGACGGTGCGCTGCAGCGCGACGTCGAGCTTGTCGAACTGCTCGAGCGCGCGCCGCCGCGCGCGCTCGACCTGGTCTATGTTGCCCACACGCGTGAAATCGACACGCTTGAAATCCGCCCGTTTCGCAAGCTTCTTGACGTGTTTTTTGACCCGCGGGAACGAGCCTGACATGAGCACCTCGAAAAGGCTCGGGTCCTCGTCGTCAGACATATCAGCGGGCAAAAGCAATACCAATTGACCACGAACTAGGTCAGACGCAACTCTGCTGAACGACGTTCACAAGCTTTTGGGGGGTACGAAATTTATAGAGATGCTAGGCAAACTACTTTAAATACGCGATCCGCGGATTGTAGCATGTGTTCAGCGTGACCCAACTCCCAGCGATCCTCCCACACGCACGTGACCTGGCACTTTGTGCGCGGTGGTTACGAGCGAACCCACCAACCAGATTTGTCGTTTACCAACCAAAAAATGCCCAGCACAGACCGCATCCTGAAATACCAGAAGATCTACCAGTCGAAGCCGCACGTGCCGCTGTGGATGCGCACGCCGCACTCGAAGCTTATTGTGTATCCTTTCTACGCTCTGTTCGCCGTGAGCTGTGTCGGCGCGCCGGCCTACTACATGGGCCTTGCCGTGCTCGGTAAGAAGGCCAACTAAGCCCCGGATCCTTTAAACAAAACCACAAACAAGCGAGTCCCTGATGACAAGGACTTCAGCATCGAAGCAGCACGCTGCGTAAAATAGTAATTTATTAAGTACGAATTTGTGTTCGAATTTGTGCATGTAGTTTGTGAACGAATTTCGAAGCCATTGTTGCCACGAGTTTTGCAGTGAGTATGGCAGAGACCGAGCATGCTGCGCAGCTAGCTCGTCGCTTTTGAATTGAGGCTCAATGGCAGACCCACATTGCTAAGAAACGAGGCTAGGCTGCAGAACTCGAAAGACAAAAATCTATTTCTGTGGGTCTCGTATTGACCAAAATTTACCTGGTGGCTGATAATGAGCGCATCGCACATGTACATCACATGTGCCTCGTCGCCCCTGATGCCTATTCACCCTGATGCTTGTTCCCTGATGCTTGTGCACCTGATGCTTGTGCACCTGATGCTTGTGCACCCTGATGCTTGTTCACCCTGACGCTACCCAGACTTGGGCATTCAAGGAAACCATACCATCTTAAGCAAAGCAAGCCATAGTTAGCCTATATGTCTGTATGAATTCGAGCACTATACTTGCTCAGTTGTAGCCATCCACAGGGCGGACAAGTCCGCGGCCGTACGGTATGTACGCTATCATTGATGACTCAGCACCCTAGGCCTTATGCAGCTGTATGATTTGATGGCGATAATAGTCTCGCAGGTATCAGGGGCGAAACCACATATTTCCTCCCCGCCACCACTCGTAGTCTCCAGGCTCTACGAGACTACTCCAGGCGATTTCAACCCCTCGACCGTGCGTCTCCGCGCTGCTAAGGACCAAGAACCCTAGCACCTTCTACTTCGGTTGATCTTGGCCTAGACACGCAGAAGCCCTGTTTTTTTGCGAAGCGAACCATACAACAACCGCGGAGTTTGTCCGGCCATGAAGTTCGGGCAGAGCCTCGCGGTGTCCAGCGTCCCCGAATGGTGGACGCACAACATCATGTATAAGGAATTGAAGCACGAGATCAAGGATCTCACGGCAACCCCTGCTGGTTTCAGCAAGTCCGGGTACCAAACGCTCGTGGAGTCGTTCCGCGACGAGTACGCGAACGTGAATCTGTTTGTGTCGTGCAAAACGAGCGAGATCGAGTACCGCTTCCAGCAATGCCACCAAATGATCCGCCAGCTCGCGGCATCCGGCCCGCAGGACGAGGCGCTCCTCGAGCTGAAGAAGGAGATCGCGCGGCTCACGCAGGACATCCAGAATCTGAGCCGCTTCATCACGGCGCAGTTCACGGGCTTCCGCAAACTCATCAAGAAGTACCGCCGCCACGCGCCAACGCAGCAGCTCGAGCAGCACCGCGACCTCGAGGAGATCAGCGAGCTGCTCGCGTCGAAGGACAGCTTCGCGAAGGTCGACTTGACGCCGCAGTTCTTGGAGCTCAGCGTGCTCTACAAAACGCTGCGCACGCAGAACTTCGACGAGTACGTGAAAAAACCGGAGCGCGCGACGTCCATCGTCGACCAGATGGCCGAGTTCGATGTCGAGCTCGTCACGGCGCCTTCGCTAACTGTGTACCGGTTCTGGATCCACCCAGACAACCTCATGCAGGTCAAGGTGCTGCTGCTCAGGCACATGGACCTGCTCTCGCCGAACGGGCTGCAGAAGGACAGCCGGCTGGTTGACGAGCTTACGCGCTCGATCTACTTGGACACAAAGGAGCTGCAGTCGGCGCGCAACCTGAAGGAGCCCGCGCAGATCCGGCAAATCAGACTCGGGTCCGCGCAGCCGAACGCGTTTTTGTTGGCGCCCATGGGCGGCACGCGGCACCCGGCGAAGATGCCCATCAGCGCCGAGCAGTGGCAGCTCGTGGTGGACGGCCACAACGACGAGTTCTGGAGGTCCGTCGAAGCGGACGCGCACGCGTCCGTCGGCGCGCAGCTCGCCGGCGCGTGGGCGCTGTCCCATAAAGTGCGGCCCGTCGTCGATCTGGAGATGCACTGCCTCCGGTTCAAATCCGGCACGGCTGCCGACAAAATCAGCGCGCGCATCAGCGTGAACGCGCGCGTCGACGGCCACGTCTTCCCGTACGCCGTTCTCGAGATCCGCACGCGCACGCAGGCCTCGTGGGTCGACGCGCTGAAGGACAACTCGCTGCTGTACGCCGTGTCGCCGTCCTTCTCGCTCTATGCGTGGGCGCTGCTGACGACGCGGCCGCATCAGGTGCTAGTGAGGCCGAGCTGGCTCGACACTCTTGAGGACGACGTCGATATCCGCGCGCTGCCGTCAGAAAGCGGCACGAACGGCAGGCTTGATGTGAGCGGCGACGCGAACGGCGACGCGAACGGCGACGCATCGAGCCGATTCCGGCCGTCGTCGCGCAAAAGCATTGGAAACCTGAGGCTCGCGCGCGAGCCGGGCAGCTCGGCAGACACCCAAGCGACGTCGCCGGAGTCGCCGCCGCGGCGGCGCTACTGGAACGAGTTCGATGACGGCGACGAGTTCCAGGACGACTCGAACGTGCATTTCTTCGACGAGATCGACGCCGAGCTGCAGCGCGCGCGCACGGCGGCGAAGCTCGCGCAGCCCGTCTACAAGATCGGCGAGGGCATGCGCCGGCATCTCTACACATGGCTCGACCGCCGGCCGTCGTCGGACATGGACTCGTCGGCGAGTGTGCGCAGCATCGACTCGCAGAGCTCTAACGAATCGCGCATGCGCTCCTATTCGCCGCGGCTGAGCTTGAGGAGGCAGTCGCAGAACTACGGCGCGTGCGAGGACGGCTTGCCCGAGCACAGAGAGCCGAGCGACCCGGGGCTTCTGTTCTACACGACACTGCTTTTCACGTCGAGCATCGTCATAGTCGGGCTCGTGTTCTACTTGCTGCTCACCGAGGACATGGCGCACATCTCGACGTTTGTCAGAGCGTTCCTCGTCGGCGCGCTCTCCGTGTCGCTGTGTCTCGCGCTCGCGGGATACGTTATCTACAACCTGCGGAGCCGCTCCGGGTGGAAGAGCCAGATGCTCGTGCATGTCGCACTGCTGACGGTCGTGTGTTTCGGCGTCGGCGGGGCGGCGAATATTGCCATACCAGTTTGAGGTGGGATCAATGGAGGATTGGATCAGTTCGTGAATGAATAGAATTCCAAAGATCGATGGGATCGGATGAATGGGATATTTTGACAACCGAAGAATAATGAACCGCCTATGTATATAGCTTAATGTAACAATCTTCGGTTACCGAGACTCGCAACCACGTTCGCTAACTAAATCAGCGGCTGGTCGTCCAACCAGTCGAGGAAGTCAGGCGCAAAGTATGTGATAAACAGCGTCGCGCCGGCGCGCAGCACGCCTTGCGCGGCTTCAAAGGCCATCGTGCGCAGATCGAGATACCCTTTCTCGGCCGCGGCGTGCAGCATCGCGTACTCGCCGCTTACTTGGTAAGCAGCGATCGGGTAGTCGGCACAGATCTCTGCGGCGTCGGCAACAACGTCCAGGTAGAAAGTCGACGGCTTCATGATGAACGCATCGGCGCCCTCACTGATGTCTCTCCTCAGCGCCCTCCTTGCTAAGCCACGGCCACCGGGAGGCAGCTGGTAGGCCCGGCGATCGCCCGATTTTGGCGTGCTCGCGGCGGCGTCCCTGAAGGGGCCGTAGAGGCTGCCTGCGAATTTGGCCGAGTACGACATGACCAGCGTTTTGTACGCGAGATCCTCGGCGAGCAGCGCCTCCTTGATCTCCACAATGCGCCCGTCGATCATGTCCGAGGGCGCAACGGACTGGGCGCCGGCCCGCGCGTAGGCGACGCTGACTTCGGCGAGGCGCCTCACGCTGGCGTCGCGGATAATCGAGTTGTCCGAGTCTCTGAGCAGTCCGCAATGGCCAGTGCTCGTGTACTCGCACAGGCATACATCGCAAATCACAAACAGCTGCGGGAACTCTTTGCGCAACAGCTTCGTCGCTTGGATGACGGGCGTTTCGGGGTTATCGGCCCAGGATCCCTCGGGGTCTTTCCACTCCTCGGGAATCACTCCGAATAGAAGCACGCTTTTAAGCCCCTTCTTCACGAGCTTGTCTACAAACGGAATCAGCTTTTTCACACCGAGCTGCTTCTGGCCGGGCAAAGACTTGATCTCGTTCTCGGCGTCGGGGTCGGCGTGCACAAACAGCGGGTAGATCAGCATCTCTTTCGTGAGCTGCCGCTGGTTTTGCCACAGCCGGCTCACGGGCGTCGCATACCCGGAGGCGAGCAGACTGGAAATCCGTGCGTTATCAGGCATACCTTACCTTGGGCTAACCGCCGAGTCATGAGTAAAGTGGATTGGAGAGGCGGAGTGCTTATATGCGGTTCGTTGCGAGTGTTTTTCTTAATTGGGAAGCTGTGCTCCTAGAGTGTTCTGCTCCGGAGTTGACCAGCTTTTTCTGGCAGTATCAATTAGTTCTATAAGCTAAGAGGGCTCGCAGAATAGAATTAAATAGAGCAGTGAATTCGCTCTTACCGGTCTCCTCTTGCAATCAAATTCTCTTCTATCCACTTAACACATCATCTTTTGTGCAAATCCGCCAGGACTTACCATAATACCCTACTGAATGACCGACTACGTCGACTTTTCGGAGCAGCTGCGGCGCAGCCAGTATCTGGCCGACCGAGACACGGCGCTCAGCCCCGTCGTGTCGAAAATTCTCGGCCTTTTGGCCGAGCTGTTCTTCTTTTTTTATACGCTGCGCAGCGACGCTCTTTTTCACATCCGCCAATTTGTTTACTCGTTTGAGCGCACTTTCAAGTACGGCGCACGGTCGCCACAAGAAATCCGGAAGCAAGTGAGCGATTTGGCGAAGCTGCCCGAGCACGTGGCGTTTGTTTTGAAGGTGAGCCCGACCGAGCCCGCCGACGCTTTATCCACGCTGCTGAAGCACGCCACGGAGTGTGTGAGCTGGTGTGTCGGGTGCGGAGTCGAGTATGTCACGCTGTACGAGCGCACGGGTCTTTTAAAGGCCGTGCCGTGCCAGTCTGTGGCCGAACTGCTTGCGACGGGCCTTGCGAGGTATTTCGATGAATTGCCCCTCGTCGCCGTGCGCAGCGGGGCCGAAAAGGTCACTGCGGGTTCAGTGACTAACCGCGCCGATGGGCTTCCTGTTCTGGAAGTCATTTTGGCTGCGGAATCGAGCGGCAGGCCGCTCATGGTCGAGCTTGCCAATGAGTACTCGCAGGAGCTTGCAAATGGCGCGCTCGCCTCCAGCGACATCACTGTCGCTAAGGTCGACCGCGACGTGCAGCAGCGCATTGGCAGCGAGCCGGATTTGCTGGTTTCTTTCGACTCAAACCTCGATGTCGACGGGTTCTCGCCGTGGCTGCTGCGGGTCACCGAATTGTTCTGCTTGCCCGATAATGAGGGCGTTTTCCACTACATGGTGTTCAGGAAGGCGCTCGATAAGTTTGCCTCGGTCAAGATTAATTTGGGTGCTTAGCTCCTCCCTTAGAATATATCATCGAGACCAGATATGTAAGGTTTTTATTTGAAAATAATAATTGGATGATACGGGTCCTACAAGTGCTCTGCACACCTCTAAATAAAGTTTTCACTTCCGTCGTCGATATGCAGCATATCTAATTCGAGTGTAAACAAAAAGATAATGACGTAAGCGGGATCAGGCTGAGACCTACTTCAAACAACTAGTGACACACCAAACAATCTGCATTCGCAATGGATTTTAAGGTCCAAGTAGCGGTACGAGTGCGTCCTGCTGACGGGGAGTCTGTGATAGCGACGACGAAGCAGGAAGTGCGAGTCCTCGACTCCTCCGCGCGCACGCAAAAGCGGCAATTCACCTTTGACCGCGTCTTCCCACACCTCGCGACGCAACGCGATGTGTTTGAGTTCGGCGGGCAGATCGTTGAGCATTCCTTGGAGGGCTACAACGCTTGCATATTCGCCTATGGCCAGACCGGGTCGGGAAAGTCACATACGATGCTCGGCACGCCGCAGGATCCGGGGCTCGTGCCGCAAGTCTGCCGGCAGATCTTCAGGTTCGCCGAGGACGTGAAAAACGAAACAGCCGTCACAATCCGTGTCTCTTTTCTCGAGATCTATAACGAGCATATCCGGGATCTGCTCGTTAAGCATGCGAATTCGCTGAAGATCCGCGGCGGCGAGGACTGCCACGTTTCCGGACTCAGCGAGCACACTGTGGAGACCGTCGACCACGTCGTTGCGCTCCTGAAGCTCGGCGCTGCGAACCGCGCGACGGCGGCCACAAAGATGAACGACACGTCGAGCCGCAGCCACGCCGTCGTGACGCTGAGCATCAAGCAGCAGCTCGTAAGCGACAAAGCCGGTGAGGTCCAAGAGAAGACAAGTACTCTGCGGCTTGTGGATTTGGCCGGGAGCGAGCGCGCCGCCTCAACGGGCGCGACCGGCGACCGACTGAGGGAGGGCGGCAACATCAACAAGTCGCTCGTCACGCTAGGCCGCGTCATTTCGACGCTGGCTGCCTCTGAGGGCCAAACTGTGAGCCAGGTAATTCCGTACCGAGACTCTGTGCTCACACGGCTGCTGCAGCCGAACTTGGGCGGCAACTCGCGCACGGCGATGATCGCGTGTGTGTCGCCGCTCCGCGATAGCCTCGACCAAACCGTGAGCACGCTACGGTACGCGGCGCAGGCTAAACGCATCACGACGCGCGCGAAGATCAACAAGGACGTGCTTTCGTCGCAGGCCAAGAACGAGCAGCTCCAGCAGATGCAGCAGGAGCTCGCGGAGCTCCGCAAACAGCTGAGCGAGCACACGACGGAGGAGGACAGGCTTTTAGAGGAGTCGCGCATGGCGAAGCTCCTGCAGTTCTATGAAGACGAGGCGGCGCGCGAGCGCGTGCGCGCGAACTTGATGGAGCGGCAGCGCGAAGCCGCCGACGAGCGCGCGCTCGCGCTCGCCGACTATGTGCGGGAAATCGGCGGCCAAGGCATGAGTTCTGTGGATCTGCGCCATGCCGCGAGCTTTGAAGAGATCATCGAGGAGCGGAACCGGCTGGAGGCCGATGTGCAGAGCGATCATTTAGAGATGAAGCAGAGTTTGCAGAGATGGAAGGCGCGGCTCGAAGTGATCACTTAGAGGCAGGGGCCGAAGGCGCGGTTTGACTGGTAAGTATCTAGCATGTATTGTGTTTATAGCACGCGTTCAATCCCATTTATGACATGGATGGTATGCGGACTCTTATGCATGTAATTAAATTCATTGAACGATTTTACTCTGATTTCGTCTCACTTAAGCTAGGATCCCCCCATAGCGGAAACCATCGCCCATAGTTAGTAATGGACGACGTTCAGGTCTTGACGGCGGCGCTGCCCGAGGAGACGCAGCAGCTCGTAGCCGAGATCTCGCACGACGCCTTCGAGAAATACGACCACGAGAACGACATAGCCGCGTACATCAAGAAGAATATAGAGGCCCGCGACAGCCCGACTTGGCAGTGCATTGTTGGGTCGAGTTTCGGGTCGTATGTTGCGCATTCAGGGGATAACTTCATCCATTTGAAGGTGCGGGCGACTGTGCGCGAGAAGTCGGGCTGGTTTTACGTGCTGCTGTTCAAGGCGTGAACGCGCTGTTCAATGTGGTGTTGAACCGCTGTCAACCGCGCCGACCACGCTGTCTACCGCTTTCGGTATGCAACGCGTTCAGACTGGCCCTAATAGCAAGGCCATGCGACGACCCAACGTCAACCGACTGAGAATTGCGAGCTCCGCAGAGATCAATATTTATATAGACGAATGTCATTGAACTAACCATTGCGCGGCCACCACAATCACATGCCACTCCTCTCCTCTTATTTAGCACATGTACCGCCTCTCCCGCCTCAATTGAGTGCGAGCACCATCACTCTACCGAAAACAGTCATTCCGGAGGGGGTCGACCCCAGCCAGAGCGCGAGGGTACGGGTCGAAGTCCGCTGGCTACGCCATCACTGCTGCCTGTGTTCGAACCTCTAAACAGCAATTGATGGACTTTGAAGACAACAATCCCCTGGGCGTCAGTGACGACGACCTGCCGCGGCCGCGGCTGCAACCGGCGAGCTCGCACTCGTCGATTCCGAGCCAGCGTATTGTCATCAACGAAGCGACGAAGTCGAGGGAAGGCAGCGGCCGCGGGCACATCACCTACACGATCCGGCTCGCGCCGGGCACGACTGTGCGGCGTAGGTACAGCGATTTCGAGTCTCTGCGCAAATTGCTGCGCCGGCTGTTCCCGTGCATAGTTGTGCCGCCGATCCCGGAGAAGCATAGCCTTGGCGCGTACGCGACGAATCCGGCGCACGCGCACGAGGACTCGCGCGTCATTGAGCACCGCCAGCGCACGCTCGCGAATTTCCTGAACCGGTGCGTCGCGATCCCGGCGATCCACGACTCGTGGGCGCTCGAGCGGTTCCTGGACCCGAACACGAGCTGGAAGGAGGTGCTGCAGAGCGAGCGCGTCACGAGCCTGCCGGCGAACCCCTTGCAGGCGCCGCCGACCGACGTGAGCAAGGCGACGAAGGCGCACTCGTACCTGCCGATCCCGAGCTCGAACGCGTCGCTGAAGTCGAGCGACGAGGACGAGAAGGCGGAGGCGCTCGCGAAGGAGTACGAGTCGGTCATCGGGCAGGGCCTTGAGAAGCGCGCGCGCAAAATCAACCGGCACTACGCGACGCTCGCGACGGAGTACGCGGACCTCGGCGGCCAGTTCAACTCGTTCAGCCTCGACTCGCAGGACCAGTTCGAGCGGTTTGCGCCGGCCGTCGAGAAGTTCGGCCAGGCCGTCGACCAGGGCTACCTGTCGACGAACAAGCTCGTGGACGAGCTCGGCGTGCAGTTCACAGAGCCGCTCGCCGAGAGCGTGCAGCTCGCCGTCACGGCGCGCCAGGTCCTGCGGTACCGCCGGCAGCGTGAGCTCCAGGTCCACATGGTCGCCGACGCGCTCGCGCGCCAGAAGAAGCAGCTGGAGGCTCTCGTGCGCGCCGAGGCCGAGGCCGAGCGCATGAACGCGTACCTGCACGCCGATGACCGCATCGAGGTCGCGACGAGCGGCACAATGACGGCGACGGCCGCGACGCTGCATGCGACGCGCAGTGGTAACAGCGCCATTTCCGACGAGAGCGCGCAGGATCGCGAGCACGGTGGCGAGCAGGAGGAAGGTGAAGAGCAGGATGAGGATCGCGAGGATCGCGAGCAGGGCGAAGAGGAGAGTGGAGAGCAGGATGAAGAGGTGGATAGCGAGGATGGTGAGCAGTATGACAAGCGGTATAACGAGCAGGACGAACAGGATGGCGAGAACGACGCGCAGTTCGAGGACGGGTTTGAAGGAAGCCTCGACCTCGGCTTCGGCGAGAGCGACCTTGCTGGCGACCTCGACAGCCTCGATAGCATAGACAAAGACGCGTTCGCGAACCGGAGCACGGACTCGGCAGACCGCAGCACGGACTCGGCGAACGGCACGGACTCGGCGAACGGCACGGACTCGGCGAGCCGCAGCGCGGCGCAACCGGCGGCGCGCGCGGCGCGCAAGTTCCGCCTGCCGGGCTTCTCGCATATCAACCACGCATTGCAAGGCATGATGGACGTTGACCCGCAGACGACGCGGCGAAACAACATCACGCGTGCGCGCGAGCGCATTCAGCAGCTGAAGGCCGCGCTCGAGGTCGCGAAGGTCGACGCGAAGGTCGCGCAGCAGGCAGTGTCTGAGGAGATCGAGCGCTATAACGCGGCGAAGCACGAGGACATCCGCGCGCTCGTGCGCGCGTTTGTGCGCTGCCATATCGAGTGGGCCGAGAAGAACCTGGAGAGCTGGACCGAGGCAAGAGAGGCCATTGTCGACTCGTGACACGCCGCGTCATGGAGCCGTAGCACATGAGTAGCTGGTCCAAGAGTATCTGACAAATTCTGCCACGGCGATATATTTTTCACATACCTTACATACCATATAGCATAATTATTTTTCTGTGGAGCTTTGCGCAAATCAACAGGTGCGCAACTTAAGTACGGGTTGTACTGCCTGACTACATCACTGCAGCCTGAGCACTGGCGCGCCGGACAAGGGTTTCGAGGTGTTTGGTTGCGGGTTAGGAGGCATTCGCGAGGCGCGGAGTAGCCTGGTGTGCTCTAGCCGGAGTAACAGTGCCGGTTCGATAATTGTCCTATAGTCTAACTCTTAGTCTAACTCTAACCTGTATAACATACTCGAGGCACTTTTGCAGGCCTCTGTTGTTGAGGAGCCACGTGAGGGAGCCGCGAAGGACCACGATTTGGAGCCACAGCTTGCCATCACTACTGACCTAGAAGCACAGAATACAAACTGCGGAGAATCAAACCGGAATATTAAACCTTATAACTCGATAACGTATATGTTTACATGTGGATAAACCCCCTAAACCCACAAAACATACTACCCTCCACAGATCAACCATTCCACGGATCAGCACAGATGGGCCGCAAACTGCTACGCGACGAGGTCCCTGTGCTCCCTTGCAAAGTCCGTGCACTCTATTCATGGTCTGGTGAAGGTCCCCAAGATCTTGGCTTTGTTGAAGGCGACGTCATCGAGGTATTTAACAATGGCGACGGAGATTGGTGGACCGGCAAGCTGAAGCGCACGAAGCAGGTCGGGAATTTCCCGCGCAACTTCGCTGAGTACGTCGATGCCAATCAGGAGACGATCTCGGCCGCCAAAACAACGGCCATGCCCACCGTGGATTCGAACATGATCCCGATCGATTTCAGCACGGTGTCGCTCTCGGACCTCGCCATCTCCGACCCGCAGGCCGGCGAGCCGCCGAGCCTCGTCAGCAACAAAGTCTCGCGGCTCGATCCGGGAACGCCCGAACTGAGCTCGAGTTTGTTCGGATCAAAGCGCAGTAATAAGTCCGCGCAGGAGATCATCGACGAGATTAGCTCGGAGATGAACCAAAAGTTCTTGGATGATATCAACTTGGATATGCACCCTGAGGATCTGCTCGGAAGCACGTCCAGTGCCCCGAAAGATCCTGTGGGCTCGCCGGTTCCGCCGCCGCATCGCAGCCTGCGCAGCTCGACGAATTCGCGCTACTCCACGAACTCGCGCTACTCCACGAACTCCCACTCGGCGTATGCGCGCCACTCGCGGTCCCAGAGCCTTGTTCCGGAAGAGGCCGTTTCCGCCGACCAGCAGCCGAAAAAGGCGCCTACGGTAGACCGTCCTACGCTGGGCGTCGGCAACGGCATCTACGACGCGGCTGAGGCTACAAACAACGAGCTGAAGATGCCTGTCGTCATGCCGAGCGAGGCCGCAGTCGTCGAGGCTAAAGACGAGCCGAAATCCTCGGCGCTCACGGGCCCGGTTCTGAGAAAAGCGAAGCTCTCGTCACCGAAACTGTCGCCAGAGCTGTCGCCCGACTTATCGCCGCAGCTTTCGAACCTGTCCTTCCAGCCTGTATCGCCCATGCTCGATCAGGAGATCCCTTTCGATCCGCGCGAATTCAAGCCGGAAAGGCCCATTGGTGCGCATATTGGCAGCCATTTTGAGAACGAGTACACTCCGTCGGCTCCAGCCTCGGTGCATGCACAGGACTCCGATGCAAGCCAAGCGTTGGTCTCTAAACCTCCGGCGACGCACTCGGCGCCGGTTGTGGCCAAGACAATAAGCAAGGCGTACAGCATGCGCAAAGACCCGCCGCCAGCATCCCAGCCAGCCCCGCAGAAACTGAACTTCTTCCAGCGGCTGCTGCCCATGAATAGCGCGACGCTGAAACGACGGTCCTCGCGGAGCTCGATGAAGTCGTCGAAATCGTCGAAATCCACGAAACTCGGCGGCGCGCTGCGCACCGTCAAATCGAAGTTCGCGTTCCTGCGCGATAACAGCGACGACGACGACCTGTACCCGACAAATGTGCCTGTAATCAGCCAGCCTGCGGCGCCGCAAGTAAAGAGAACACTGACGGCTCGCGACGTCATGAGCAAGAGCGTTAACAAGGGCAGCGTCGGTGCGTCGGCAGCGGCCCCCGCACCAGCTCTTAGTGGGTCCACAAGCACGCAGTTTGGCGGCATAAGCTCAAGCTTTACCGGCACGAGCAGTGCTCATGGGGCCGGCAGCATCGGCGGGTCGAGCGGTCCTGCATCGAACTGGATCGAATCACGCCGCGATCTGTACCGCGCACAGACGCTGGGCCCGCGCGATATCGCCAAGCGCCGGCAGGAGCTCGAGCTGCAGGGCGTGAATTGTGCGGATCTCGTTGAGGGTCTAGATGAGCCCGATTTCCACGACTACCGTCTCGAGGACTTTATGGCTGTGGACGACGCGGTGCTGCACATGAGCACATGGCCGCAGCTCATGACTCCATCCGTCTTCGCGAGCAGCCGCATAGGCCGGCATTTCAAAGATCCAATTGAGCGCGTCCGCGCCGTTTTCCTTCTTTGCAGCACGCGCATTGAGCACGTAGATCAAAGCGCGCCCCACAACTCTGTGATGCAAACGCGGCGCGCGACGCCGCAAGAGCTCGCGGCGACTGTGCAGCAGATGTGCCAGGGCGTCGGCGTTGAGTGCCAGATCGTCGAGGGGCATTTGCGCAAAGTCGACCGGCAGGTGGACCGGCAAGGAAGCCGGACGGCCGACCACCAGCACCTCGTGAGTGTCCCGCATTTCTGGAACGCCGTGAAGGTTAATGACGAGTGGCGGCTGCTGGACGCGCGCTCGGCGGCGCTGTGTGGCGACGAAGACGTCGTGAACTTGTTCTACTTCCTAACGCCGCCGGCGCAGCTGCTTTTCTCCCACGTGCCCGTGGACAGCCGGCAGCAGTTCTTGGCCCAGAGCTTGCAAAAAAACATGGCCGCGCTGCTGCCGCTCGCCGCGCCGGCGGCTTTTGCCCACAACGTCGTCTTCGACTCGTACTGGCTCGGGGCCACTCGCCTTACGGACCTCGAGGTCGGCGAGCTGCAGCTGCGTGTGCCGAACACGTCGGACGACCTAATTGCGACGGTGGACGGACACGCGGCACTGGCTCAGGCCTTCTATAAAGACGGCAACCGTCTTTTCCGCGTGAAGGCGTTCGTCCCCGCGCGGCAGAAGCAGGCCCTGCTGCAGATCTTTGCCGTCGACAAGCGGTCGAACCACAGTGACTCGCGCGAGCTGCTGTGGAGCGTCGAGCTGCGGCACGTCAGCGGGCTCGAGCACAACTCTCCCTTCGAGTTTGTCGAGCGGCACTCGGCGCCGATTCTGGCTGCGAACGATTTCTACGTTTGCGAGCCGCAGTGCCGCGCGCTCTCCGGCGGCGACGTCTACAACTTCCGCATCGACAATTTCAGCAAGCTCGACCGCGCGGCGCCGCAATTGAAGGGCATGAAACAGCCGCAGCTCGCGATCCAGTCGCCGAGCGGCCGCCTCACCCGCATGGTGCCCAAGGGCACCGACGTTTGCGACGAGTTCCGCACGAGTGTCAAGACGATGGAGGTCGGTGCGTGGCGTGCTGTGGGGAGAGATAGAGAAGGCGAGTGGGTGCCGTTTGCCGAATGGTTCTGCTCGTAGTTCTGCTCGTAGTTCAGTAGGTATTTATTAACATTAGCAAGAATGTATTCCTTGGTTGTTTATATAGTTCGCGTAGCTCTACACCTCGTCAAGCACACTCTGCCAACCACACACTGCGCTAATCACGCTGCGCGCCAATCACACCGCGCTCCAATCACACCACACCAATCACACAACAATGTATATCACATATGACCCATATGAGCTAGTCAAAGCCGCATAATGCCTCATATAGTACGTTAATTGTAAATAATGAAAAAGAATGACAATTTCCAGCATCAGGTAGCCCTTTGCACTCTGGTCAGCGGTAATCTTAAATCACCTTACCACTGAACAGCATGACGGACAGAACGGTTGTGGAACTGGCCATTAAGGACATGTATCCCGTCATAAAGAAAGCAGGCTTGGGCCGGAAGCTTTCTATCGAGGAGATGAAAGTAAGGAGCCGCAGAATAGTCGGGGGCAGCCGCGGCGCGGAGCTCCAGAAGAGCCTCGAGAAATTCGCCCTGCGACGCGCCGAGGTGATCGAGCCACTACCGGCTGGAGACGCTGTGAAGGTCAGCACGACCAAAGTCGAGAAGACGCCGCGGAAGCGGGTGTGGCGTGCGGACAAACAGCTGACGATTTTGGGCGTCGATCCCATTGCTATGTGGGGCTTCGGCTTCCACGAAGAGACCTGTCCCATCTGTCTTGACTCGTTGATATCGATTTGCGGGGACTGCGAGGATGCCGGTGACACGAGTGCGTGCTGCGTCAATGTCGGCGAGTGCCGCCACGCCGTCCACGGCCATTGCTTGCAGAAGTGGGTCCATAAAGACATCTGTGTTGTTTGCCGCCAGCCGTGGAAACTGGAGAAAACGGTCCCTATTGTATAAGAGTGCATCCACTTGTGTGGCATATATTTTTATTTACAGCATATTGTATTTTAATCCCGAACTTCAACTGGAGCTTCAATTGGGCTTGCGTCCTGCGCGGGCCTCAATCGCGCTGGCTCGTATTATTTCTGCTTGCGTGTCTGTTTCATAGGAGTCTGGTAATATGCACTCGCATAATATTCACTCGTATTAGTCGCAGCCCAGGAACAATGTGTTCCTAGCGCATCAGCTCCTCATTAGCGAGCTCAATTGTATTGCTGCTTCCCGTGGATAAAACTCCTGTCATATGAGTCACCCTCGGGTCTGCCCACAAAGACACCCATCCCTGGGACGCGTCAATGGAGGCAATGTAAGCGACTCCTAAATTAACAAATTGGTCTGAAAAATTCCGCAGCTAAATTCAAAGCAGCTCTAAACATACCTCACGCAGATTGTGGGCCATACCACACTAGTCAGCAACGCGACGCACTATCGAAGGGCGTATGGGCAGACGTACCTAGACCCACCGAGCTGAGAACGCGGACATCTTGGCCCAGCCCACACTCTGGTCCATGTGTGATACAGCCTGAGTACGCAGCGAGCACTCAATTGGAACGTACTGGCTTCAGTGAGGCATTATACACAGATACTCTACGGATAATTTATAGTCATAGCTTGCTAATTAGCACTCCGGGGTGAGCGATCTCGCGCCCTAGTTATGCATATTTCCTGCTTGGAAGAATGCATGAGGGATGAGACACGAGCTCGAGAGCCCGTAAACTTCAGCTATTCGGACGCCGCATATCCGGAGATTTGTCTCGCGAAATTGATGGTAGGGCCATCGGCAATCTTCTCGCAGCCCCTTCGAAGAACGCCACTATAAATACATATGACGTAGACCGCGACCGTTAAAGTTGATCAACACCAAGGTTAGGGCACTAAGCACAACAACAAACTCCTTCGCAGTAACCACCTCAGCAACCGTTCAGCTGCCTTTATTTTGTACGGGTAGTCAGCCCCGATCGAAACTCTAGAGAAGACCAGGGCACCCGTCACGGATCAGACCATCGTGATCCCTTCTTGATACACAACACCGTTCTTCGCCCTTTTTTCTCTGTCTTACCCCTTCTTTAGCATATTATTTGACCAGCAGATGGCACTGCAGACCGAGCTCGTGTCTCAGGACAGCTCGCGGTCCATCCGGTCTCTTCGCGAGATTCCGCTCGTGAACGCGTCGTTCGACGGCGATTTCGACACATGGCTCGACAAGACAAGCTGTAACGGCACCCTGCCGCTGGCGGCGTCGAGCCCGGGCGAGGAAACCAGCTACGATGCAGGGACTGTGTTCAGCCATTTGTTCGCGGAAAGAGCCGACTCGTCCACGCTCAATTCCGGCACCGACCAGGAACAGGTCTTGGCGAGGATGCTCGAAAATTTTACCGAAAATGCCGGTGATTCGAGGGGCTCTGCACTGGACGAGCCTCGCAATGAGATTTCAGCACCCGAGAATCGCGAGGAGATGCAAACTAGTATGAACTCACTAGAACATGCTGAAGGCGATGAGGCGCCTGAAAATGCCATCGCCCCGGCGCCCGGCGCCGCGCGTTCTCCGGGAAACGCCTCTAAAGAAGCAATTGAGCATGTATTGACGCATGAAAAGGACTCAATGCCGCCTCAGATGCCTGGCGAAACAAACAAGATGCCCGACGAGCCGACCTCGGCTGAGCCCATAAACAGCAACACCGACGCGCCGTTTACTCCTATAAAAGCCGTAGTACCCTCAGAAGTGCCGACGCCGGCAGACACGCCGTGGACTCCTCCGGTGCCGTCTAACAGTTTCTCGACACCTTTGAAAGCGCACTCGACGCCGCTGGCGACGCCGCCCGTAGCCACGCCGACCCGCGCGGGGCGCACGACTTCCGCAGGCTCGAACGACGCCTCTGCCGGCGCAAAACTGGAGGAAGTGACGCGACACGCGGGCGTGCTTGCGTCGATGCGCGAATACGTCGAGACGTGGGCGCCCGTTGCGTACCGCAGCGTCACTGCGGCCGCGGCGCTGAAGCGCGACGCGACGGCGCTCGCGACGTCGCTCGTGGCGCTCGTGCGCGAGGAGCCGGACCCGGCGCATTTCGCGAGCCAGTACTACCAGCTGCGCGAGGCGTACTCGTCCCTGCTCACGCCGAGCGCCCTGACCGGCGAGCCGGACCCCCCGAAGGACTCGCGCCGCGACAAGAAGCGCAGCGCGAAGTGGGAGACGTCCTGGGACGACCGGCAGCTCGTGGACTCGCTGATGACTCTGCTGCGGACGTCGCCCGGGTTCCTGGCCAGCGCCATCGCCCAGCTGACGACGTTCGAGTTGAAGGCGTTCATTGGCGACCTCGGCGAGTCGCCGCTCGACGTGTACTTCCACGGCGTGCTCGGCTCGGGCCGGCGGCGGCCGCAGATGCTGGCGAACATCGTTAAGGAACTGGATAGACTGAAGGACGAGAAGCTGCCTGCGTTTGTGGCCGCCGTGCTGCACAAATTCTCGGGGCTCGCGCTCGGCGCGCTGCCGCCGCACACGAAAACAAAGCTCGACCGGTTTCTTAGGCTCACTTTAGAGGGTGCGACGGCGCCGGCTTTCGACCGCATCTATGCCGAGCTGCTGCCTGACGAGTTCTCCGTTTTCATCAGTGCGGTTTCGGGGATCCCGAGCTGCCGCGGCCTCGTCATGAACGAGCTGCGCGCCTACGTGTCGGCGGTCATCGAGACGCCGCACATCTTCGGCGTTTGTGAGGACGTGTTCATCGACTCCGAGGTCGCGTGCTTTTTGCACGAGCTCAGCAGCAACATCTGCAGCGACGCCCAGCTGCCGTTGCCGCGGCCTTTATCGCCGGAATGCTGGGAACCGGACGAACTGATCGCCGTTATGGCGAGCGATATCGTGCTGCTGTACCGGTGTCTCTTGCCGAACCGGTCCGTGTCGCCGCCGTTGTCGGCATCGTCCACGGACTCAGAGGGCGAGTGGTGCCTCGGAAGCATTCGCGAGGACCTCGTGCCCGTCATTGACGCCCTCGCGCGCGCCGACGGATGGCAGATTTTCAAGGTCGGTGAGGACGGGCTTGTGAACGATGTCGGCAGTTTCGACGCTGAGGATGAGGACGACGAAGAGGATGGGGAGGACGTCGAGACCGTAGAGTTCATAGATGCGGCCGCTACGGGCGTTTTTCCTGGCACGGCGCATGGCACGGCGCATGGCACGGCGCATGGCACGGCGCATGGCACGTCGCATGGCACGTCGCATGGCACGTCGCATGGCACGTCGCATGGCACGACGCAACTCAACAGCGCGGCGCCTCCTGACAGCGCGGCGCCGCGTGCAGCGCGCACGGCCTCTCATACACGCGCACTGCCTCTAAACACGGTCATTGCCATTGCGAAAGCGGAAGGGTCGACGGTCGCCGAGAGGCTCGAGAACGCGCGCGAGGACGCGCGGCTGCGCGGCGACTTTGTCGCCCTCCTCGACCTCGAGGGCGAGCTCACAAGCCAGCACGTACGGCAGCTCCGCGAGCGCACGATCCGCGCGCAGCTGCGGTGCAGGTACCTGCGGCGCGTGCTCGACGACGCGGCGCGCGGCCAGCGGCAGACGCGCCAGCGCATTGCATCGCTGCTCGCCGTGCTCGACGTCGTGCGCGTGCACGTTTGGTACACGCACGAGGCGCGCGCGTCGCCGGCGTTCACGCGCTCGCGCGGGCTGCTTGCGGCGCTGTACCCGGAATCGGGCGCTTCGGAGAAGCGCACGCGGCGGCTGTCGCTGCTCGGGTCCTACACGGAGTCGCCGTTCGCCGTGTCGAACCTGAAGCCGGGCAAGCTGAACGACCGCGAGGTCGAGATTGTGACGACGTTTCTAAGGCGGCACCAGCTGCGCAACGTCATCCCGGCGGAGGAGAAGTTCACGCGCGCACTCGTCGAGACGGCGCAGCTGACCCTGAGACTGCTCGAGCGTGACGCGCTCGTGAACTACGTGCTGTTCAAGCGGGACAGGCAGTTCCAGCAGCAGTTCCGCCAGCAGCAGCAGCAGCTCCAGCAGCAGCTCCAGCAGCGGCCGGGCGTGCCCGTTACGAAGCGCGGCAGCCACCACCACCGGCGGTCGTCGCTCGGCTTGTTCGACTTCTTTGACACCGTGACCCACAAACCGCCGCTGACCTTGCATACAACGACATCCACGCATTTCTTGGGGCTCGCTAGCAGCCACGACTCTTTGCGCCAGCCGCCGGTGCGGCCGGCTTCTGAGGAGTCGCCGAGCCTGAAGCTCGGCCCGCCGCGCGCGCCAACAACGGCCGAAGTGCAGGCGCTCGTACTCTCAGACCTCGGCCGCCGCTTTCTGTCCGTCGGCACGGAAACCGATAAGTACATGCAGCAGACGGGCCGCATGCTGCTCGAGGGCGACGCGCCCGAGCTGCAGCCGCTCATCGACGACATCAGCGTGCGCGGCAGCCCGCTGAACCGCTTGAAGGGCGTCGAGCAGCTCGTCGCGTACGCGAGAAAGATCGAGCCGAACCAGAGCCTGTTTGAGTACCTGTGCCGCGCTCTAGGCCGCGAGCCCGGCTCGCTGTACGCGGACCTGCAGGTGATCTCGCTGTGCGTGGATCAGAAGGTTTTGAAGCAAAGCGCCGCTTTTGAGGAGTGTGTGAGCGCGGCAACTGCTGTTTTGGAAACGGCCGTGGCGCGCAGCATGGACTACGCGGCGCGGTTCCTGCGGTACTACATGGAGTCCACAACAACAACAACGCCGAAGATGGCGCTCATGGGCATCAATGACTCCGCAGAGATCTGGGCGTTCTGCGCGCGGCAGGGCAACCGCGAGGCCCAAGAGCGACTCGCCGAGCTGTACATGAAGTTCCCCCATCTTCCTTTGGAATTGAAGCCGTTCACGCGGCCCTCGGTTGTCGACGGGTTAGAAGGCGAGCAGCTGAGAGAGGCCGTGTCGCTGCACTGGCTCGCCCTCGCCTCGCGCATTTGATCGCGCGTTTAGCATTCGCATAGTGGCACAGTTCACGCATTTGTATTTTAGTTATTTATTCAGCATCGATATGGAAATGCGCGGTATTGAGTAGGTGCGGCATGCAGTATATATTATAGAACGAGTCGTATACGTCATTAAGTGCGGTATCATAAAGAGTGGAACACTCGATCAATGCAGGTCATTAGCGGTCATCACATATACGGCCAAAGCCATTAGAGCTCGTCTCTAGCTCTCTCAAATTGAACTGTCTCTCTAGCTCAGCCGTCCCTCTAGCTCGGCTGTCTCTAACGCAGCCGTCTCAGCCGTCTCAGCCGTTTCTGATCTCTAGCTCAGAAACATTCCCAAAACCGAGTTCTCAGCGAAGTCGAATTCGTCATCACTCTCCGCCGCCGCATTCGCCTCATCCATGCATCTCTCAGAGCACAGCATGCTTTGGTACGGCGCAATGTTCCCCGACCGGTCGGCAGGATGCTTAAACCAAACAAGCACCGTCCGCCAGGGCCTCACTATGAGGCGCTTGCACTCGGTACAGACCCGGCCTATTTGCACGGCCTCCAAGATCGGAGCCACTGCGTCGGGGTGGACTTTCTCCCACTCGCTGAGCAGCCGCCTCAGGTTCTCGAAATCGATGTCCGTGCTCGACCGCATAATTGCTCGCGACGCCAACTCCTTCAGAGATACGCGCGACGCCTTCGAGTCGCGCCAGCCCTCGGGCCGCACGGCGAAGTCGTTCGGATGCGTCGTCAGCGTATCCAGCGCCCGGATCTCGAGCAGCTCAATAGGCAGCGTCTTTAGCTTGTTGTGGCCGAGGTGCAGCTCGCGCAGATTCTTGAGCTTGCCGATCTCTCCTGTGAGCTCTGTGATCGCATTCCCGCGCAAATTCAGGTACTTCAGCCGCTCAATGCGGTACACGAACGCGTCCACCAACCGGATCTCGTTCTTGCTCAGGTTCAAACTGTACAGACGCGGAGTCAGGTCGACATGGTGCACGAGCGCGCGGCACGCCTCAGGAACGGCAGTAAAACCACCGTCCTCGAGGTTGATCTCGCCTCCACTGCCTTCAAAAAGCGCGTTGATCGCGCGCTCGGCGCGCGACCGCTGCAAAGACGCCGTGTGCGACGCGCGCACTGGAACGAATTGGCCGGTCATTGACTCGCCGCTCGTGTATTTCATAGGCGGGCCGCCGGAGCCTAATCGTCGCGCTAGAATTTTGGCTTGCGAACGCGTCACCGTGGACTCGCGCATCCCGTCGTCCTCATCCTCATCAGTCGGATCATCCTCCACATCCATTTGATCGAAACTCTGCGCGCGGGCCGCATACAAGTCGGTCATTTTCACTTCGTCGTCGTCTGCAGGCGGTGGAGACGACGGAATCGCGTGGTCTGAAGACAGAAAGACAGGATCGCTTGAATTCTCATACTCGGAGTCCGCGTGCCTGCTCAAACTCAGCGCAGGGTCTGTTGAGTACGGCGGCATTGCGCCACGGTTGCTCATATCGGGGTGAGGGCGGACGCGTCTGGACTGATTCACACAATCATGGCATGCGTAGGTGAAAAGTTCAAGCTAGCAGAGTTCGGTGAGTTGCTGCTTTCTTGCTTGCCAAGATTTTATCAATATACGTATGCAGGCTAAATGTTGATACTTTTGCGACATTGATCACACAATTGAAGCAATTTAGGTGCAGACTCCACGGGCTCCGCACAGACTTCACGCTTCTGCATAGACTCCACACCTCTACATAGACTCCACACCTACGTAGACTCCACACTTCTACATAGACTCCACACGTCCACACGAGCTCTATAAGCTCCACTAGCATGCCACACTCGCCACCGAAAAGCAAGCTGTCCCAAGCAGGCTTAACATGATTATTAGTTACCAGAATACCTAACATGCGCCACCGCATCCGCTCGACCATGCCAACTGAGAAAAACCATTCTTGCGCACTAATCCCGGAACGCTTATTACGAACCTATTACCGAACGGATTACTCAAACTCCCTACGGACCCGCGATCTCCTACGCGCAATGGGGATTCCCATAACATCAGGCCGCAATAGACCCACGCTGAACGTGCCCGCGTTCTATCGAAAACAGATCATCAAGCGGCGCCGCTTATGGCTACAGATTGTCGGAGCTCAGCCCAGATATAACCCTGCCGTTGGTATCGCCCGGACCGAAGCCAGCTTGCGGCGTGCGAATGCCGTACGCAAGCGAATGCGTCCAATTCCTCGGCGGCGCCGTGATCGATAGCAATCACAAGACTTTGTACTTATTCCCGTACATAGACTATCTAAGCCCGCGCAGCTGCCCTCCGCGTGCGCCATCTGTAAGAAGGACGTAGGGTGTGGGGTCCAGGCCCTTGATACGCTCTGGTTGCTTAACTGAAATTTCTCAGTGTTAGTGAGTCAGTCAAGTGGGATATATACCGATCCGCTCCCCGGCTCTGTCCTTTCTATCTTCTGACAAAAAAGCAGCAAGCAGCTTCTATCTTGCTGGATCAAACCACCTTGCCACCGGATTTTTCCACTTTTACTTTTCACTACATCTGTTTGCTATGGACTGCGACTTCGAGGAACTCCCGAGCAACACGCCGCTCGGGCTCAGCATGGCCGCCGGGGCGATCGCCGGTATCATGGAGCACACAGTAATGTTCCCTGTGGACGCTATCAAGACGCGCATGCAGGTTGCTGGCGCCTCGGAAGTGTACAAGGGCGTCGTCAGCTCGATCACGCGCGTCAACGCAACAGAAGGCTTTGCTGCACTCTGGCGGGGCGTCGCGTCCGTCGTGCTGGGCGCTGGCCCGGCTCACGCTCTCCACTATACGATCTACGAAACGATCTCGAACTATGGCCAGGACAAGGCAGGCCCGACGGCGGCGATGAGCGCGCTGGCCGGGGTGGCTGCGACGACGACAAGTGACGCGCTAATGACCCCGTTCGACGTCATCAAGCAGCGCATGCAGCTGCCGAACTCGTCGAAGTCGATGCTGCAGACGGCGGCGCGCATCTGGGCGAAGGAGGGATTCACGGCATTCTACATCTCGTACCCGATCACGCTGCTCATGAACGTGCCGTTCACAGCCATAAATTTCGCCGTCTACGACCAGGTCTCGCATCTGATGAATGCGCAGCGCCGACACGACCCGCTCGTGCACTGCGTCTCCGGCGGGCTCGCCGGCGCCACGGCGGCTGCATTCAGCACGCCGTTCGACGTCATTAAAACCCTGCTGCAGACGAGGGGTGTCTCGCCGGACAGACGCGCGCGCGAGCTCGACTCGGTGGCCGGGGCTGCGAAGTACATATATCAAACTGACGGCCTGCGCGGCTTCTTAAGGGGCGTCAAGCCGCGGATTCTCGTTAATATGCCGTCTACAGCGATCAGCTGGACAGTCTACGAGATGGCAAAGTTCTACATTGTGGCGGCGTATCCGGAGCTCACAATGAGCGCGACTCTTGAATGATGAATCTAGAAACGAATTATTGAGCGCCAATGACGGGCCACGTTTGTTAGCGACGATGATCTCAAACGACCCGCATGGCTCCTAGAGCTGTATATATAGATTAACGATGGCTAACGAAAGACGAGAATGCGATCCAAGGGTCGTTTAATTCATCAGTTATCTACTCTACCTAAGTCAACAGACCCAAAGTAATCATCCACGCGAAGTTCACGAAGATGTTGAAAAGTACAATGTACTGCTTCGGGATCACAATGAACTGCAGAACAGACGCTATGGGCCAAATGAGCAGCGACGCCTTCAGCGATGGAATGTAGTTCTTTTGCAAATACAAATCGATGTCGTAGCCCTCCCAAAACGCAGTCAAAGACGTGAACGCAAAAACCGACAGAGGATTGCCCATCGTTTGGTCAAGTACAACTTTCGCTGGCCACATTTGGAACCTCTTCGTGAGCTCTTCCGTCCAGAAACGCGTCCACACACCATTTATCACGCCCCACACCTGGAACTTCAATATTTTCCCGTAGTCGTATTTTTTGGTCAACAATTCGAGCAGCGCCTGGCTGAGTCCGCCCATCACCGCACCAACAAGGCCGGCAGTCCCGGCGCTGGAGTTCGCATACAATTTGTCATACTGCGAGAAGAATACTAAACTCAGAACCAGCTGAAGCAGAGCGATCGCCGTCACCAGGAACTGCGGCTTTCGCGGCTTCTTAATGCGCTTCTCGAGCACATCGAGTTCGATGTCCATAATGTACGTGGTTAGGTGACGACTCGGCGTAACGCCAGCCTGGTGAAAACGATCGCGTGAAGGTATCTGCAATTGTAGCAGTGCTATAGAGACCTGGTATATAATATTTGGCTACAGAGTCTCTGAAGTAATACTGTGGCGCAGATCACTAGAAAGGGCCTGCGCCTCGCGTCTAAACAGAGGTTAGGTGAAGAATATCAGACTGCTGGAATAATTAGCGCGTCAAAGACGCAATCCTATCAACCCGCTGCTGCTAATAAGATTAATCGTTCAGAAAGACAGTAAAACGTACAAAAAAAAAACATGCGCCGACCGGGACTCGAACCCGGGTCTAGAGCTTGGAAGGCTCTCATGATACCCTTACACCATCAGCGCTCTTATCTCAGCCTGGAACAACCATACCACAGATACAGGTTACTACGAATAGGCAAAATTCTGCTCACAAGGGCGTTAATAGAGTACCGCTTTCGGGAATTTCAAAGTGCCAGTCTAACACGTGTTTGTGTTTTCTAGGACCAGAATTGGTGCAATACCAAGCTTATGCTGCTTGAATTATTTGCTCCGTTCTGCCAATAAGGTCTGAGTGTTTGCATGATGATCAGACTTATCTGGTCTCCAATTTAATTGAACTCCTGATATAGCAGCAAGAAAGCAATCATCAATATTCCAGTATGGAGAATAAGTATTACTCGAAATTGTATCCTCGATTGTCTCGTAAGTCGGCATTCGGTGATCTTCTTCAACTAATTAGAGCAGATCGAGATCTTCTAGATAAACAGTTTACTTTAAAAAATCAGCTTGGCATCGAAGTTTCTGTTGCAGACTTGGCTTATCTTGAGATCGAAATATTGGCCATCTCAGTTTAGAGTGTTTCCAGGAAGCAATCACGAGTTTAGCCATAGATACTGTACATTTTCGTGGATCAACCCGCGCAAATCTAAATTATACCAAACACGAACCACAATACTGTACCTCGACCCGCTTGCCATAAAATTCTTTATCTACCACTGTGGTGCACTACTTTGCCTCTATATATGGTTTTACTCGCCGTACTCAAAGCGCGCTACGTAGAAATCAATCTTACTCATCAATTAATACGCGAGCTACTTGCCTGTTCGCGAGATGACGGATGCGCGGAAACTGAACCACGTAGTCGCCGAGCAGAAGCGACGTGAGGCCATCCGTGTATCCTTTGACAAGCTCACCGATATCCTACCCGGGCTCGAGGCGAAACACGCACGTTCCGAGGCCTTAGTCATCGAGAAGTCGGTTGAGATTATAAAACACTTGCACGCCGAACGCGAGGCGCTGGACGCACTTGCGGCAGACAGAGATACGGTTCCAGCTGCAGAGACCTCTGCCGTACCAGAGACCGAGCACGACGCTAGCTCGTGAGTTAAAAGCACCCCAGTCTGCTTATGTAATACATAGACTCCGAACTCCCCGCCGCGGAAGATGGCGGCCTCTTATCAGTTGCACCTCTCACTCTAGGCAAGGGACCCAACCCTACTTGAAAATAAGTACTTATCGCTACGGCTTTTCCCCTCCACTCACAGCTTTTCTATTATGAAATCTAAGCTAGAATTTTTTCTGAACGGGAAAAGGCAAACTCTGCGAGACCCTGATCCAACACAGACAGTTCTGGAGTATATTCGTAGCACAGGCCTAACTGGCACGAAGCTCGGCTGTCAAGAAGGTGGCTGTGGCGCATGCACAGTGACTTTGGCTGAGTGGGACTTCGAACGGAAGAAGCCGCACTACTACGCAATCAATGGATGCATCGTTCCATTGATTGCGATTGACGGGAAGCACGTAGTGACGGTTGAAGGCATTGGTAACAGCAAGATCCCGCACGCTGCGCAAGAGCGCATTGCTGTATTCCATGGATCCCAGTGCGGGTTCTGCACTCCTGGAATCGTTATGAGTCTGTACTCGTTGCTGCGAGAAACGGAGGGCAAGCCCACGAAGGAGCAGCTGACTGAGGCGTTCGATGGTAACCTCTGCCGATGTACTGGTTACAAGCCGATCATTGATGCTGCACACACGTTCCTTAAGGCTAGCGAGAATGGTTCTGTTAATGGAAATGGTCTTACCAACGGGAATGGGGCCGCTAATGGAGCCGCTAATGGAGGTGTTAGTGATGGCGGGTGCTGCGGCGGCAGCAAGGATGGTGTCTGCTGTAAGAAGACTAAGATGGGCTCAGAGGAGTCGCTAGTGATCCCCCCAGAGAGGACTCTCCGCGAGTATCCGCATGCAGAGCTCATTTTCCCGCCGAGTTTGAAGAAGTATGTGTTCGAGTGCCTAGAACTCGAAGACCAGTTCGGTCGCAAGTGGTACCGTCCCACAACACTTTCCGAGCTCGTTGGATTGCTGAAGGAGCACCCGAAGGCGAAAATGGTTGCGGGCGCCTCCGAGTTCCAGATCGAGGCGAAGATTCGTGGCGACGTGCATGATGTCTGCATTTACTTGCTGGATATCCCCGAGCTCAAGGGATTCGAGTACATCCCAGGCAAAGGTGTCCGGGTCGGTGGTGACATTCCGTTGTCGCTATTAGAAGAGCATTTGGGTGAGCTTGTGGACGAGCTGCCGAAGGAGAAGACGCAGTTCTTCAATGCCGTGCTCACGCAGCTGAAATACTTCGCTGGCCGGCAGATCCGCAACGTCGCGACGCCTGCCGGCAACATTGCAACCGCGTCGCCCATTTCGGATCTGAACCCAGTGTTTGTAAGTGCAAACACGACTCTCGAGGTGCTGGACCCGGAGACAGGCGAAAGTAACGAGCTCCGCATGGGGGACTTCGGAGACCCGTTTTTCGTCGGGTACCGGCGCACGAGACTCGGTACAAAGCTGCTGACGCACGTGTGGATCCCAGAGTCTCAGTCGGGCGACGTCGTTCAGAGCTTCAAGCAGGCAAAGCGCAAGGACGACGATATCTCGATTGTTACGGCATGCATGTACGTACGGGCTCAAGGCGGTGTTATTACTGAAGCTCGGCTCGCATACGGCGGAGTTGCTCCCATCACAGTTCTAGCGAAATCGTCTACCGCTCTGGTGGGCCAATCCGTGGAGGCGCTTCCCGAGCTTCTGAGCGAGAATCTGTCGGCGCTTGATAAAGAGTTCGCAATGCCGTATAGCGTTCCTGGTGGCCAAGCCGTCTTCAGGCGGTCTCTGGTCATGTCCTTCTTCTACAAGTTTGTCCAGAAAGTAATGCTCGCTCAGGGACTCAAGGCAGACGATGAAGCGCTTTTAGAGGTCACGCGCACAGACTCTCCCGTCGGCGTCCGCGAGCTGAAGAACGTTTACCGAAAGGACATTATGGGCCAGAACGTCATGCATATGAACGCACTGAAGCAAGTCACGGGCGAGGCGCAGTACGTGGACGATATTCCCCCTCAGCAAGGCGAGGTATATGGCGTCCAGGTCTTGTCGACGCATGCGCGGGCAAAGATCGTGAGTATCGACTTTGAAGAAGCGCTGAGTGTCGAGGGCGTGCTTGGTAAGGTCGATATTGACGACGTGCCTGGTGACAACGAGTACGGCCCCTTCAAGGCTATTGGCCCCGATAGAGTATTTGTGGACGGAAGTCGCAAGGTCGAGTATGTCGGCGATAGCATTGCTGTGATCGTCGCAACGTCTCGCGCGGCAGCCGAGTACGCGGCCCGGCGCGTGAAGGTCGAGTACGAGGATGACCCCGAGGGCCCAATTGTGACCATCGAAGATGCGATCGAGAGAAACAGTTTCTTTGACAAGGACAATCGCGTTCTCAAGGGCAATTTCGACGAGGAGTGGGAACGCGCTAAGTACCGGTTCGAAGGTGTGTGCCGGATGGGTGCACAGGAGCACTTCTACTTGGAGACGCAAGGTGCCCTTGTGATTCCTGAGGACGGCAGGCAAGAATTTAAGATTTACGCAAGCTCTCAGAATCCAAATGAAACGCAAATGATCGCAGCCAGTGCGTTGGGTATTTCCATGTCGAAGGTTGTCGCGCGCGTAAAGCGCCTTGGTGGCGGGTTCGGCGGTAAAGAAACCGCGTGCTTGCATATCTCGACATTGGCTGCGGTTGCTGCAAACAAATTCAACTTGCCTGTGCGCATGACCTTGAGCAGATACGACGACATGGCGCAGTCGGGCCAGCGGCACCCGTTCCTGACGAAGTGGCGCGTCACGCTCGACGAGAACTACAAGTTCACAGGGATTCACGCCCAGCTCTTCGCCAACGGAGGCTACTCAATGGACTTAACCAAGGGCGTTATGGACCGTGCAACTCTGCATGTCGACAATTGCTACGACTTCGGCGATCACGTCGATATTCGCTGCAGGCCCTGTCGGACAAACATTGCGTCCAATACGGCGTACCGCGGGTTTGGCGGGCCGCAGGGGATGTTTGTTGCCGAGTCGATTATCCATGAAGTGAGCGAGAAGCTTGGGTTTAGCGACCCCGAGGAGCTGAGACAGCTGAACTACTACAAGATGGACGGCACGGCGCGTACTCCTTACAGGCAGTGGCTCGGTAAGGATTTCACGGTGCCACTCATGGTTGAGCAGCTTCGCGAGAAGACAAAGTACGCAGAAATGCGCCGTGAGGTCGATGCGTTCAATGCGAAATCGAAATGGCTGAAACGCGGACTGAGCTGTGTGCCAACAAAGTTCGGCATTGCCTTCGGCGCCCAGTTCCTGAATCAAGGCGGCGCTCTTGTCCATATTTACGAAGATGGTAGCGTACTGCTCGCGCACGGCGGCACAGAAATGGGCCAAGGCTTGCACACGAAGATGATCATGGTCTGTGCCACCGAACTCGGTGTCCCAATTCAGTCCGTGTTTATTAGTGAGACGGCGACTAACACTGTTGCGAATGCGTCGCCGACTGCTGCCTCAGCGTCCAGCGATATCAACGGCATGGCTGTGAAGCACGCATGCGACCAGATCAACCAGCGGTTGAAGCCGTATCGCGCGAAATTCGGCAACGACATGGCGAAGATTGCCCACGCCGCGTACTTTGACCGGGTCAATTTGTCTGCGAATGGGTTCTACAAGATGCCCGACATCGGCTATTCCTTCAATAACGAGGATGAGAACCCGATGCCGGCGTTCCAGTATTACACACAGGGCGTCGCTATTTCGCTCGTGGAAGTGGACACTCTAACCGGTGACTGGGCTAACCTGAGGACCGACATCATCATGGATATTGGTCGGCCCATCAACCAGGCAATCGACTACGGCCAGATTGAAGGTGGGTTCGTGCAGGGACAGGGATTGTTCACCATTGAAGAGTCCTTGTGGACGCCGAAAGGTGCGATTCTGACCCGCGGTCCTGGAAACTATAAGATTCCCGGGTTCCGCGACCTGCCGCAGCACTTCAATGTCGAGCACTTACAGGGTCCGACATTCAACCACCTGAAGACGATCCACAAGTCCAAGGGTGTCGGCGAGCCGCCGCTGTTTCTGGGCTGTGCGCCGATGTTTGCGCTGCGCGACGCGATTCTGAGTGCCCAAAAGGCGCACGGCAAGGAGCCGGGCGTGCCGATAGACGCGCCGTTTACAACAGAGAGAATCAGGACAGCGATTGGTGACACAATTGCCATCAGAGCCGATGTGGAGAGAATCGGACAGCCTTTCAGTATCCGGTCTTAATCTATATATAAATATGTGAAGCGTTAAGAGATAGGGCCGTAATCAGCGCGGGTCGGGGTTTTGTACGCGGGGCATCGCTCCCTAGGGGTAACAGTGAAAAATGTGCTTTGAAGGCGCCATTTCAAACAGCTAGCGTTACAAAAGCAATCAGATCAGCCCAATGTCAGATAAGTTTCAGCTTCTCTGGCACCACTCCGAGAAAATACGTAGTTTTCACCGCGTACACGCTTCTGGCACTTTGATCTCTGATAAAGCCACACCAGATTGCACCCTCGTAACACTGAACTCATTAAGTAGGTTCCCAATCGCATTCACACTCTCATTTCATTAACGTATGCTGACTGCCTTCGTTTCATGCGGCTCCCCCTGCTATAGCGGGGCAAGGACACGCAATGTAAAATATATATTTATAGACACCTCAGCCTTCTTACTTCACTCGTTTGCAAAATGCTATGGTGGCTGTTATTGCTCCCGCTCGCGTTTGCCGATAAGGTTCTTAAGACCGACGCGTTGCTACAGTGTCAGTCATCCACGGAATTTCAGGCCAGCAAGTTCGCCGTTACATACTACGCCGACAACTCGACAGCCAGCCTCGATCTCTCATTGACATCCACCATCGATGGCAACTTCAGCGTCTATGTCGACGTCTACGTCTACGGCATCCACGCGTTCGGCACAAAGGTCTCCGGCTGTGATATTTCCGGTACTATCTGCCCCATAGAGCCCGGGCGGTTCAACGTAGTTACGGACTTCGACGTGCCGAGTGAGTACGCGGACGAGATCCCCGGAGTCGCCTACACGGTACCCAACATCGACGCCTACGTGCAGGCACAGGTTTACTACGTCGATGCGTCCGGAAACAAAAAGTCGAATGAGTCCATAGCCTGCCTGATCGCACAGCTCTCGAACGACAAGACTGTGCAGCACCAGTACGTGTCGTGGATTCTCTTCGGCATCATCCTGGTCGGCGTTTTCATGTCCGGAGTCATGGCCCTCTTGGGCCACTCGCGAACGGCGTCGCAGATCATCTCAAATACAGTGTCGCTGTTCACGTACTTCCAGGGCATTGCGATCGTCGGCATGATGGCCGTCTACCGATTGCCGCCGATTGCCGCTGCGTGGGTGCAGAACTTCGTCTGGACAACGGGGATTTTTAGCGTTGAGTCGATCCAGCGCGCTATCTACTGGTACGTCAAAAGCACGGGCGGCACGGCCACGAATATTCTCGCGAATAAGGACGAGCTTTCAATCGCCGTTTACAAGCGCTCTGTCTCGGAATCCGTCAAAGCGGCCGTCGATAGCATTGCGTCGCCGCTTGTGAAGAGAGCCACGATCGATATGTCCAGTAACTATACGACCACAGACGAAACTAATCCTCTCGGAAAGACGCTGGTTCTGCAAGGCGTGAAGCGCGTCGCTTATTTGTCGAACATCGAGCTCTCGGACTTCTTCCTGACCGGCGCTGTCAGCTTTATTTTCATCGGCATATTCCTCGTCGTGGCCCTCCTTCTAGCGAAGGGGATTCTTGAAATTCTTGTAAGAATGAATGCCATTGAATCCACGAAGCTCTTGGACTTCCGACTCAACTACCATGGGTACACGAAAGGAACGCTGTTCCGCTACTTTGTCCTTGGGTTCACGCAGATGAGCATGCTCTGCCTCTGGGAGTTCACGGACCACGCTTCGCCGGCTACCGTCGTTATCGCCGTCGTGGTGTTTATCATTCTGTTGGTGTCGCTGACAACCGCAGTCTCGCGCGTGCTTGTGCTTGGCCACAGATCAAAGAAGCTGTTCAGCAACCCCGCGTCGGTTCTATTCGGCAACCCGGAGGTCCTCTCGAAGTGGGGGTTCTTGTATGTCCAGTACAAAGCGACGACGTACTGGTTCATCTTCCCGTTCCTGTTCTACACATTTGCGAGGTCGGCCACAATCGGTTTGGGCCAATCGAACGGCAAGGCCCAGGCCATCACCTTGCTGGTGATCGAGATCATCTACTTCATCCTGCTATGCGTCGTCAAGCCCTACATGAGCAAGAGCATGAACGGCTACAACATTGCAATCGGAGTCTTCTCGATCATGAACGCCGTGTTCTTCCTGTTCTTCAGCAACCTGTTCGGCTCAAAAGTCGCAGTGGGCTGCGCGATTTTAGGTGTCGTGTACTTCGTCATCAACGCCATCGTTTGCTTTGCATACCTAGTGGCGCTCATCGTCGAGTGTTTCCTCGCCGTATTTCATCCGCATCCGGACGACCGCTACGAACCCGTATCGGACGACCGCAACTTGTTCATGCCCAGCGCAGATGACCAGACTGTTGGCACAGAGCTCGACGATCTGGGGAACACAGCCAAGGATGGGTACCGCCAGTCGCAACTGTACGATCCAAATTACGCATCTCACTACGGCGCGCAGCCGGCAAGCTCAGAGACTCTACATCCCAACATGGACTACGTGTCGAGACAAAGCTCATACTACGACGAAGAAGCGCCCGAAGCTGCGTTCCACGCAAATCCATTCCAGGACGATTTCAGCTATAGGCACCAGCAATCACGAGGCGTGTTCAATGACGAAAAAGAAAACACTTACTCTCAAAACCATCGTCTTATATAGCATGTTTTGTGCATGTGCACTACTGGTGGGTGGATCTCATTGACTTTTTTATTATAAATTCTTTATCTAAAGTTTTCTCATTTTGAATCCTCTCTTACCTCAGAGGTGGTCTGCGACTTTCGTTCTCGTGATCTGCTGAGCAACTTCTCCAAAATCTGTCCAAACCTCTTGTCACAGCCATGCGCTTGCATCATGTGGACTTAGAGTTTATAGTATCAGCTATGCCTTGCGCATGCGCGTACCAAAATCACTCGCCCACATCCTGAGAGGCCTCCACTCGCATCATATCCAAGGTGCTACGCACTGGCTCAATAACGGGTATACGAAATTTTCAAGATTCGTAACGCTGATTTTTTCGAATTTAATCAAATAGAGAAAGAAGCCAGCTCTAATCTCCATATGTTGTTGCATCACCCCCGCCCCCATGCATGATATAATTATGCGCGTCACAGTTATCAGAACTGGACGATAAGCTCAGTATACAACGGACTATTTTTCTCAAAAATAACAGCAAAGAGCTCAAAAAAATAACAGCAAAGGCTCGAAATACTCGTCCAACGAGTTGGCTTTTGTGTCACTATCTGTTCACCACTGAGTTGAAAAATAAATTTGGGTCCGACAGTGATCCATTTTTAGCATTATCCTGGGATCACTGATTCCCGTTTCCTGATCTGCCTAGTCAGCGTGCTTTTCCTCACCACCCAGTTCTGTTCGCCGACATCACTGGCGAAATATAGCTCAGACCCATGTCGTATTCGTGGAATGAAGGCCCATTTGATTATCCAAATATTGAGCACCAGTTATGCGACTTCGAGTTATCAGTGACAACGACTTTCCGAGACTTCTCAATAGCCGATGGACTCATGCCGAATAGCTATGCCGCGCAGTCGGGAGACGCAGGGAACATAAAGCAACTTCAGCCGCCAATCTCGTTTGATGAACCACACAAAGCTCGTGTCTCGCACCACGAGGCAAAGCTATCAATTTCTTCCAGCACGTCCACGGCTAGTAGTCTGCCGGAAAGTGTTATAAGTCAACGCAAGAGCAGTCTGTCGCGCATCAGAACGGCACCTGTTAACATACAGAAGACTCCAAATAGTGTCATTCTGAGATCCGGGTGCAGTAGCGGGATGATTGGCACCCCACGAGGTCCTGACTTACCGACAAGAGTTTTCAAGTTCTCGCCTGTAACGCCTACGGGCGAATTCACTCCTCGGAACTTAGTGATCCAGCGAGCAAATTCAGACAGCCTGGATCAGATGTATGTTCCAGAAACGCCAAGATCGGGTAAACTCTTTGGTTCGCGAGCGTCAAAAAGTACCGACAAGAGCATGGACAGCGTCACGTCACTCGCTTCTTTACCGAGCATATCTGCGCCTCCTCTCGATGTCCATGACGAGTCAAGGATTTCAGAAAGAATGCGGCAGCGACAGAACATTGCACGAGAGCTGTTTTTCACCGAATGCCAATTTGCCCAGGATATGGCCGTTGTCGTGCGCATTTTTATGTGCGGCAGTGCGAACGTCGGGCTCTCAGTGAGGCAGATCGACACGCTTTTCTCGAACGTGACGCATGTAATGGACTTGAGTTTGAGCATCGCAGCCATTTTGAAGGCACATATACCGCCCCAACTTCTGCAAGAGAAGGACGTATCGAGTTTCCCAGATATTTCGGCAGACAAAGAGCTGATGGTCGGCAAGGCTATGTGCAATGCACTGACTGGTCAATTCTACGAGGTTTACGAGACCTACATACACCACAATTCCGAGCAAATGGAGCTGTGCTACAATCTGACCAAACTATTTGGCAAGCTTTCGTCGGCAAAGACTGCAGAGCAGTCGGAAAGTGCAGTCAGGAAGGAGCTGGCCAATATCGACGGCACGAAGCTCGATACGTGGCTGCAGCACAGTATTCGTAGGGCGAAGAGGTTCACTACAGCCTGGTCTTTGGATAGTCTTCTGATCAAACCGACGCAGCGGATCGGCAAGTACCCGCTCTTTTTGAAGGCAATACTGAACTGCACAGACCCCGAGCACGAGGACTACGAGAACATTCAGAAGGCGTTCAAACGCGCTGTACAATACATGGATTGTGTGAACGCTCGGTTCGAGGCCGAGCGTGAGAACCAAATGGACCGAGCAGCCCAAACTCCCTAGTAACACTCTTTGTAATAATCCGATAGTCGATAATACCGTGAACTGATGCTACGATGTGCCATATGTAATTTCCACCTGCGCGCTCTACTCACCCGCTCCATCTGCGCTCCACCTGTGCACCTGCGCGCTTCACCTGCGCGCCCCGCTTGTTCCTTTCAAAAATTGATTACTTGCAAAATTAGCTCTACTCACTATTTGCCCACAAATACATGAAGCCATTCACCGCCCTCTGGCCTCAGAGCTCGTAGCCAGCCTTCTGGCGTACCCATGGCGTGTCTTCGCGCCAACTCTGCATTACAGTATCTCGCACTTCTTCTTCTTGTTTTTCTTCGACTTCCCGCTGCCCGAATTCTTCGCCTGCGCTACTGGCTTCGGCGGGTAGAGCGCCGCGACGATGGCCGAGTCGAACACGGCCTTCAAGCCGCGCTGCGTCAATGCTGAGCACTCGAGGTACTTCACGGCCTGCATATCCTTCGCAAGCCGCTCGCCCTGCTCCGGCGTTATCGGCGAAAGCCCACTCTTCTGCAGCCGCTTTAGCGTGGCCTGGTCGTTGCGCAGATCCATCTGAGTGCCGACGATGATGTATGGCACACCGGGGCAGTAGTACCTGACTTCTGGGATCCATTTTTCGCGCGCGTTCTCGAACGAGGCCGGCGTTGTTACGCTGAAGCAGATCAAAAAGATGTCCGTTTGCGGGTACGATAACGGCCGCAGCCGGTCGAAGTCTTCCTGACCGGCTGTATCGAAGAGAAGAAGCATATGCGGCTCGTCGGCGACCATGACGGTGACGGCGTAGTTGTCGAACACGGTCTGGACGTAGTCGCTCGGGAACTTGTTGTTGCTATAACTCATCAGCAAGCACGTCTTACCGACGGCACCGTCGCCAACTACGACGCATTTAATAGACGGCGGTTGCTGGCCTTCCATTTCCTTGCAGTGTCTGGCGGCCTTTTTTGGTAGAGGTCAAACGCGGCGGGTCTTTTACAAGCTCTTCTGGTCTCGCTGGCACCGGTGTTTATTTTTTGCTCGAGTCGGGTCGAGTCGCTTGGAATAGTTCTCCTTAGAAAGCTGGTGAAGGTCTCCGGTGCTGTCGTGGACCTAGCAAGGCTGTTTCGAAGGGGTTGTTAGTTCCAGCAAGATAAGGTAAGGCGGTGATGAGAAGGGGCTCTGATATGACTAGGGTACGGAGTGATCTACGAACTACGAACTACGAATGGTAAGCGAGCTGAGCGATACTGACAGGCATGCTTGTCACCGGGCCGGCGACGCGCCGCCGCGCATTGAAAATTGACGAAATGCAAAAAAAATTTGGGTGTAATCTTGTGCGCACGTAAACGCGGTACGTTTACGTTACTAATTTCGTTAAAAACTCCGTCTTACGGTTAAAGAAAATACTTTGACTAAGCGCCCCGTTTTGTTTTGACTCTGGTCCCTGGTATGTACACAAATGGCGCATTGTGGGCGGCCAATTGCAGATCAGCTTGCTCAGGAGAGGCGCTCGTGCGTACATTTTGATTGGTTTGTAAAGTGGAGCAATTGCATCGGTGTGGGCTATCGCGATGCGCACGGATGTCAAGGGTACGCAGTCCCTACTGAAACGCGTCAAACTTGCAGACTCAAAGCTAACTCGGTTGAAATCCGTAAAATAAGTACCGTACACAAATATACTAGTCGCTCTCCTCCTCAGCCGTCTCGAGCCACTCGACCCACTGCTTTGCAAGCGTCCGCACCTTCGCGCCTTGCTCGGGCGTCTTCCACCACGCATAGATCGCGTCCTCGGAAATCACGTCCGTATCGTACAAGGTCATGAGCGCGTAGGCGAGGACACGCTCGCCCTGGATCATTGGCACCGTGTTCGTTTCAATGAGCGTGGCTAGGTGGACTTGACCGACTTGGTCGAACGTGATGCGCTTCAACAGCGGCGACCACGTCCTAAACACATTCACAGTCACCGTCTTGATATCGGCCTGCGTGATCAGGTGGCCAATGTGCGTCACGAGTGCAGTAATGGCCGCCTCCTGCACTTTCTCGTGTGGCGCGTTCATAGTCATGCGCAGCGTGTTGAGCTCTAAAATCGCGACGTCCTGCGAGTGCTTATCGACAATCGACCGGTTGATTGAGGCGACGGCCTCGCTCAAGAACTCGTCGTAATCCTCGCCAGACTCTTCGTAGCTATTTGAGGACATCGACCGGCCCCGCTTACTTCGCCGCCGGCTGCTCACCGAGTTGCGGCGTTTCTCTTTTATCGTCATCTCAACGCTCGAAATGCTGTCGTCCGAGAGGTACATGTCTTCAACGAGCTCGGCCAAGTTCTCGTTATCGGAAACGCCCTCAAGCTCAGAATCGCTCGCAATGGCGTCGGATCCCGTGGACGAGTCGCTCTCGTCCTCCTCCTCCTCCTCTTCTGATTGTGTGCTCGACACCGATTTCCGCAAGCTGCGTCGTCTTCTCGACAGCCGCGATCCTTTCAGCACACGCGCATTCTCCGGGACGCGGTAGTTAAATCCAATGACGGTTCCGGCGTCGATCTTGGCTCCTGCGCCAACGACGGTGTTCGAGCCGATGATTGCGCCCGTGATTTGCGCTCCGTCACCAACAACGACATCATCCCAAATGTAGGACTGCGAGATCTTGACATTATCGCCGACTTTGCACCGCCGGCCGAGCACAGAGCCCTCGACTACAGAATGCTCGCCGACGGCGGTCTCGCCGCCGACGACGGTGGCTAGTCCGATTGTGCACGACTGGCTGAGCACGACGTCGCGCTCCTTGTATATGTGGCCCCTGTGGTACGAGTACGACTGGCCGGGGATCTCGTTGCTGTCGACAACGAGCGGGTACGAGTATCTCGACACAATGTCCTTCGTTACGGCTTTATAGGTCTTCAGACTCTCGACACGCGCCGCATAGCCGTCGTCGATGATGTGCGTGTAGATGGTCTTTCCCAAAAGATCGCTAGTTAGTACTCCAGTAACAAAGTCGTCTCGCAAGTACTCGTAGTCGAAATTCTCTGTGAACAGAGCAGGAACGTCCATTGCGCAGATGTCGATGCGGCAGTCTATCAAGTCGTTGCGGAACGCGACCTCGGTGAGTTTCAGCAGCTCAGAGCTCTCGACGGGCACTTCCTTTTGCAAGACGCTGCGGTGGTACGCAACTAGCCGGTCTGTGGTCTGGTCGACCACAAATAACCCCGTTTTGTTCGACCGCGTGCGGTGCAGGGCCGACGCCTGCCTCAGGACCATGCTCATGATACAGTTCTTGTCCTTCTCCTTGCGGTCTAAATGGGCCTGCCAGACCTGGTCGAAGTCGATGTTGCACACGACGTCACCCGAAATGAGCAGGAAATCCGCCGTGATGATGCCGCGCGCGTCGATATCGCGCATCGCGTCGCCGACGCTCATCGCATTCGGCAACTCGATCGTCGTGATTTTGAACGGCACAGAGCTCGAGACCCAGCGCGACGACTGGATATAGGTCGCCACTGCGGAGGAGTGCGCGCCGCACACAAGATACACTTCGGAAACGCCGCAGGTCACGAGAAACTCGAGCGTGTAGTCGATCAATGGCACGTTTGCGAGGGGCAGGAGGCAGCGCGGGCGGTCATCCGACAGAGGCTTGAACCGTGGAATGTACGTGTCACAAAGAACGACGGCCTGCAGGTTGCGCTCTACTCGCATTTTCTAGGAGTCGAAAATGATTTTTCAGTGCACCTGCCCAAATCCAGAAAGTCGAGTGGATTCAAAAGGCAGGTCTCTATTTGCACCGGCTTCGTTTTGTAGGTGATTGAAACTGGTCAAAGGCTCTTCAATTTTCATGTAGTTCTCGGAGTGTAAATTTCACGTCAAGATGCCTGCTAGAGTATACTTATTTGGGATCGATACTCGACCACTGAAACGCTTAACTGCTATGCTCAAATCTATCTTTACTGCTCACTAGCCGCTGCGAACTGCCGCCAAACTTCGTACTGACCTGCCCAAATCCAACTTCCAAAGTCGTTTGTCTTCCTTCGACCGCATGCCCGTATTCAGCGCTCCCGGTAAGGCGCTCGTCGCTGGCGGGTACCTCGTTCTGTTTCCTGAGTTCTCGTCCCTCAGCATCGCGCTTTCGAGCAGAATGTACGCCGCAGCGACGCGATCGGCGTCTCCGCTGACCATCGCGAGCCCGCAGTTCGTTTCTACGTGGCATTTCCCCTCTGGCACCGGAACGCATCGGAACCCGTTTTTAGAGGCCTGCTACGAAACGGTCGTGGCCTATTTGGGCCACGACGTGACTGGTGCCATTGAGATTTTCTCGGACCCCGGATTCCATTCTCAGCAGGGCGCGCAGCCGAACGCGTTCCACAACCGATTCAGTGGCCACGGCATACAAATCACTGACGTCCCCAAAACAGGCCTCGGCTCGTCAGCTGCGCTGGTCGTGGCTGTTGTAGCCGCTTTGCTCTACCTTGGCGATTCGCAAGAGAAGCCCAGCGCGACAGAGGTTCACAATCTTGCCCAAATCGCGCACTCGCGGGCTCAGGGGAAGATCGGCTCTGGCTTCGACGTCGCAACCGCCGTGTTTGGCACGATCATGTACTCGCGGTTCGATCCAAAGTGCATTCCGTCCGATTTGTCCCACGACGAGGTCGTAAAGGCCGCGACGCGGCCCTGGAAGATGACTTCAGAGTCATGCGAGGTCCCGAAAAACTTTGAAATCTTGATGGGCGACGTCGCCCACGGCTCAGAGACACCGGGAATGGTGAAAAAAGTGCTCGAGTGGAAGGCGAACCATGCTGAAAGCGCATCCAAATTGTTCGCTGATTTGAACTCTGCGAACCTCGATTTGATGGGCGCGCTCACGCAGGGAGACGCCGACGGAATCCGCGCAGCGAATAAGCGACAGCGCGCGCAGCTCGCACTCCTCACTGAGCTCACGGGCGTCCCGATTGAGCCCGCAAGCCAGGCGCAACTTCTGAATCGCGTCACCCAAGTTGATGGCGTGCTTGCTGGCGTTGTTCCGGGCGCTGGTGGGTTTGACGCTGTATGCCTTGTTCTAGATACATCTGTTCGCAGCAGGCAAGAAATTCTTAGCGAGCTCCACGAGGTTGAGGGCGTTGCGTGGCTCGCTGATCTCGAAATGGAGAAAGATGGATTAAAAGTCGGGTGGTAGTATGTATAGCCTTACACGACTAGACTCTCTTAGGAGCTCTGTTCATGTATCGAACTGAATGTCGATAACTACAAAAGGTTCACTTGGGCTAAATAATAGTGGCTTGAACTTGATCTACATAACCACCTGAAACCACATACTCTATCCGTAATATCTTAAACCGCATGCACTCCACATGTATGTGACCACACATTCCACATGCATCCACTTAAAACCCCTACGCTATTGAATATTTTCACGTCCTGGAGATTTCCTGGTCCGTGCACTCCTTGACTTCGTCGTGCAGCTCGTACTTAGCTAAGCATGACCACATCTTTCTATGATCTCGCGCCGCTGGACGGCAAAGGCAAAGAGTTCCCGTTCTCGCAGCTTAAAGGCAAGGTCGTTCTCATTGTGAATGTCGCGTCTCAATGCGGTTTCACGAAACAGTACACGGCGCTGCAAAATCTTTACGACAAATACAGGAGCGACGGCCTTGCCATCATTGGGTTCCCCTGCAACCAGTTTGGCGCTCAGGAGCCCGGCACGGACCAGGAGATCGCTGAATTCTGCTCGCTGAACTTCGGCGTCACGTTCCCGATACTGAAGAAAATCGAGGTCAACGGCGACGACGCGGATCCCGTTTACCGGTATTTGAAGTCGCACAAGAGCGGCATTCTCGGCTTCAGTGGCATAAAATGGAACTTCGAGAAGTTTTTGATCGACCGCGAGGGCAATGTTCTGCATCGGTGGCCGTCGACAACGACGCCGCAGGCTCTGGAGGCGGTCATTGAGAGGACTTTAAAGGCATGACGCGAGTAGCTAAATATACTGTAGTGCAATGTTTAAGGCGAGCAGAGGAACTCTGCGAAAATTACTATATTCTATTTTAGTGACTTACTGCTTCGCGCGCTTGCGCCGCTTCTCGTCCTCCTTAGTGACTGCTGCGACTAGCGACTGGCACCGCCTTCCGATCTCGATGGGCGTGCGACTTAGGAAGAACCAGTCGAAGCGGAACACGGGCGACTCGCGGATCGCCTCGCGGATCTGCTCGTAGAGCATCGGCGCGTTCAGCCCGAACCGGTTGAGCTGGACAAACAGGAACCGGTCCTCCTCCTCCGAGAAGAGGCGCTTGCCTGATCCCTGCGGGACGTCAAAGTTCAGCTGCTGGAGCGGTGCGGCCGTGGACTCGACAATCGACTGGATGAGGTCCATTTGGTGCAACATCCTGAGATGCTTCTCTTCGCCGGCGGCGATCTGAGACATGTACCGCTCGTAGAGCTCGATCTCCTTGTACCGCCGCCAAAACGCCTCGAAATACGTGCGGATCTCGAGCTCTGTTTTGCCCGGGCCGAAATTAGCCACGACATCATCGACGTTGTCGCGGCCGTAGTTCGTGAGCAAAGTGATGAAATGGATGAACTCACGGCGGTTCCAGTTGCTGAACCCGAGCTTGCTGAGACGGTTTTTCTCGGCGAGCTCGTCCTCGTTCAGAGGCTCGGCATGGTCGATTTCCCACTGCTCGAGCTGCACGTCCAAGTCGGTTTGGTCGCCGCTCTTCTCAAGCTTGAAGCCGATCTCACGCCGGAACGCGGCAAGCTCGCGCGTCTGCAGCTCGTACAGCCGTGTGGGCCAGAACTGGAAGTCCTGCAGGTGCTGCTGCTTCGGGCCCTTCGGCTGTTTTGGTTTCGGCGCCTCGAGGGGCTCGCCGTTCGCACGGTACGGGCGGAATATTTTGACAAGCTCCTCGCTGCGCTGCTCGCCGCCGCGCTTGCCCAGCGACGAGACAGTCGGCATTATCATCTTGCGCTTCTGCTGCTTGCGCTTGTAGTCTTGGCCGTTCCACTCGTAGGTCACGCCGCCGCCGTCGAAGTTCTGCAGCTCGTCGAGCCCGAGCTTATCGTACTTCGACTGCAGCGCCTCCGTGCGCTTTTCGCCGCGCGCCAGAATCGCATCGAAGTCGATCTCGCCAACCGCCGGCTTCTCGTCCTCTTTGCCCTTGTTCTCGGCGTTCTGGTCCAGAACCGACTGCGCGCCGAACTGGATCATGTCAATAAGCTCATCCTTCGACGTCGCGTTCGCGTTCTTCTGCAGATCCTTGCCCGTGGCCGCGCCGCTGCGCTGCTGCTGGATAACGACTTGGTCGAGCCGCAGTTTGCGCGCGGCTCGTTCGACGACCTTCTCCTCGATCGACTGGTCCGTGATCATGCGGTAGACATGCACCTGCTTTTGCTGGCCGATGCGGTGCGCGCGGTCCATTGCCTGCAGATCTGCCTGCGGGTTCCAGTCCGAGTCGAACAGCACGACCGTGTCGGCGGTCACGAGATTGATGCCGAGGCCGCCAGCGCGCGTCGTCAACAGAAACAGGAACTTGTCGCTTCCGGGCTTGTTATATTCGTCGATCATCTGGATGCGCACTTCGTGGTCCGTCGACCCGTCGATGCGGCAGTACTTGAACCCGCGCAAGAAGCAGTAGTCCTCGAGAATGTCGAGCATGCGCGACATCTGCGAGAAGATAAGCACGCGCGACCCTTGGGACATGAGCCTCTTCAGAAGCACGTCGAGCACGCTGAGCTTGCCGCTGTTGTACACCAAGTGCTCGTCCGTCGTGAACGGCGGCCCCGGCTCGGCGCCGTCAAACAGGTAAGGATGGTTGCAGCACTTGCGCAACTGCATGACGATGTTCAGCAGCCGTGTTTTGTCGCGGCTGCCGACGGCGCCATTCACAGCGCCGATGTCGCGCTCGAGGATCTTTTGGTACCAGAGCGCCTGCATGCGCGCCATCGGCACGTACAGGTTCGCCTCGATTTTCGGCAGCAGCGAGTGCTCGACCTCGGCCTTCACGCGGCGGAGCAGGAACGGGCGCAGCACACGGTGCAGCTGCTGCACGACCTTGTCGCGGTCCTCGCCGCCGCCCTCGGTCGAGAACCACTCGTCGAACACCTGGGAATCGCTGAACACGTCGGGCAGCAAAAAGTTCAGCAAGGCCCAGAGCTCGTGCAGGTTGTTCTGCAAGGGCGTGCCCGTGATCAGCAGCCGGTTGCGGCTGCTCAGTACACGGATGATTTGCGACAGCTGGCTCTCCTCGTTCTTGATGCGGTGCGCCTCGTCGATCACGATGTACTGCCACGCGAACTTGCGGAACTGCGCCTTCTCGCGGAGCACCGTCTCGTAGGACGTGATGACAACGTCAAAATCGCAGGTCAGCAAGTTCTCGTGGATGAGCTGCTGCCGGCGCTCTTTGTCGCCTTGCAGCACGAGCGTTTTCACCTCGGGCGTCCACTTCGCGAACTCGCGGCGCCAGTTGTCGAGCGTCGATTTCGGCACGAGCACGAGATGCGGTCCCGAGATGCCGCGGATGTAGCGGAGGTAGCCCAAAAACGAGATGGTTTGCAAGGTCTTGCCGAGACCCATTTCATCAGCAAGAATGCCGCTGATGTTATTCTCGAATAAACTGACCATCCAGTTCAGCCCGTCGATCTGGTATTCGCGCAGCTCGCCGTGGATGAACGCCGGCGACTCTGTGAAAACAAAGTCGTTGTCGTTCTCCTGCTCCTCGTCCTTCAGCAGCTCCTGGTCCTCCTGCTTCTCTGTTTTCCTCTGCGCTTTCTTGCCTGTAGTTTTCGGCAGAATCCCGTCCACGAACTTCTGGAATTCGGGGTCCTTCGCGGCGCGTGCGTCGATGAAGTGCCGGAACAGGTCAGTGAGGCCCAGCAAATACCGGAACCGGTTCGCGGCCTCAGACTTCTCGCGCGACGCGACTTGCTCCGTTTGGTATTCGAGCAAATACTCTTTTTGACGCGTCTCGAGACTCATCTTTCGGATCAAATTGCGCGTGCGGGAGAAAAAGGAAAGGGGTGTGAGTGACAAATGACCGGCGACGGCCGGCTCTTTGTGAGGCAAAGACGGGTGAATAGAGTTGTATGTAGTGAGTTAGCGATGACGAGATGGTGTAAAGGTGCGATATGGTGCAGACCGGTTACCTAGCTGACAGGAAGGCGACAGAGAGCTCACGTTTCGTGGGTTAATAGTGCACACAGTAGCGTCTTATTCGTTTGAATCTTCGGTTATTTGTCTTTCTATCTCGTATATCGTTTCTTGTATCGCTTTGTATCGCTTTGTATCGCTTTGTATCGCATGTCAATCGCATATCAGTCGATACCAGTCGACATCAGTCGACATCAGTCGATATCAATTGCCTATCCGTAGCATATCAATCTCCTCTCAATCGCATTTCATCAATCGCCCTCAATTATTTAGCCTTTTTCTACCGACTTCCTAATCGGCTTATTTTCGCAAATTTCACTTTGTTGACGTAATATGGAACCGGTTCCGCAGCATTGTCCCGGCACCGAGAGCGAGCAAGCCGGCAAGGACGACGCCTGTGTGGGCTGCCCGAACCAGGCGATCTGTGCGTCGCGGCCAAAGGGCCCCGATCCAGACATCCCACTGATTACAGAGGCAATGAGCCGAGTGCGCCACAAACTGCTCGTTCTGAGTGGCAAAGGCGGCGTCGGCAAGTCGACGTTCACGGCCCTGCTTGGCTGGGGCCTCTCCAGCAATCCCGACGTCGAATTGGGCATGCTTGATCTCGATTTTTGCGGGCCAAGCCTCGCGCGAATTGTCGGCGCCGAGGGCGAGCAAGTGCACTCCAGCAGCCTTGGCTGGAGCCCTGTGTACGTCGACGACAACCTCGGGATCATGAGCATCAGCTTCATGCTCCCGGCGACGGACGAGCCGGTGATTTGGCGCGGCGACAAAAAGAACGGGCTGATCAAGCAGTTTCTGAGACAGGTCGACTGGGGCGTCGAAGAGCTCGACTACCTCTTAGTGGATACGCCCCCTGGCACCGGCGACGAGCACATAAGCCTGGCGCAGTATTTGGGACCGTCCGGGCTCGACGGCGCCTTGATTGTGACGACGCCGCAGGAAGTGGCGCTGCTTGACGTGCGCAAGGAAATCGACTTCTGCAAGAAGGCCGGCATCCCGATAGTCGGGATCGTCGAGAACATGGCCGGGTTTGTGTGCCCGAACTGCCAGGGACAGTCCGACATCTTTATTCCGACGACCGGCGGCGGCGAGGGCCTCGCGCGCGAGCTCGGCGTGCCCTTTTTGGGCAGCGTGCCGCTGGACCCGCGGATTGGCCGCTGCAGTGACATGGGCCTGAATTTCGTGCTCGAGTACCCGGACAGCCCCGCAACAACGGCGATCAAGGAAGTTTTGAGGAAAGTGGACAAGGAAGTGATGCGCGCTCCAATGACGCCGCCGAGCGAATGAAGACCTTACGAGAACACGAACATCTTATGAGCATAGAATGTAACGACTAAATAATACAATTTTCGATCACCAGTACTTCCACTCGCTGTGAGGCCCGCCCGCGCCTTGTGTCCAGCCGACACCGGGCCCGCCGAGCTTCGTAACAAATACCTTGAAATCGGGCAGGTGCTCCTTCAACTGGCTGATGTCCGGGTTCATATCCGGGGAGATGGTGATGGCACAGCCCCCGCCGCCTGCGCCGGTGAGCTTCGTGCCGCCCATGCCGAGCTTCGTCGACATCTCGCGAACGAGCTCGAGCGACGGGTGGCTGACGCCGACGGCGGCCAGCAGCCCGTGGTTCACCTCGGCAAGCTCGCCTACTTTGTCGGCAAGGTCGAGCACTGCCGCGGAACTGAGCAGCTTGTCGGCCTGCACGACGACCTCCTCAAACGCGCCCATAAGCTTGTCGAAGAGCGCGGGCCAGCTCTGCTTGATGTCGGCGACGCGCGCAACGAGCTCGCTCGTGTGCCGGCTCACCTGCGTGTCCGTTAAAATAAGGCTGAGCTCGGGGAACTTGTCGTAGATTTTGACGGCCGGTGCCGCATCCGGGATGCGCTGGAAGTAAACGGCGCCGCCGCACGTCGCGACGACGTTGTCGATCCCGGAGGGCTTGCCGTGGATGCAGCTTTCGCCGAGAAAGCTGTACTTTGTGACCATATCGTGCGCTTCGCTCGTCGGCGTGCTGTCCGTCAGCCGGTTCGACGCCTTTAACAGCGCCGCGGCCAAACACACTGAGAACGAGGCTGAGCTGCCGAGCCCCGCGCCGACCGGTAAAGTGCCGCTCGTCGTGAATTTTAGAGGTACGAACTCTTCCATAATCGTCGAGTACAGGTAGAGGAAACACGTCGCGGCCGTGCGCGCGAACGCGGCTTGCTCGTCGTCTCCCAAGATAGACGCGTTTGCAAGCGCGCGCGCTCTATGCAGCAGCTCGTGGCTGAAGCTGTCGCTGTTCTGCGCGTGCAAATCGCGGAGGTTTTCGAGTTTCCAGGCGTGCGACAGTTTGACGGCGGGGAACTCGAGCTGCACAAACTCGGCTGGTTCCACGGCCACAAACGTGTGGAGAGCAACACTCGCGGCGATGGCCGGCACGCCGTGCACAACCGCGTGCTCGCCGAACAAAATCGTCTTCCCCGGCGCGCAGGTCGTGAACATTGGTGAGGGTACTGCGGTGGTGAAATAAATGAGCAGTGAGGGCGCGAGTACGAAGTCAACTTGGAAGGTGATGAACTATGAAGTCTATGAACATCTGATGAACAGTCGGACTGCTGAAGGAGTAAATACAGAGTCTGTAAGCTAACTTGTATGTAACAAGAAACGTGAAGAACAAGACCAAGAAGGCGGGCCTTGGGTCTTTGGAAGCCTCGCATACACTTAACTTCTGCAGCACAAGAAGCGCGTTTTTCCGCTCTCGATTTCGGAAGCCTCCCTTACTAACTCCCTCGGCGTCACGTTCTGTGGAACCCCACTCTATGCTCAAGCGGCTCAAGGAATTCCATTTTCCGAGCCCGCTGAGCCTCTGGGACAAGGCCCATCTCTCGCGCCGCGCCGGTGTCCTTGTTGTGTTGACGCCCTGCGGGCATGATCTCAACGTTTTACTAACGGTCCGCAACGTGAACATGTCCTACGGCGGAGACGCTGCTTTCCCTGGCGGTAAAGCCGACAGTTTAGACGAGTCGCCGCTGGATGTGGCGCTCCGCGAGGCGAAAGAGGAGGTCGACTTAGACCCGTCGTCCGTGGAGTTTGTATCCTACATGCCCGGCTACGTGAGCTCGAAAATGCTGATGGTCGTTCCGTCCATAGTCTACTCGCATACGGCCGTGCAGGCGACGGCGCACAGCACGGCCGAAGTCAGTAAGGTGTTCACTATGCCATTGTCGCGGTTCCTGCAAAAGGAGGGCCATTCGTACTACAGTCCCGGGATCAGCTACTTCAAGGTGCTGGCTCACGACAAACGGGTCGGCGAGCCCATGTACGAGCGTGTGTGGGGCCTGACGGCGAGCATCCTCATAGACTTAGCCCGCGTTGCGTTTGACCGCGCGCCCGAGTTCGACGCCGAAAAGAAGCCAGTATTTGAGCGGTTTAAAATCCTGGAGAAAATGGCCGAGCGCGGGACGCTGCAAAAGCCGCAGTCGCTCTCGAAGTTGTAGCCACGATGCTCGAGGCCACAATGCTCGAATTGCCAAGCCAATATATGTCCTATATTACCGTACTTACATCTGTTAATACTCCTCATCTGCATAATACTACAACGAACTCTGCCGAAGGGCGTCCGTGTGGCTCGGAGCACGCCTCCTGAACTCGCTCGAACCTCCCGTAAGGTGCTGGAAGGGTATGGAATCTTATCTGGGTCAAGGGTTATCCCCAGAGACCGCCACCTGGCCCAGTCATATATATATATATTGGAGAGCGCATCACAAGCTCTCAATTTTTTTTTGACAAACATGTTTCATCAGTTTTGGTATACTCCCTCCAGTGGCGAATTGTACGAGCCCTCGCATCCGGCAATGCCGCCGTACTTCGAGCACCCGCGTGGCCGCCGCCACTCGCGTGGCCACCACGCGCGCGACCACCACTTCGGCCCGCGTCAATTCGGCCCGCAACGCCACGCGAGCCCGCTGCAATGGCCTGGCGTCTACTACGATTCGCCGTCCTCTTCTGAGGACGAGCTCGACTTCGTGCCGGAGCCGCGCAGGCACCATCACCGCCATTCCGCGCACGCGCGTCCGCACTGCCTTGGTGGTCCCGATCTGTTCGGCACGAGCATCGACGAGTACCGCAACTTCGTGCGGAGCAGAATTGAGCACGAAGAGCGCGAGCTCGCGTTGCGCCGCCAGCAAGAGCAGCGCCGCCTTGTTGAGGAGCGGATTGCCGAGGAGATTCGTTTGACGGAGCAGCTCCGTTTGGTCGAGCAGCAGCGTTTGGAGCAGCGACGCATCGAAGAAGCGCGTCGTGCTGCCGAGTTGCAGCGCCTCGCCGAGCAGCACAAGGCCGCGGAGCGCCAGCGCAAGGCCGAGGCGAAGCAGCTCAGGGCCATTGAAAGGCAGTGCAGGTCCGAGCGCCGTCTCGAGCGCCGTCTCGAGCGCCGTCTCGAGCGCAAGCGCAGCCACCCCGAAGTCGACAGCGTCCAAGCAGCACTCGAGTGCGTGGGTCTGGACGACACTTCCGCGGGTCTTGTGTCCCTGCTGCTGTCGAATTTGCAGCCTGCGCACCGGCACGAGCACTCTCGTGAGCACCAGCTCAAGCGCGAGCGCATGCAACGTGAGCATGAGGAGCGTGAGCGCGAGCGGCTCGCGCGCATTGCGCGTGAGGAAGCCCAGCGCGAGCTTTGTGCTGCCCAGCACAGCAGCGTGCTGTATTTCCTCGATGTTTTGAACCGCGCAAATCGCGAGCAGACGGGAGCGAGCCGTGAGACGTGCGCCATTGAGGCCCCCGAAGAGTGCTGCAAAGCGCGCAAGGTCTGCGCCTCGGGAGCGGCGGCGTGCTGCAAAGCGCGCCCCGATGAAGCCAAGAGCGAGCGTGCCGAAAGGCGTGAGAGGCGCTCGGAAGAGCGGCGTCTCAAGCGCGAAGAGAGACCGAAGAAGCACGGAAAGCACGAAAAGCACGAAAGCCACGAAAGCCAAGAGAGGCGCGAAAAGGAGCGCCTGCACGCGGCAGTCGTGGAGCAGGTGCGTCAGTCGGCGAAGATGGCCGCGCGTGCGCACTACGCAGCTATGCAGGCCCAGCAGGCTCAGGCTCAGCAAGCCCAGGCTCAAGAAGCTCAGCAGGCGCAGCAAACCCAGCAGCCCGCAGGCCTCTCTAAAGAAGAGGCCGAGCGTCTGCAGGCGAAGCGCGAACACGAGGCGCGCCAGCGTGTCATTAGCTCGATAAAGGTGCCTTCTCCGGCACCTGCGCCGACCGAGGAAGAGACGAGATCGGAGGATAGCTACGAAGTGACGTCGCGCGACGCGGTCCCCAGCCAGTTTTGGCAGGAATTCAGCGAGCAACTGAGCGAGCTTGTCGCAGACAACGATCCGAGCATCAGCATTAACGACATCATCACCATCACGATTAAAGACGCCGGCCGCGTCAAAAAGTTCTACGTGCCTGCCTCGAAGGTCGCCGACTTGAAGGCTGCTCGCACTGAGGCGAACGAGATTGAGACTAAGGAGACCGAGACCGAGCCTAAGGAGTTTGAGGAGGCCGAATCGCCCAGCGAGACGGTTTCTGAGATCCCTGCTCGCACTGAGTCGAACGAGATTGAGACTAAGGAGACCGAGACCGAGCCTAAGGAGTTTGAGGAGGCCGAATCGCCCAGCGAGACGGTTTCTGAGATCCCTGCTCGCACTGAGTCGAACGAGATTGAGACTAAGGAGACCGAGACCGAGCCTAAGGAGTTTGAGGAGGCCGAATCGCCCAGCGAGACGGTTTCTGAGATCCCTGAGGACAGCGATCCCGAGATCGAGGAGCCCAGCGACGAGGAGTTCACCATCGTCTCGGCTCAGGGCAGCTCGTCGCCGTCGCTCCGTCACGTCACTTTAGAGCAAATCGAGGACAGCGACGCGTCGTCGGACTTCAACAACTAAGTAGAATATATACATATTTTTCGATCAATTGACTTTTGAGTGCCCGTGCGTGATACAGTTACCTGACCTTTACTCTATCTATAGGCAGCACGTGACTACATGGTCCTGTGGACTCCTGGCGACAACATGAACAGACACGAAGATTTAGCGTTTGTCGTATATTCTGTGAACATTATGTCTCAAGTTGAACATCTTATAAACGTTTATGTACATCATTTCTACGAGTAGGTGCCCCATGGCACGAGCCTACATAATCATATGGGCATTGTCCAAGCATCTTCCACACTATGAAGATTATACGCGTCCTAGGAAACGTCCAATAACAAATCTTGATTGTCTTGGCGCCGTTTTCAGTGTAGAAGGGCGGCTGCGCCATGCATAACACGAGGTTAGGTCACGCTGCCGGCGAAACGCCATCACTCGCACGCGTTCATGTATAGGAAAGCGTGGCTCCCGAACACATCCTTGGCACAGCTGCAAGTAGCCTAAATCTTGAGCCGCAATCCTGGCTTGCGCCGCTATCGGAGCTTTATCAGGCGCAGGATTATTCCGGCCGCACCACCCTAACGCGCGCAGTGCAGGCCTCGCTCGCCTCGCTGGCGGCCATTCGGCACCGTCGTCGAACAAGCCTTCTGCCTGCGATGTTGAGCAAATTCCAATGTGTTGAGCGCACCATTGCATTCATTGTCGTGGCCTCACCTCGTATATCCCGCGGAAGTCTTCTGCTTATGTAATCGCTTACTGCCGCCTTCACGCCAAACACACTGACTCAATATCCGATAATCGGAGATGCAATTCGCGCCGCGAAAAGAGCGCAGAATACGGTCAAGCTCCTTGGTTAGTGCCTAGAATGGGTCGCAGGCTGCTCTCGCGGCTCACTGCGTCTCACTATAAATTCTCAGTCCCCTGCATCTTTTTCCTTGCTTATAACCCCGAACCCTATGTTCTGGCGAAACCTAGAAAAAAAGCCAGATCGAGGGCACATGAGAAGAGACGCGGCCGCGAAAAAATTCGTCCTGATGTCCTCTTCACCGCTCTCTAAATCAACGTAGAGTATCAGATTGCTTATCCATACATAGCTAATCCCCATCGAAGCTCTGGCGCGGCGTCTACCAAAGTTCAGATTTTTCACTCTGTTTGTAATCGATGTTTTTTGACGTGCATACAAACCCCGTTGCGTATAAAGGTCAGTTTGATCCGTATGCACTCTTCTTGCCCAAAACATTTACTCGCAAAAAAATGGCGATCTTTGGATCTAAGAAGCAATCGCCAGAGGCGAACAACGATGACGGAAGCTCGTCCGCAGAACTGAAGGAAGACACCAGACCACTGAACAGCGACTACGTCGTCGTCCCTGGCGAGCCGTTCCCGCCCATCCCAGGACCCGAGGAACAGTACACCGTCACCTTCGCCGAAGACGACCCAGAGAGACCAATTAACCGGCCCATGACTCGCCGCGTCATTGCAAAGGCCCTCGCCTCCGTCTGCATCACGTTCGTCTCGTGGGGCTCCTCCGTCATCGCGCCGGCCGCGCCCGTCATCCAAAAGGAGTTCCACGTCGGCAGTGTCGTCGCGGCGCTGCCCGTCTCGCTCTACGTCCTCGGCTTCGCCACGGGGCCGAGCTGCTGGGGCCCCACATCCGAGCTGTTCGGCCGCCGCCTGCCGCTCATCATCGGCATGTTCGGCTTCATGATCTTCGGCTTCGGCTGCGCCACCGCGAAGGACTACCAAACGCTCATGCTCTGCCGCTTCTTCATGGGCGCGTTCGGCTGCTCAACGCTCGTCGTCGGCCCGTCCATCTCCGCCGACCTCTTCACCGTCACCCAGCGCGGCAAGGCCGTCTCCGGAGTCATCTTCTGCCTCGTCGCAGGACCCATGGTCGCGCCCGTCGTCGGCGCCTTCATCACAAACTCGTACCTCGGCTGGCGCTGGACCATGTACATCACGGCCATCATGGGCGCCCTCGGCACCCTCCTCTTCATCTTCTTCCTCGAGGAAACGTACCCGCAGCTCGTGCTCCGCACAAGAGCCCAGATGATCCGCAAGGAGACCGGAAACTGGGCCGTCTCCGCGCCCATCGAGAGCATGGAGCTCGACACAAAGGCCATCATCGACCGCACGCTCCTCAAACCGATGTACCTCCTCGCCGTAGAGCCCATGCTCCTCCTCCTCAGCCTCTACCACGGATTCATCTACGGCATCCTCTATCTCTGCCTCGAGGCCCTGCCGTACATCTTCGAAACGTACTACCACTGGACGGGCAGCATTCCCTACCTCCCGTACTTGGGCATGTTCGTCGGCTCCGTCATCGTCGTCATCGTCAACCTCGTCGTCTTCGACCCAATGACCCCGAAGCTCATCGCAAAGTCGGGCAAAAAGGAGTACCCGGAGTCGCGCCTGCCCCTCATGGTCTTCTGCGGCGTCATCTTCCCCATCGGCATCTTCATGATGTGCTGGACGGGCCGCTACCACGTCCACTGGATGGCCCCGACCGTCGGCGCCGCTCTATTAGGGTTCGGGCTCATCGGCATTTTTCAGGCAATCCTCATCTACGTCATCGACAGCTACCTCCCGGTCGCTGCGTCCGCTATCGCAGCAAATACCTTCGTCAGATCAGCCATGGCGGGTGCATTCCCCATCTTTAGTGGCCCATTTGTTCGCAATTTAGGTAGTGGGTTTATGGGAACCGTTCTGGGATGCATTGCAGCGATTCTGGCCGTGGCTCCGCCTGTGTTCCTCATCTATGGTCCGCGTCTTAGAAGCGCCAGCCGGTTCGCGGCAGGGGACGAGGACGAGGACAATGTCCTTGCCCAGGATTTGGAGCGGCAGCTGACTGCCGATCCAGGCATGGCTGACGCAGCGATGTTCAATACCCAGGATTCTCTTACCCGGATTGGGAGTCGTGTGACGCGGATCCCGACTGCGGCGGGCGCGGCCGAGCGCCTAGCCACTCGGATAGCCACTCAGTCGGAGGCCTGAGCCCATTCTTTTGTGAGCGCAGCGAGCCCCATTCTTAGTGAGCGAAGCGAGCTTCCACCATTCTTTTGTGAGCGAAGCGAGCCACTACCATTCTTTGGTGAGCGAAGCGAGCCACTACCATTCTTTGGTGAGCGAAGCGAGCCACTACCATTCTTTGGTGAGCGAAGCGAGCCACTACCATTCTTTGGTGAGCGAAGCGAGCCACTACCATTCTTTGGTGAGCGAAGCGAGCCACTACCATTCTTTGGTGAGCGAAGCGAGCCACCAATCTTAATGAGTGCAACCACTCTTTAGTGAGATAGCCGCCACCAGTATCTATAGATTTTAATGAAGTAGTTCCCTAATTCTACAGTGAAAATAGAGCACCATTATAGCACATTATAGCACATTATGAGGGGCCGCGCCAGGGTTCATTCTCGACGCGAAACGCAGTCACGTGCACCGCTTATCACCACTGTCTGTGCTAAAAATACTTCTCGTACACCTTTCGCGCCCATCTCTTGTCAACTGCTACCGTTTGACTCTCTGCTCATTCTACGCGGTTAACAAGCACACGGCTCTCGCCGCCTCCACGCTCATCCCGCACGCCCTTCTTTATCTACGCCCGTAACTTAGCTGCTGACATAATGGCGGTAAACGCATCTCTAACCCGCACCCACAGTCGAGGCATTCCTGTACAACAATGAAGCGTATTGAAAACAAACCAAACCAGCGTAAACGGCCGTTCCAGCCTAAGATGTTACCCGGTCAAACCACAATTGGCTTTCCCTCGAAGAAGAAGGCTTCTGCTAGCCAGAATTCTTCGTCTGAGACGAATTCTGCTGGCCAGAATTCGCCTCTGTCTACCGTGTCTGCTCCTCTGTCTACCGTTTCTACTCCTATGTCTACCGTTTCTGCTCCTATGTCTACCGTTTCTGCTCCTTTGCCCGTGTCTTTTCCCGTGTCTTTGCCCGCTGTGCGGGCTGACGCGGACTCCGACCAGAATTCGCCCGCGTCTACCGCAGTTGCTGCCGTGTCTTTGCATTGCAAAACCGTTTCGCCCTCGGACATCCGTGTCTCGGATGCCGAGTTAACCGACGAGGACAAGTCTGTCCTCACCACGCCGCGCACCCGAATGACGAGCGACCTGCTCGACAAAGTCATGGCCAAACGCCACGCTCCGCATGTCCAGGTGTTTAAGTCTACTTACGCCTACGCTCTTGCTAATTTCGGTGGCACGGAGGTAGTCGAGCAAATTGGTGCCGACCCAGCCAGCCTGTACCTGTTCCCTGTCTGCGACGACACGCACTGGGTGCTCGTTGCCTTCGCCGGTCTGGGCACCGAGACGCCGACGGCGGTCGTGCTCAACTCCTTGGAGGGCAACGAATTAGGCGGGCTTGTGGCGCGTTTTGTGGCCAGAGTCAGCGAGGCCTACGCCACGCACATCGAAACTGTGCGTCCGCGTCTCCCTCAGCAGGCTGCTGGGAGCGAGGACTGCGGCTTTTTCGTCGCGTACTACGCGCACGAGCTCATAAAGGCGCCAGTGAGCGACCAGGCCCACACGGAGCTCTTCTGGACTGACACGGTCAGAGCACCCGACGGAGTACGCGAGTACGTCAGGCTCCTCTTCACGGACGCGCTGGGCTCTGAGCCCCGTCGTCAGACGGACGCGCTGGACTCTGAGCCCCGTCGTCAGACGGACGCGCTGTCGGGCTCCAAGCCCCGTCGTCGAAAGGCCGTGCGCACGACGGGTGAGCGAGCCGAGCTTCTGAAGCTCGCTAGAGAGAAGAGCCGCCCGAAACAGGAAGCCTTCTTCGGCCTCACTCATTCCTGGCACAGCGACGTGCAGGACATGTTTGGTGTGGTCTCGAAGCCCGATGTCGCGGATGTCCAGATGGGCTGTCCGTGCTTCGAGGCGAGCTGCCAAGAGGACATCGAAGAAGCGACGCGGTACGTCCTCTTCAGTCTGTGCAGCCGCAAGACGCTGACGAACGGCACCGACATCGCGTGCTTCGGCCCGCCGCCAAACCATGCGACACCCGCATGGGTTGCGAAGGATGGCCCGCACCACGTCGTGCGCTACCGGCTAGATGGCGTCGAATACAAGAGGAAGCTGCTGCACGTCGCCGCCAGATCCAACCGCCGCATGGACGAAGACGAGATCCAAATCTCGCATCTGTGCCACGAGTTCTGGTGCTACAACCCGTTGCATGTGACCTTGGAGTCCGGTGGCGAAAATGTCGCGCGCAACGCGTGCGGCCCCGACGCCGGCTGCCAGCACATCCCGCGGTGCACCATCTCTGGAGCGGACCGTTTCAACACGGAATGGGATCGTCTGCACACGCGGGCGCAGGTACTCGCCGAAATGAAGCCGATGGAGGTCGAGGACGAGGTGTTCCCTCCGTATGAGCCCGAGCCCATCGGCCTCCAAGCATCGAGCGAGGTGCTTCGTGGCGACATCGCCGGCGTCGTCAAACGCACGCTTTACCTGCTTTGCGCAAGAGGTGCTGAAGAGGATGTCTTGGGCAGAGAGCTGAACTGCTTCATGCCGCCCTCAATAAGGGGCGCACCGCGGTGGCTGTTCATGGACGGACAACACCCAAGCGCTCATTATTTCGACGTGGCGTCCTTCACGGTGAAGACTGCATGGCTGACAAGACTCGAGTTCTTCGGCACGCCAGAGTTCGAGCAGGAGTCTTCGCAGGTGTCCCACCTCTGCCACCACTGGCGGTGCCACAATCCCGAGCATGTCCGGCTTGAGAGCAACGCGCTGAACATGGCGCGCAATAATTGCGCCCCGGAGGTGTGCGAACACACGCCGAAGTGCATGGTGATGGGCACGGATTTCTTCCGGACGTCGCAGAAGCTGAGCAAGTACGGCATTGTGTACGAGGCCAAGCCGTTCAACTGTCCGGAGTGCAACATGGTGCACAGGCATGCATCAGTGTTTGAAGACCATTTCCTGACGCACGGGGAGCGGAAATTTCCGTGCCCGCTGTGCCCTGCCAAGTTCGTGCAGCAACGCACTCTCGACTCGCACGTCGTGCTTCACTCAAATGAGAGGCCGTACCGGTGTACTAAATGTCCGGAGACGTTCAAAGATCCCTCCGTTCTTAAAAAACACATGAAGAACGCGCACGATAAATTCGAGTGGTTGGTGTGTGACAAGTGCGGGTACCACTCGAAGCACGAGTGGAGATATGATAACCACTTGAAGACTCACGAGGAATCGTACGAGGGGACTCCGTTCCAGTGTAACGAGTGCGGCAAATTCCTTTCCAGCAAGCACAGATTGGCGGACCATCTCAAAGTGCATGAGAAGTTTTTCTGTGATGAATGCGACAGAGAGTTTGACCTATCCGTTCGTACCTCGCACATGAGAGTGCACACTGACGGCTACAAGCCGTGCCTGGATTGCGGAAAAGGCTTTAAAGATGAGTCCACTCTCAAAGTCCATTGCAATAATTTCCACCGAAACCCCAAGGGATTCAAGTGTGAAATAGATGGCTGCTCCGAAAAGTTCGATACGAATGCGACTCTCTGGAAGCACAAGCAACGAGTGCACTTCAACATCGAGTACAGGTGCCAGAAATGCGGGAGAGTGTACGCTGATAAGCATTCTCTTCTCAATCACGTTTGCCGACCAAACGCGCACTACGTGAGCGAGGCGGAGCATGGGGAGCAAGGCGAACTCCAGTGTCCACAGTGTCCAAGGAAAGTCGCTAGCCACATTTACGAGTCCCATTTGAAGGTGCACACTCAAGACTTTTTCGAATGTGAGAAGTGTGGAGCAGGTATTCAAACGAAGGGTGGTCTTAAAGAGCATCTGCTAACCCATGATGACCCGTATAGGTTCAGGTGCAAAGTGGAAGGCTGCAGTGCTGAATTCACTAATAGTACTCAACTCCGGAACCACGAGAAAGAAGTGCACGAGAAGTACATGGTCGAGTGCACCGGCTGCGGGAGGGCGTTTCTGAACTCCGAGGATCTCGGGAGGCACGAATGCACGGGGTACGCGGAAGAAGTAGCTGGTCGCAAGAAGGGCGCGAAGGTCTACTATGGCGTTTTTTGCAAAACGTGCGACAAGGAGGTTCTAAACAAACATCTCGAGTCCCATACGAAGGTGCACACAGAGGGATTCAAGGAGTGCAAAGAATGCGGGCTGGGTCTAAAGAACGAAGCAAGTTTGGCCGTGCATCGTCGCCGCCATGCCAAGAAGGCGGAGTAGGAATTGTGAACAGAGGTTTAGTTTATGTTTATCAGGACCTGTATGCTAAGAGAGGCAGGATCGCTGCGTTCATCTGTCATTAGCGAAGTTGGTGGCTAGAAGTGGCGACTCGCTCGCCACTCTCAGACCTCCCGTATATGCGCTCTCTATCTTTGCCCGTGACCCAGCTGCTGACAAATGGCGGTATACGCGTCTCCAACCGCATATCCCCACAATCGAGGTTTTTACTTTATTGGGCATCGCATATTGACTCCTCTGTAAAGAAGAAGAATTCTGGTGATCAATTCCGTCTTCAATTTCGCCCAATTCCTTGCCTTTATCAGAAATCTCCAGCCCTTCTGAAATTCGTGTCTTGCCCATTTCTGCGGCACCTGAGTTACTCAGACATTAACATTTTTGATGTTACTTCCAATGACTTCTCTACTTCCTCGATATTCTCTGAAGAGGACAAGTATTTTAAACCATTGTTCATAATTACTATCCGGGTCGAGCGCAGAGCGAATAAGGAAACGTTGCGAGGCAGACCTGCCCTGTCTCACCTCAGATGCGCGAGGGTCAGCCGGGTTGGGTATATCTCTGCGGCGCGAACATATCTTAGCGCGCTTATTCGGAAACACCTTCGCACTAAACAACTCAATCCACTGCAGGGTTAATGGCGGGCCATATTACAGTACAATTATAACTATCCAGCGTACCGAACGTACAGTGACAAAGCACTCTACGCCATTTGCGAAGCGAGCGGCCTCATGATTCCAGGTTTCTGCCCTTGCCCTTGCCGAGGTTTGATGACTGATGCACGAAAACGAGTGGCAACTGTGTGACAACCGAGTCTCGCTCGAAATGGCCGTCATATAGCTCACGATGTCGACTCGACTGCGTTCCCTACTCGCACGTACGATTCGCGGCGCGAAGCTCCCGCGACTTCCGTTTCCAACCCCCAGGTATAAAGAGTTACCCTTACAGAACCCGCCAGATCAACCCCGCCGCTGGAAGAGGGTACGCAGATGCCGTGTGCATGTCTTCTTGCATGCATCGCAAACTTATAAGTACTTAGATATTTCTCCTGTGGAAATAATGACGAAACCAGAAGAAGACTCATCTGAAGAAGAGAGACCTTTACAGACCCACCACGTCGTCGTCCCCGGGAAGCCGTTTCCACCCGTGCCGGGCCTCGCTGAGGACTGGATCGTCACCTTTGCCGAAGATGATCCAGAGAGACCGATCAATAGATCCATGACTCGTCGCGTCATAGCCAAAACCATTGCCGCCATCTGTGTCACATTTGTTTCGTGGGGCTCGTCCTGTATCGCTCCTTGCAGCCCCGTACTCGAAAGAGAGTTCCACGTGGGCCAGGTCGTCTCCAATCTCACGACGTCTCTCTACGTTTTCGGTTTCGCCGCGGGGCCCGTGGTTTGGGGCCCGTCATCCGAGCTGTTTGGAAGACGCATACCGCTCGTTGTCGGGATGTTTGGCTTCACTGTCTTCGGATTCGCGTGCGCTACGGCGAAGGATTTCCAAACATTGACAATATGCCGGTTCTTTATGGGCGCCATGGGGAGCTCGACGCTCTCCGTGGGCCCTTCAATCTCTGCCGACATATTCACAGTCACGCAGCGCGGGAAGGCGATTTCCGGCGTCATCTTCTGCCTCGTAGCCGGGCCCATGCTCGCTCCCGTCGTGAGCGCGTTCATCACGAACTCATTTCTTGGTTGGCGCTGGACGCAGTACATCGCCGCTATCATGGGGGCACTTGGAACAGTAATGCTCGCGTTCTTCCTCGAGGAGACTTATCCGCACATACAGCTTCGAATGAGAGCGCAGCAAATCCGCAAAGAAACCGGTAACTGGGCAGTCACGTCGCCGATCGAGACGCGGGAACTCGATACAAAGGCGATCATCAACCAAACAATAGTCAAGCCCTTCTACCTCCTCAGTGTAGAGCCCATGCTGCTTCTGCTCAGCATCTATCATGGCTTCATCTACGGCATTCTCTACCTCTGCTTGGATGCGGTCCCCTTTGTCTTTGAAACGTACTACCATTGGACCGGTAGCGTGCCGTGCCTCCCGTACCTGGGTATGTTCACGGGCGCCATTGTCGTCGTTATAGTCAACCTCGTTGTATTCGACCCGCTGTGTCCGAAACTAACGGCGCGATCCGGGCTGAAGGAGTACCCGGAGTCGCGACTTCCATTGATGATGTTCTGCGGTATAGTTTTCCCCATCGGCATCTTCATGATGTGCTGGACGGGCCGCTACCATGTTCAGTGGATGGCCCCGACTGTCGGCGCTGCTCTTCTCGGCTTTGGCTTGATCGGGATCTTCCAGGCAATCCTCATCTACGTCATCGACAGCTACCTGCCCGTCGCCGCGACGGCGATTGCCGCGAACATGTTTGTCCGCTCATCCATGGCCGGCGGACTCGCGCTCATCGGTAGGATTCTATTCAATTGGCGCGGAAGCGGCTGGGGCGGCACAATCCTCGGCTGCATAGCATCACTTCTCGCAGTAGCGCCCTTTTTTTTCTTCAAATGGGGGCCGCGTGTGCGCAAAGCTTCGAAATTCGCCGCTAGCGACTGAGACTAATATAGAGTATAGATTTCATGCCTGTAGACCCGCATCGCCAAAATGGCCATACCCATATCTCCGCGACCTCGTTCACCCCTCTACAAAAGAAAGAACTGCTCACAAATTGGCCTCTATATAACCTCCATACCTATACCGTCGCATCTGTACCGTCACCCCGGTCAGCTACCCACTCAGATTGCAGCCCGTGAACGGTCCGCGAACGGTCCGTCCCCGGACCCTCCGCGCGTCTCAACACCCCACGCACGTCGGCGATAGGGTTCCCATATAGCAATCATGGTACTTGAGAATGGTTACACACTCGGCTTTATTGGCGCCGGCAACATGGGCACTGCGGTGCTGTCGGCGGCCGTGCGCGGCGCGGCGGAGTCCAAGCAGGAGGGCGTGCCTCTGAAATTCATCGTGTCTGTGAAGAGCGAGAAGAGCCGCGCACGGCTGCGCGCGCAGTTCAGCGAGACGCCGCAGGTGCTCGTTGTGGACGACAACCAGACGGTGATCGACGAGTCGCACGTCGTTGTGCTTGCGATCAAGCCGTTCGCCGTGAAGGAGGTTCTCGGCCGCCTGCACTACCCGCATTTCACGGTCCTCGTCAGCCTACTCGCCGGCACGTCGATTGACACGATCCGCCAGTACACGTCCGTGAACGCGTTCATCGTGCGCGCGACGACGAACATGGCCGCGCAGATCGGCTGCGGCATGACGGCGCTGAGCTTCCAGGGCGAGTACAACCCGGACTCGCCGATCATGCTCGCTGTGGAGTGGCTGTTCACGCAAACGGGCAGATACATCGTCATCGACGAGTCGAAGCAGAACGCGTGCGTCGCGCTCTGCGGCTCGGGCCCGGCGTTCACGTACCTGTTCGCCGACGCGCTCATCGACGGCGGCGTCAAGATGGGCCTGCCCGCCGAGACGGCGCGCCAGTGCGCGGCGCAGGTGCTGTTGGGCAGCGCGCAGCTCATTCTCGACGGCGGCCACCCGGCCGTTCTGAAGAATGCCGTGATGACGCCGGGCGGCACGACTATCAACGGTTTAAGCGTGCTTGAGGACGGCGCCGTGCGCGGACACGTCATCCACGCCGTCGAGAAGTCGACGCAGATCGCGCAGCAGCTCGCCGAGCAGACGGATGCGCCGCCGCGCAGCATCGAGACGAGCCGCCACGCGTCGGCCGTGAACCTCGCAGAGATGGCGCAGCAGATCTCGCTGAGCCGCCGCAACACTTTGAACCGGCAGCCGACGCAACCGTAAACTTATGGGAGTTTGGTGCGGCTGGCTGGAGACGGCCGGCAGGAATGGGAAGGTGTTGCTCGTTGGGGCGCCGGAAAAAGGTCAGTTGCGTAGATATAACTCAGTAGGCTAGTACTAGTGTTTAGTAGTCTATTTACGCAGAGAAATGCAGCGGAGATGATGAAGGCGAGAGGTCGCTGAGGGGCGTTGTCGCTGAGGGGCGTTGTCGCTGAGAGGATGGTGAAGGGCAGAGGTCGCTGAACGGCGTTGAGGTCGCTGAGAGGTCGCTGAATAGCGTTGTGAGGATGCTACGGGCATTGTGTACGGTGAGAAGAGTGTAAGAAGGCGAAGTCTGCGGGAAGCTTTATCTCGAGTAAATGGGTGTCGACATAGGATCCACCCAGATGTCTGGGCAACCAACCTGCGACTATGACTGCTATTTAGCTACCACAGGAAAAAAAAATTCAGCGATTGCAGACATAGTCTCAATAATGTCTTTGCTCCTTGATATGCTTATTTTATTACAATTCTACTCCTAGCAGATAGGAGGGGCACGGCTACTCAAATGCCACGATCTGGTCAGACTGAGGAATAAGCACGGACCGCCAGATCTCGGTGCCTTGTTTGATGACGATGCGCGCGCCTACTCGATAAAGTCCGCAGGATATGAGGTACGCGGACCGCCCTCGCTCGTCCGTCACCGTGTATTTATACTCATCAGGCCGCGTTTTTGGCGCAGGCAGCGGATCCTCGATGCTTGTCGACTCGTCGCGTCTTCCGGCTCGCAGATCAGCAAGCTCTCGTTGTGTCTTACTCGCGTTTACAGCCGCGACAACGCGAACACGCGTGTCCTCTACAAGCGCGCCAGCCTTAACATCGACCCGGGGAGCCGGCAGCATTTGTGCCCTTTAAACGTCCACAAATCCTCGAGGTCGAGTTCAGTGCCTCAGCGACTCCAGTGCCTCAGCTCACCCAGAGATTCAGTGCGTCAGCGCGTCCAGAGCGACCTCGGTGCCTCAAGCGAGCGATTAGTCAGACCACGACCAGAACATGCAGGATCCGAACGAAGACACGGAATGGAACGACATTTTGCGGCAGCAAGGCGTTCTCCCGCAGCGGCCTAAGTCGCCGACAGCCGAGCTCGAGCAGGCGATGGAGGAGGCCGTGCAGCGCGCTTATGAAAACCGCTTAGAGGGCAAGTCGCTGAAAGAGCTCGACGAGCTCGACGAGGACGGCTTGGAGGACGAGGACTTCCTCAACTCGTACCGCGATAAACGGATCGCGGAGTTGAGAGAGCAGGCCTCAAAAGAACGGTTTGGCGAGCTCGTTTATGTGAACAAACCCGAGTATACACAGGAAATCACTGAGGAGAGCGAGCGGTGTTTTGTTGTGGCTTCGATCGTCTCAAGTAATACGCAGAGCCGCTTGCTGCATGCTCTGATTTTGCGGGTTGCGCCGAGATTTCGCGACGTTAAGTTCGTCGAAATCCAAAGTCACCAGGTCGGAGAGCGGTTCCCGGAATCGCAGACGCCGATGGTGTTGGTGTATCATAACAAGGAGGTCGTGTACCAAATGGCGACGCTGGCGTTGATCGGTGGTAACTCCACAAACCTCAGTGACATTGACAATTTGCTCGTAAGAGCGAAGGTCGTCGACCGCACGGACCCGCGGCTGTTGGAGAATCGCGATGAAGATGATTGAGTTATGAGTACGAGTGCAATAGTGTGTAGTGGACTCTACATCTCCACTTAGTACAGCTATAAGTAGAATACCGTCTTACATAATTTTTTCGAAATTGAGATTTTTCACTCTCACTGATCTGTTCACAATGGGGAGACAGCCGGCTAGTAAACTCTACCGAACGAAAAGAAAGACAAGAGATGCTGATCAGATCCTCAATGACGACATGAAAAGCGACGCCACCGTCTATGCCCTAGAGCACCAGAAATTCGACGAGTACACGCCCGGCCTCGCCCAGCATTACTGCATTCCGTGCGCGAAGTACTTCGAGACGGACATTGCGCTCAAATCACACTCGCGAAAGAAAGTGCACAAGCGCCAGCTGCGCAATTTGCGCTTCGGACCGTACACTGCTGAAGAGGCCAGTGCGGGCGCTGGCCGCGACGTTTCTAAATACCTCGCGAAGGCGGAAGGCCAGGAGCGAATCATGAAGGACAGACAGAGCATTGTCCGGCCAGAGAGGGGCGAGAACCACAAGAAAGTGTCTAAGCGAACATTTAAGGCGGAAATGGAGATCGAGGAGGCTGCAGACGTGCCGAAAGAGGATGAAGAGATTTCTGTATAGCTTATTTATTTTATTGAGCAATGTGAAGCGGAGCAAACTCTCCCAATAAGAATTTTGTGTATTAGTACAGATTCTAAAGGCCAAACGGGTTGCTCGCTGAAGCCAGCCCGAGATTAGCTCTTGGCTGGTTACCGAATCCGAATCCTGTGGCCTGGCTCTGTAGGGGCTGCTGAGCCATAGGCTGCTGGGCCATGGGCTGCTGCTGAGCCATGGATGGTTGGGCCATAGGCTGCTGACCAAACGGCTGCGCGAAGGGGCCCGTTTTTTGAGCGGCTGGCATGAACTGATTAGCAAACGACTGTACACCGTTCGGCTGCTGCTGCTGGAAGGGGCCTGTTGCTTGAGAGTTGAAAGGACCCGTTGCCTGGGAGCCGAAAGGACCAGTTGTCTGCGAGCCGAACGACGGTTGTTGAGGCTGCTGCGCGAACGACGTTGTGGAGAACGACGTCTGCGCGTACGGGGCCTGGCCGAACGAGGTCGTGGGCTGCTGTCCGAGCAAGGGCTGCTGCGAAAGCGAGGCTGTCGACGGCGCCAAGGACGGTATAGAACCTGTGAACTGCTGGCCGAACGACGACGTCGGCTGGAACGGACCTGTCGTGGGAGGCGCCGTGCTCGCTGGTTGGAACGAGGTCTGCGGCTGGAACGAGTTCTGCGGCTGGAACGAGTTCTGTGGCGCTGCCTGGAGAGGCCCCGTGCGCTGCTGCTGGAAAGGACCTGTAGCCTGCGACTGGAAAGGACCTGTAGCCTGCGACTGGAAAGGCCCCGTAGCCTGCGACTGGAAAGGCCCCGTTGTTTGAGACTGGAACGAAGTCGGAGGCTGGCCAAAACTCTGCGCAGGTCCAGTACTCTGCCCAAGGCTTGCCAGACCCGTGGCTTGGAAAGGCCCCGTCCTTTGCTGCTGGAATCCTGTGGTCTGCAAGGAAGCCGATGCTTGGAACGGCCCTGTAGTCTGCTGCTGGAAAGACGTCGGCGGCAAAGGCCCTGTTCCCTGTGGCTGGAAGGGGCCAGTCGTTTGCGATTGGAACGAAGTCGCTGGCTGGAACGGACCCGTCGTTTGCGATTGGAAAGAAGTCGCTGGCTGGAACGGACCCGTAGTCTGCGACTGGAACCCAGTTTGGGCCTGGAAAGGACCCGTAGTCTGGGACTGGAACCCAGTTTGAGCCTGGAACGGACCCGTGGTCTGAGGCCGGAATCCCGTAGTTTGAGCCTGGAAAGGACCCGTCGTCTGGGGCTGGAAAGACGTCGCTGGCTGGAAAGGACCCGTGGTCTGGGGCTGGAACCCCGTCGTTTGAGCCTGGAAAGGACCCGTGGTCTGGGACTGGAACATCGGCTGCACGGCGCGAGTAGGCGGCGGCTGCGGCGCCGCCAGCATGCCCGCCGCCGAAGGGACGAAGTTCGAGGTCTGTGCCACACCGGTGGCGAACGGCCCCAGAGCCTGCAGCTGGGTCCCTGTGCGCTGGATCTCGAGCAGCTCGTTCTGCTGCTTCCGCAGCTGCTCCTGCTGCTCCTTCAGCAGCCTGATCTGCTCTTTCTGCAGCTCGGCCTGCTGCTTCAGAATCTGCTGCTGCGTCTGCCGCTGCTGCGAGGCGACCATTGCCTCGGCCGTCTTCTGGGCCTGCAGCGCCTGCAGCGCCGGCTGCGCGGGCTGGTTGGGCTGCGAAACAGACGTCATTCCGAGAAGGTCGGCCAGGGCGCCAGTGGGCTGCGCCGTTTGCACGGGCTGCGTTGGCTGTGGCTGGATGGGCTGCGTTGCTTGCGGCTGGATGGGCTGCGTCGGCTGCGTCGGCTGCGGCTGCAGCGCTGGCTGTGTCGGCTGCGGCTGCAGCGCTGGCTGCGTGAGCTGCGGCTGCAGCGCTGAAGGCGCGTTGTGCAGAGCGCCGCCGTCACCGCTGTAGAGCCCGCCCTCGGGCTGCTGCACGCGGCCGAGCTTCTGGTTGACCTTCTTCGTGACGCGGAGAATGTCGCCCTCCTTCAAGCCAAGCGTGCGCAGAACCGACGCCGAGATATCGCCAAGACCGTCGACGTCCATGTTGTCGCGCGTGAAGTTGCGCGCGTAGCGATTCGCGCTCTGCGGGTCGACGCCGCACTCGAGGAATAACGAGAACCAGGCCTCGTGCCGCTCCGAGGAGGCCTTGTCCGCCGGTGACGGCGACGCCGACGCGCGCGTCGATTGCGAGCGCGTCGGCCTGCGCGCTGACGAGCCTGCGCGCGAGACGAGCGGACGGTCGTCGGCAAGGCTGACGCCGGTGATGCCCTCTACGTAGTCGATGTCGCTCGCGCTGAGCTTGTTGATGGGCACGGCGATCTTCACGCCGTTCGACTTGTGCAGGTGGACTTTGCCGTCGCTGCAGCCAAGCAGCTGCGCGTCGACCTTGAACGCCCCCGTGCGGTCGACCCACATGCGCATTTTGCGCGCATCCGGCAGAGACTTGTCGTGGCGGTGGCGCGACGCACTGCTGTGACCGTTCGCCCCGCCCGCGCCGCTGCGAGTCGACCGCGAGCGCTGCAGGGTTTCCGCGTGGCGCCGCGCCGATGTGTGCTCCTTCTCGAGCTCGCGCTCGCGGTCGCGGTCGCGCGCGCGTTCTTTCTGCTTCTTCGTTTTGAGGAACCCGCTCAGACTCTTGCCGTCGCTGTGTTCGCGGTCGACGTGCACGAACTTGCGCGGCACCACTCCCTCGCGGCCGCGGATGTTGCGCACGAGCGTCCACTCGGGGTCACGCTCGTCGAGCACGAACACGGTGTCGTTTTCGGTGACGCTGAGCTCGCGCGAATGCGCGGCCTTGAAGTCAACAAGAATGACGCCGCGCTTGTGGCCAGCCGTGTGTGCAGCGTCAAACACCTCCTGGAGACCGCTGGCGCGGTTCGCACCAACCACTTGGCCCAAGGATGCGACGATACGGTCCGCCTCGGCGTGCGACTCGGCCTTCAGATCGAGCGACGCCTGCGGGTGCACGAGCTCGAGAAAAACGTGCTTCTTCTCGCTGCTGTAGTGCTTGATGTCCGGCGCGTCCCACCGCTGCATGCGGTCGCCGCCGTCGCCGTGAATAATATTGATGAATGTCGCCGCCACAACCAACGTCTTCGTCTTGCGGCGCCGGCCGCTGACGTCAGTCACAGTGAAGGAGAGCTGCCGCTTGTCCTCCGGCTCACCCTCGGCTACAGAGCCCGCTCGCGGCGAGCGCGACATCGACCGCGCGCGGTCCGGCGAATCGGGCAGGTCGCGGTCGAGCACCTCGCGCGGAGGCCGCGAGGGCCGGCCCATGACGTCGTCGCCGGTCTTTTGGGGTCTCTGCGGACGAGGCGGCGGGACGTCCTCGTCCAGCGGCGTCGACGGCATGGACACGGCAGGCGAGCCGGCGGCGGCCAGGGAAACGGCCGGCGCCGCTGGCGCCGCGGCGGCCACGGCTGGCGGCGCCGATACAGCGGCCGCAGCCGCCGGCGCAGCAGCGGAGTCCTGCGAGATGTAGTTGCTCGGCACGAACCCGCATTCTGATCCACTCGAACCGACTAGGACCCAATCGCCGTCCGTCGCATACACATCGAAGACCTGGCCCTCTGGAAACGACAATTCCTCGTCTGTTTGCTTCGTATATGAGTACAGAGCCCGAGCCTTCCCGCTCGGTTTCGCGGGCTCGATGTAGTTGTGCGGCACGATCCCCTGCGGCTCCTCGCTCGCCGCGCCCGGAACCCGCTTCTTTACCGTCCACCAGCCATCGTCGGCCTTTTCGAGCAAATAAAGCAGATCGTTCTCGCTGATCTCCAGTTCCTGCTCATTTGTCGGCGTGTAGCCATATACTGCGCGGTACACACCGATGAATCCCATAGAGCTCGTCGATCCGTTGTGCGGTGATCCAGGTTTCCCGCACCCTACGCGGCTGGGCAAGTTTCGGGCTCGCCGCAATGGATTCGGCACCACAGGCCTTCGTTTGATATACAACGTTGTTTAAATGTAGCCTATATAGCCGCATAGCTGGTCGCGGTCGACTTTCACTGCCACTGCACCACCTGTTTTCTGAGTCAGCAGTCCAATTCCACCTCGGTCTAAGTCTGTAAGTCACGCATGGTTTCCTATCTCTGATCACTAGTCGCTGAGAATGCATATATCCAATTATGTATGAGTTATGCAAGATCTTCTTATGTATGGTCTTCCAATTATGATTTTCCAGTATGGTCTTCCAACTATGCATGGTCTTCCAACTATGCATGGTCTTCCAGTTATGCATATACGAGTCCACACTTTTCAAACCGATCTCATCTTTCGAACTAAGTCAATTTTTCACCCACAAGTCACCCACTTTGTGCACACCTCGCACTTTTCATCCTCACACAGTCTGGTTACCTAACCGGATGGCTGAACTGTACCGGCGCAGCTCGCAGTACAGACGGTGGTCCTTCACGAGTGAGCAGCTCAGCAGCCTCGAGACAGACGTCAACCAGCGAGGGAGCTTCTCGCGTGGTCGTGGGCTCACTGCTGAAGAGGAGCGGCAGCTCGTTCTGTTTTTCGCGAGCGACCGCATCCGCGGGTTCTGCGAGTACTTCAACCTGCCCTCCCATGTTCGGGCGACGGCAGTGGCCTATTTCAGACGCTTCTATTTAGTGAACTCGGTCATGGACTACGATCCGAAATTGGTGCTGCCGACCTGCGTGTTTCTAGCCGCAAAGTCGGAGAACTTCTTCATCCCCATCAACGTGTTTGGCGAGGCGTTGGCTGGAATCGACACCCAGCAGATCTTGGACCTCGAGTTCGTGCTTTTTAAAAGCCTCGACTTCACACTAACCGTGCACAACGCGTTAAGACCCTTGCAGGGCTTCTTCCTCGACATGCAGTCGCTCGGCGATTTCGAGCCGGGCCTGCTCGGGCAAATGCATGACCAGGCTAAACAGCTTGTGATCGAAACATTCGCGAATGACGCAATCTTCTTGTTCACGCCGAGCCACATCGCGCTGGCCGCACTAATGGACGCGAACGAGTTTGTGGTCACGCAGTACATGGCGACGTCTATGGACGGGCCGAACAAGGGCCTCGACGAGCTGCTCGGGATTGTTGAGCAATGCCGTGCGCAGTTGAAGCTCGGGACGCAGGTCACGATGCCGAAGGACGAGCTGAAGGCTGTGAATAAGCGGCTGAAGGAGTTCTTCGGTCAGGAGGGGCCGCAGCGCAAGAAAATGCGGACAAATTGAGGAAAGAAAGGGAGGACATGCAACTTTTTTTGGGTGCAAGCGGTTGCCCAAGCGGGTCAATAAAATTTAATCAAGAGCGCACATTGATTTGGCGCTTGATTGGGAAAATTCTTGATGGCATGCTTCGAAAGTGCGAACTTGAAATGTACATATATTGTGCTCACGAATACGCGACTTAAACGATATAGATGCTACTTGGAACGAAATTTTTCGGAGAGAAATGTTGATGCTCGTCAAGCTCAACTCGAATGTAAACAGCTTGCATAACTATAATTGGCTTGTAGGCGAATCTGCCACACATCACCTCATTTCAACATGAACAACAGACACAGTGCTAAGAACCAACAGCGTATTGAACAGAAGCAACAGCTTTACACAATAGTCGACGAACTAAACGACCACGAAAGGTTCAAACTGGCCTACAAAAAGCTGTTAGCCGAAAAGAGCCAGCTCGAGAAACAGCGGCGCCAACTGAACATGATCTACACAGCCAAACGTGCACAAGCTCTGGAAATCGGCGCGCAGTACGCACGGCTCCAGGTGGGGCTCGAGAAGTTCAACGGCAAGCATGTAAACTGGAGCCTCCAACACCTCTACAACAAAACGAAGAAAGACAACACTATTCAGCAAAACGGCCGCTGGGTGGTTTTGGATGCGAGCGAATGGAATGTCGCTAAACTCTTCGAAAATCCCGCGGCTGCTAACTTGCCCGAGATCGCCGCGTCGCGGGCTGAACCAAAGGAAGTTCATCTCGATTTCCATGAACGCTGGCATCATTATGCTCCGCGGACCACAAGAGAATTGGAAAAGCGGATTGAGTACCTCCATAGTAGGCTGATTGAAGAACGGGAAAAGAGGAAGGACATGGCTGCGCGGTCGCAGGCTTTAAAGGCCAAAATTGACGAGCTCGTTCACGAGAACACACTAATTCAAGAGAATATTACGAGCGATATGGAGGAACTTTGGTGCGAGGCCTATGAGAACTACCGGGATTGTCTTCAGAAAGTCTGCAAAGTCATACAGACAAAACAGCAGACAAAGGCGCAGAGTAGAAGTCTTAAGAAGTCCATCAAGCCACTAGAGTACGTTCAACCACCGTGCATGGTGATCGGGCTCGACTACGGCCAGGGCCAGCGTGCAACTGTGATCACTAGAGATGACCACACGGAAGTCAATACGAAAGGCGAGATTGACTTACATCCCGCAACATGGAGCCATTCGAAGTACGTGGCTGAAAAAGAGGCGCAGAGAAAAAGGAGGGCAGAGCGTGCTGAACTCACAGCAGGCCCTCAAGCGTTCGGTTCGACGGGGCCGTGCGGCACGTCCCAGACGGCGCGCACGAGCCAAACTCGCGCTGTTCATCTCGTGACCACGAACACTCACACGGTCGCTGTTTGTAAGTCCAAACCAAGTAAGGACTCATTAGACCTCGAGAACTGCTTCTACCGAGAGGACCTTCCTGCAGTCCATACTACACGACCCGCCACCGGGGACCTCTACCCTCGCAGAATGCGCGCACAACGCTCATACATGATTAGTTCTCAATAAATTTATAGGTGCGATACTCGTAAATTGCAAGGCTCAAGGAAAGTTCAGCGAAACCGATCTTAGGGATGCTTATCCGCTTTGAACCAGCGCTGACCAAATCTTGCCATCTTGAGCTAAGTTAACCAACTACATAGTGATCGATCTCTCTGAATCCAACAAGCCTGTGCCAGTTTCGAAAAAAGTCACTACTAGTTTGTTGTGTTTAATTTTTCGCGTTGCACATATCAGCAAGGGCAAGGAATTTGCTCCTTTATCACTTTTTCGACGCGACACGTCACCTACAGATCGTCACTAAATGGAAGCTGTGTACGCCCAAATCTCGCGCTTTTCTATTCCGCAAGGCCTTTCGCTAAATGGGCTCACCGATAATACTTCGCTGACTAGTTTCCGCTCGCGGTTCGCGCAACTCAAGGGCCCGCGTGATTTCTTCGATGTGCAGCGCATGTCGAAGCCCAGCGGCCTGGGAGATGCCCAGAACCGCGTCAGCTACAATCTGCGCTACTTCTCGGCTAATTACGGGCTCATCTTGCTCATGCTTGTGGCCTACGCCTTGCTGACGAATCTGCTGCTGCTTTTCGTGCTCATCGTCGCCGTTGCCGGCTTCCTTGGCATCTCTGCGCTGCGCGGTGCTGATCTTGTGCTCCCCGGCGGTATTATTATCACGCAGCAGTCGCTGTACATCGCGCTCGGCGTCATCACCATTCCTTTGTTTATAATCGCATCGCCAATGGCTACGATGTTCTGGCTCGTTGGCGCCGCTGGTGTGCTCATAATCGGCCATGCGGCCATCATGGAGAAGCCCCTGGAGTCCGAGTTTGCCGAGAGTGTTTAAACATGAGGTTAATGCCACAAAAACGAGTAAGTAGAGGTATTTAGAGTAAAACACATTGACTAGACTATGTCGAGGCTTAGCTTGCAGCTTGGGTTAGCTTAGTCGATTACGGCTCACTAAATATTGTAAATTACGCTAAAGTCCGATCAGTCAAGTAGTTTAGAGTCTCAGCATTGCCACGTAACTTGGGCGTCTGCAGACCATCGTGATAAAGGTTAACATCACATCAGACCGCTGCAAGCAGCGCAGTGTCCTGCTTCTTGGTACACCACTTTCGTTTCTATCAGACAAAGAAGTGTTGATCAGCAATTGGAGTTCTGATATATGCTTGTATTTGAACTTTTGTTCATCACGAACTCGAAACAAAAGGGGTGTATCAAGAAACAGGACACTTAGCCGGTGCAGCCATTTCTTGGCGAATTTCTGTCTGTTTCATTGTGTTAGTATGCTCAGCTCTGCATGAATGGAATTTGTGTTAAGTCTCCTCAGCATTTTCAGACTCGTCATCTAGAATTCATCTTTGCGTACTTACCTTTCATGAGTTAGTAGCTGTCTCGGTAGCGTGGGTTTCTAAGCCACATAAGCATTTCTCTCACTTGGGATTCGGCGCCCAGTGCTGTGTCTCCTCATTGGCATACATTTTGAGTGCTCGCGCCCTCCCGGGCTAATCTGCCCGCATTCTGGCTAATCTGCTTGTCCTGGTTGGTCAGTATATCAGTCCGAATTTACCTCGTTCTCAGCAGCATTTTGCTCTGATAATTCCAGCTCATAAAGGTTATTGAGCATCACCTATACTTACTGAAAAAAACTAAGATTTTTCAGTCTCCTCAGTCACTAATTTAGATCACGCGGGTATCACAAACTCTAGTTTGAAAAAATGCGGTTGGATCGTCATCGGAGGAAGCCTCCTGGGCACGCCATTTGCGATAACGTGTCCAGGAGTAGCGGTTGGAGAGCCATGAAAAAAAGGTTTATATAAACTGAGCGTGACCCGGCTGAGTAAGCCGAGGATGCGCATGAGAGCTTGAAACTATTCCGAGTTGATAGTACTCCAACGTCATATCATATGTATACAGCATTTACAACAGTTTGCAACGTTTAACATATATACATTTTTAAAGAGTCGTGTTGACCGAGTGGAGGAAAACGACATCCGAGCAGTCGTTCTCGACCTTGCCAACGATAGATTTGTTGAAAGCCTTGCCGTGCTCGTAGCCCATATGCGCCTTGAACGCAGCCTCATCCTTGTAGGTCTCTTCGACGTGGATCGTGCCGTCAGGGGTCTCATAAACCTCGAAGCGAACGTTGCCCGGCTCTTTGCGGACGTGCTCAGCCATATCGCTGATGGCCTGCCTCACAAAGCTCTCGTGACCCGGGAGGGGCTTCATGGTAGCGTACAAAGTCTTCGTAGTCGTCATGTTTTTACTGGAATATGCAGGCTTGATCTAAGTCGAGCGGTTATATGCTTCAGAGATACGCACACGTGACTACAGACCGTGGATGCAGGGGGTTCGTCATCGTATTTCTCCAGACGCTTCGCCCCGCCTTCGCAACAGTCTGATTTTCTGATTGATGGACGCGGGCCCGCCCAGATTATTTGACCTATACAGTTGTCATCAAGGTGGGCAATGGCACCACCTTTGTTTGAACTTGCTTCGAACATATTTGGCATGGGCCTTGCGACGAGTTCGATAGCCTTCTTGCATATTCCAAACCCCAACGTTATTTCTGTGAGCGCTTTATGTGACCAAGATCTGGGGCTAACGACTGCTCCACGTGTGATCCCCCAGATCGCCAGTTTTGAATACGAGTAAAATATAAAATAGTGTGGAATATTAGGAGCATCGATCTAGCATGCTCGTTAGCGTTTAATTGACTAAATTTGGCGCAATGAATTTCCAATTCATAGTGAACAAAGCTCTATAACGATCGGTATCTATCTTATGCTTATCACGCCTCGGCACGCTCACTCTGAGCAACGCCCATAGAGCCAATTTTGTCTCAAATCCAGTCACACCCCACTGTTGTCACCCAATCTCACAGATCGATCTCTTCGGGGAACCACCCAAATACCGCTAAACTGTAAGGCTGCTCGACGCCCAGCTCCTCGAGGAGCTTCTGTTTCTGCTCCTCGCGGTGCTCAACTGTCGAGACGCGGCCTTGCGCGTTTATTACGCGCCACCACGGCACGTTCAGCGAGCTGTACTCTGCGGCGCGCGAATGGGGCAACGTCTTCATCGCCTGGCCGACCTGGCGCGCGTTGTTCGGCTTGCCCGCGAGATACGCCAAGTGGCCATACGTAGTCACTTTTCCCCGAGGTATTCGCTGCGCAACGTCGTACACAGTGAGAATAAAGGCCTCGGACTCCATTTAGCGATAATTTTTTGCTTATGTTATATATGAGCAGGTTGGCGGCAATCAAGGAGCTGACGGCCTAATAAGTTAGTGGAAATAGGTCGAGGCCTGCCAGCAGCTCGAAAACCCCGAAGCTGAAGGAATATGCTTAAATCTTCAGCTTGGTGCGGCGCCAGTGGCGCTGCTTGTAGTTCCAGCGGATGGTGTTGCCGGTCTTGGCGCGTACGAACAAGGGAACCTGGCCGTTCGTCTTCTGCGCCTTAGCAAGTTTGATCTTCGTTGCCAACCTCTTGTGCGAGCTCATTGTGTTGGTAAATTGTTCAATGTTGAAAAAGATGGTTTTTGTCACATTTTACTCCTTGATACGCTTATTGTGAGATTTTGCTCCTTGATACGCTTATTTTGTGAGCATGCGGCACGTGATTACTCATAAAGAATAAATTTCATAGTGCCCTCATATTAGTCATGATATTGCGGGAAAGGTAAGGACCAGCTATGGACGCTGACGACAGCGGTGGAGGCTACGTAAAAACATGAGTAAGTAAGCTAGTCTACTTATCTGTGCCTCGCTTCACCGCAGGAGTGAATTCAAGGGGGTTCTCCAAAGTGCTGCAGTAGACACTTAAGGATCCACTCCGACGTCTTTGATACTGGGTAATAGGGAATATATAGTTGATGATACCTAGGGGCCCGCAATGAATCTGATCTCACTGAATGGTAAGTACTGCGCTTGTCCTACTGTACACCGCAAATGCATTCGTAGTTATTTGTACTTTAACGACTGCGGTTCGTTATACGGTCCATTCTCGGCGTCGATTTGGTCATGCGACTCTTTGAATTGCATCAACACAAAACAGCAGGTACAGCCCAAAAATAGTCTTTAATGCTGGTAGCTTATAATGTACCGAGTACAGTCTGAAAAATGCGTGATAAGGGTTGAGGTACAACCATGCAATGAGAGCAACTTGGCTCTTCTCATTCAGGTCTGGAAAGGGAACACGCTCCACACCGATTGACCACGTTCCGCCAACTTCGTGAGTAATCTTCCGCCCGTACCTACCATTTCTCACTTCCTTCACCATGGCAGTAAAAATAGCTTGACGTTTAGCGTTGGGCATCTCTGATAGAAGTACTTCAATGCCCTCTAGAGGCTCCATCATCGCCGATCTCATCAACTATATATTCCCTATTACCCAGTATCAAAGACGTCGGAGTGGATCCTTAAGTGTCTACTGCAGCACTTTGGAGAACCCCCTTGAATTCACTCCTGCGGTGAAGCGAGGCACAGATAAGTAGACTAGCTTACTCACTCATGTTTTTACGTAGCCTCCACATAGAAGCATCCTCCGGAGGCTCCTGGCGTCCGACAAGACCCTTCCAACATCTCTCGCATCATCTCACTCGAAAAGCGCTGACGACGATATGACTGAATGCTGCTTCACTCTTGCGAAAAGACACTCTGAGAACCTTACCAATGCGACCTCCGATTAAATTCTCTGTCGTTTACCAAAGTCAATGGCGAAGGGGGTGGTGACGGTCACAGTAGGCACCCTCTACTTGCTATTTCCACGCATGCTGTCAACCTGGGCATCTTGAGCAACTCGCAAGCACGATCGTGCCCAGAGATGGTTCGGATTAACTAATTGGACTCAGTTTTTACGTTTGTGTATGTGATTTTTATCAAATTTCGTGGGTGGCTGGCTACGACGCGATAGGGACCTGCATCCGGTGCATAATTCGTGCATGAGCAATTTTTTCACTCCTGCGATTGTGATTTCTACACTAGCCGAATTTTGCTGGCAACACGGTCTTGAAAAAGTCTAATTAACCTTGAATAAAGCCTCGAACGCAACCATAGAAATCCCAGGACCGTATACGACCAAAAGCGCCGAATCGGGCAATACACCCCAACCCCGGTTTCATTGTGAAGTGGATGTTGCTCATTTGCTCCTTCAGTCAATCTCCAGGAATCACCGTCGTTAAATCCAGTAAAAAGTTCGGATATATCATGATGTCTTAGATAGAAGTCACCTCCTTGTTGTACAATGAAACCACATTTTGGGCTGTCATCCTACAGAATAGCCAGCCACCTTTTAACCCGCACGGGTGAAGGGTTATGCATCCGTGATTAGTTGCCGTGAGCAGCGTCCTCTCAAGTGGGACATTACACCTCAGGCGTGGCTGAAAGCGGTTAACAAAAACTTGGCATCTGATTAGGTTTTTACTCTCGGACCTATCGTGATCTCTTATATCTCCTAAGAGGCCAACTGGCTTTCATCAACAAAAAAAAATAAGTTAGAGACAGAGCATGGACGAGAGCCCCGTACGCAGGTATGAGGCGTCCTCCTCTGCAAGCTCTAACTCATCAAAACGGCTGCTCTCAAAAGCCCCCCTTTTTAATACTGGATATTCGCGAAGCATCTCGCTCCCGCAAGCGCTCCACTCGTTAACGGGAACACGCTCCAAAAAACGAAGGTCAGAAACCGATAATTTAACGCCGGCTGCTGGATCAGCCGATGAGGAGTACATTCGCAAGGTCTCCGACCCATCCGCATCTTCCAGTTACTATCCCATCGAGACTAAGCGTCCTATCCGACCATTACGTCCGTTAGGCCGTAGCGAAACGACTGCGGATGTTTCTCGCACGCTTTACAGCGACCTCATCAATGAGGCGCCCCTGAATGAGGAGCGCGTCGAGGTGGAGCAGCTGGACGGTTGCGTTGAGCGTCTCCACATCTCACCTCCGGCTGTATACCAACCAAGTGCCGCTCAGCGCGCGCTCTGCAATCCGGACATTTTGTACGCGATTTTTGACGCACTTGACGCAATGTCTGTGATTCCACGAGAGATTGTCCTGCAGCGGCGCAATCCGATTTCATTGCGGCATGCCCAGCTCATGTTTGGTAACGACAAGGATGCCTATGATGCATGGGAGAGTTCGAAGGGCAGCGCCACGACCGAGCCGGAAGGAGCTGGTTTGTATAGCTGTTTGATGGTGAACTCGACTTGGTACTCTGTTGCAGTCCGAATTCTCGAAGCGCGTGTTTACTTCAACAGCGTTGAGCGGTTCACGCAATTCACCCGCCGCGGGGTCCAGCACATCGTGCGCAAGCCGCGAATGCTTGTTCTGCACAAGCTTACCGAGGTCACGCAAGTCGAGCTCGACCTGATCGACCACCGCACGCTTGGCGAGCAGCTTGAGTGGCTCGAGTTCTACACGTGCAGCGGTCTCGCGCCCCCACCGTCGTTACTTGGCACTAATTTGAAGCGTATCATTCTTCCCGGCTGTTTCCGCGTGAACGACCGCACGCTTGCCCACATTGCCGAGCGTTGCCCGGAACTCGAGCACCTCGACGTCCGCGCATGCGAGCAAATCAGCGACCGCGGGATCAAGATCATCGCGAAGATGTGCCCGCGTCTGCAACTGCTTAATGTAGGCCGCAACCGCAATGGCGAGGTCATTACATACAAGGGCATCAAGCATCTCGCGCGTCAGACGCAGATCTCGACGCTCGGCCTCGCCGGCTGCTACATCGACGACCGTGCCATCTGGGAGCTCGCGCTGAACCGCGGCGTGCACATCCAGAGGCTGTCGATCAACAACTGCCACCTCGTGTCGGATGCCAGTATCCCGCGCGTGCTCGGCTACATGCCGAACCTGAACGTGCTCGAGATCCGCGGATGTACGAGCATCACGCACATGCGCCCGCTCGCACTCTTCCGAGCCTACCGGGAGAAACAGGGCCAGACCCCACTGTTCGAGTGCTGCGAAATTATTGAGCGGCGGCTGCAGCTCGCCATCATGAAAGTCCAGCGCGAGACCTCGCAGCGTGTTCTTGATGACCTTACTATGTTCATCAATGCAGAAGACGCGGGTTAGCCCGTTTAGTATCCTTAATACAATTCGATATATCTAATATGGTGTCTAATATGGGTGTTATGGATGATGAGAACAGTGAACTTGCATGTCTAAAGTACGTTCATAGCTTGCATGCTTAGCACCTTCCGTTAGCCTATGCGAGGCACGCGTCTAACACGTGTTGGCTGATTGCATTCCGTGTGCCACTCCATGATTTGCGCAGAACCTTTTCTGTGCACATCCGTAGATCCGCTATTGCCTTTAATATTCTACGATTGCTCGTATAGCATCAAGCAACGTGTCATTCATTCAGACTACTAGCGCTGTGAGGTTTCTACTTATATGCCTATACTTGTGTAGCACTGTTTCTGTGCTCAACACTCTCCCACGGTTTCTAGCTCGCCATGCCCTCACCACCCCACCTCTCTGTGTTTTTTCTTTGGCGTTTGTTTACATCGAGTTTTAGATTCATTAGCTGACAAATCATTTTGCGAGGCAAGAGAGTCAACTTTCGTCATCCATCGCAACTTAAACGCAGATCCCAAGCGATCGAATACAGTGCAATTTGATTCTTAGCTGTGCAAGTTTTTGAGCGATACACAGTAAGTGATTATTGCAATCTCTGGCACATACTGTGTGTGTGGAACGTCCTAATAATTCGCCGTGATGGAGGAGACTTCGCTGAATATTCCTCGAACACGAACGCCTCAAAAGCCACCATCCAACAAGCTCGAACCCAGCCGAGCAAGTCCACGGCAATTGCGGCATTCTAACCGCAAGAAACTGACGACTTTCCGAACGCCAAGCAATGGCAAGTCACCAATGAGACACCATTTGTCTCCAGTTAGGTGGCCGCACGATCCACAGGCGCGTAGCAACGCCCAGGAAAGCTCGAGGCGGTTCACGCCACGCACGCCAGCGGCTCAATTGCGGTCGGTTGCTTCCGTGCCGGCGCTGAAGCCGACGAAGCGCGTCCTTCGTTACAAGGGCTCAAAACTCGATTTGCTCGAAACGAAGCTGACTTCATTCCCGGAGCCGAAACCGCGGGAGGAAAAACCGGCCGAAAAACAGCCGCTCCATATCATTGACAACTACATTCCGCGCATGCAGACGCACGAGGCGTTGCTCGACGAGCCTGAAGTAGAAGAGCATGATGAGGGGTGGACAGAGTTTCTGTGGAAGAAATTACGGTGGCGGTGGCGGCTGCAAGGGCTCGTTTAGTTTGGTCCGCAGTGAGGCCTTGGCTCAATTTATCAGATAGAAGTAGGTAGCATAGCATGCATAGACCGCTTGGTCCGTGCTCAGTATTCAGTTGATGAGTGAGTTTAGTGTGTTTGGCTTAATGATTCATATGCCCGCGCATACATTATCTGCGCACGAGTCGGTGCGCAGACGTCAGGATAGTACGACAGGTATTTAGTGGCCACACCTGGAACAACCAAAATCGAGTCGCGATACCACAATGCAATCAACTAGTAAAACACAGACTGAAAACCGTATAACATAGGCATCTAACTAAATCCAGCTTACAATATTGAACATTTCGGATGCTTCCCAACAAGAGACTCTGACGCAGCCGTCTACGCAGCTCTACCACGCACATGATTCCTCGCAGTTCCTGCGCAACCGTAGTTCGCTCCACTGGCCCCTCTAGTCACGCGCTGCTGGATATTCTTAAGGCATTATGCGTCACTTCTCGTAGTAGTACCCTACCTCACTATTCAGACGATCAGCGCAGTGATCGCCGCATAGCCCTCCAACCCCCGAGAACAGGCCCGCAACTCGCACAGACTAGTGGTATGGCCAATCCCCCGTCGTTGGGGAGCCAGTCACTGGATCCTGGGCCGTCAGAAGCCCGCGACAGGCGGTCAGGGACGTTCAACACATTCACACGCGAGGATAGCCGCGTGCCGCGGCGTGAGTTTCGAGAGATGCGTGATTCAGCCGCCGCAGCGCCTTCTGCAGGCCCCAGCCAGCCTCCATGGCGTCGGCAGTTCCGCCAGCCTGAGGTTCTAAGAAGAGACGACAGAATCAATAAAGATAGTAAACGGAAGACTCTCAAGCACCGGAGACCCTCACAAAGAGACTTGAAGGACCTGCGAGAGCCGCAGTTCACGCGGAGTCCGTTCGACGAGCGGCGAAAGTCGCGCAGCAGCGAATGGGCCGACCGCGAGCATAGGCCTGAGAACGAGCGCCGTTTCGAGCCGCTCGAGGTCGAAAAGAGACGCCGGGACAGAGCCGGAGTTGCTGAAGGATTTGGCGACCGGCGAGGCAGTGGCGACCGGCGAGCTGGTGGCGATAGGCGAGATAGCGGCGATAGACGAGACAGTGGTGATCGCCGCGCGAGTAAAGACCGTCAAACTGACCGCCGGCCAAGCACAGACCACCGGCAAGGTACAGACCGGCGGGAAAGTAAATCTAGTAGTGAGCGCAGGCCGAGTGAGCCCAATCCGAGTGAGTCACAACCGAGTGAACGCCCGAGTGGGCGCCCAGCTGATTACACGAGGGAACGCCCAGCTGATCACACGAGTGAGCGCCCAGCTGATCACACGAGTGAGGATAAACCCGCTCACAAGCCGAGCGAACGAGAAGAAACGCCAGTAGAGGTAAGCAAGCCAATCCAAGACAACGCGGCCGTGCGAAGCGAGACCCTGGAAAGCGGAGTCCTCAAACCTGAGAGTTCTGAGGCAGCGAAAAGAGACAAGAAGGTGCGTTTCGAGCGCGGTAAGGACTATATGATGCGACTTATCAACGGGCCGCTCGATGGGCCGCAAAACGGGTTAGTGGACTCTACGCCGCGCGCCTCAAACACAGGATCGTCGCCAGGTCCATTAGACTCTGCTTTAGAACATGCAAATGGCTCAACTAACAGCGCTCCTCACTCGCCGGCCTCTACCCAGGAGACCCCTTCAGAGGTTTTAGAGGAGAGGACGGTGCCTCAAATAGCGGAAGAAGAGCCCATTGACCCTGACGCTAAGGCAGCCTCATTGAGGACGGAAGAGCTATTAGAGACGCCGGCTCCCGAACCCGAGTCGGTAGAAACTTTGGAGCCGGGCTCCGACACAGAAATGATTGTCAAGCCCGCAGAGTTCGAAGCCGGCTCTAAACCTGCTCCCACGCTACTCGCCGAATCGGCCCAAGCTCTTGGAAAGGCCGCTAATATTGACCTAAAACGCCGGCCCACAGTGTCGAAAATCCCGTCTGCAGCGCCGCCGGCGCTGCCGCTTCTCCCGCAGGAGAGCCGCGACCTCACAAAACTCGAGCGTGAGTTCGCGGCCCTCGAGCACGCAGTTAGCAACCCGAAGGGGGAGGCCGAGGCGTGCGTGTGGAGCGCCGTCACGTCGCGGGAGACCGCGAAGTCCGCGCGGCTGGCTGTGATGGTCGGCGCGAGCGAAGTGCGGCAGCGCCAGGCCGAGTTCGCGGAGCAGCACGCCGCGTGGCTCGCGCTCACGGCCGAGCTCGACAAGGACGCGCCGCCGCCGGCATCGCCGCTCGACGCGCCCGACTCGCCGAAACGCGACAAGCGCGAGCGCAAAGAGCGGTCGAGCCGCGTCGGCAACGCCGTGCGGTCCGAGGCCGAGTACCTCGAGATCCTCGCAAAAATCGAGGCGGAGTCTGCGCGCGACCCGCTCGTGCGCGCGCGGCTCACGTCGGCGCGCATTCCCGAGCAGCGGCAGAGCGTGCGGCCGCTCGTGTTCCAGAGCACGAACGCGCAGGTCGTCGACAAGACGAAGCTCGCTCGCCGCCTTTTGACCGACGGTCGTGACGACTTCACCGAGGAAGAGCACCTGCGGTTCATCGAGGCGTACGTCAAGTTCCCGAAAGAGTTCGGCCGCATTGCCGACGCCGTCGGCCGCGACTTCAACGCGTGCGTCATGCACTACTACCGCACAAAGAAGGCCGTCGACTACAAGACGATTCTCGCGCAACGCACGCGCAAGAAGCGCGGCCGCAAGCCGAAAAAGAAGAGCGGAGTCGAAATCGTGTCGCCCGAGATCCCCTCGGAATGGTCCGGCGCCGGCACGCCGCAGACGCCGTCGCAGCCGTCGTCGGCTGTCGTGTCGACAGCAGGGACGCCGTCGCTGGCCCCAGACCGGTTGCCGAATGGGTCGCTCGTGTCCGAAGATGCCACGATGGACTTGGGCGAGTTCGCCGACCCCTCGAGTAATCCGGCTGCGAGCGGTCTGGCCGTAAGCGGTCTCGCTGTGAGCGGTGTTGCCGCGGACGCGCCTGCTGCGAACGTGCCTCGCGCGCCATTAGCGAACGGCCAGGAGCCACTCAGCTCGACCCCAGGCGCTCAAACGAGCGGTCATGCGAGCGGTCCTCCGCTAAGCGGGTTTGCCGTCCCGAACGGCCCCGAGGTCGGCGTTTTCCGGCCAAGAGCCGCGCCAGTCGAGGCCCGCCATGTAGAGCCGGAGTCGCAAGCGCGCGCTCCGACGCGCGCACCGAAGCGAGCTAAGACGCAGGCGCCGGCGGCCACGCCGCACACGCAGGCTCAGCAAGCACAATCTGAGGCGCAGGCGCAGGCGGAAGCACAGGCGCAGGCGGAAGCACAGGCACAGGCTCAGGCGCAGGCACAGGCGCAAGCGCAGGCACAGCTGGAAGCGCGGGCGCAGGCGCAAGCTCAAATGCAAGCACAGGCGTACTATCTGCCGCCGCAGTCCCTTCTGCCGCCGGCGCGGCCCGTGGAGCTGCCAATGTATCCGCAGCAGGTGGCGCTCGCTAACGCGCAGCACATTCAGAGCTACCTCGCCTACATACAGTCGACGCGCCCGTTCCCGCTATTCAATCCAGCCGTGCCGTTCATCGTGCCGATTATGCCCGTGCACCCGCGGAGCGAGCCGGTTTGGAGGGAGTCAGAGTCTTCTGGCGATTTTGATGTCAGTTACGAGCGCACGTCTCCTGCTTAGCCTATTTATTTTTTATTTATTTAATTTGTAGCGTATTCGCACCCCGTCGCAATCCAGTCGGTATTGTTTACATCGCAAATCATAACTTATTTACAGGTGAACCGTCGTGAACTCATCGAATCCGCCCCACAACAGGCTGGCTATCTGCAGGATCATAGTCGCTGTCCTCTTTATCCTCGGGCTGCGAGTTCACGGCTGGCAACATGAACGGCATCATGAACGGCATCATGAACGGCTGCTCGATCTTCGCCTCCTTTGCCGGCAGCGGCTCAGGACTCCGCGGGACGTCGCTGTCGCTGTCGCTGCGCCGCCGTTTTCTAGAGACCGGCGAGTCGTCCTCCTCCATCAAGTCGTCTCCCTCGGGCGAGTAGTCGCTGTCGTCCTCCTCGGCCTTCTCAATCGCCTCTTCGAGCTCTTCGACAACGTCCTGGCCCTCGAACGCAGCGACGCGCCGCGCCATCGCCTTGTCTGGCTTCAGCTGGTCAAAGAATATGTCCGGCGCGCCACAGCTCGGGCACTTGAAGTCGGTTTGAATGAGCAGCGACTCGATCGACTCATACGAGTACACGCTGTGGCAGCACGGCGTCGTGTGCGGGTCCTTATACAGCTGGTGCGAGACGGGGTCCTTCAGCTCCTGCGGGACCTCGCGCTCGTTGCGCGCGCGGTTCTGCAGCTGCCTGTCCTGGAAGGCCTGCCAGGACTTGTCGTCGGCCACGGCCACGACGTACTCGCCCTCGGCGTTCATTAAATACGTTTTCTCTTGGCCGTCGTCGATTTCGGCGTCTGGCTTCGCCACAGTGCGCAGCATGCTTTTTGGAATGCCCGTCGTCCGCAGAACTTTCTTCGTTTCCCAGTTCCGATCGTACAATGACGGGCAGTTATTGATCCAGTGGCCCTTCTGACCGCACCGGTGGCAGATGTAGCCGGGAGGCAGAGTCTTGTCTGGCTCGTTTGCGTTTGCTCGTGGCGTGTAGATCTTCTGCTTTGTAGCCATTTCCTGCTGTGTCTGCGACCACTGCGCGCCTTGCTGCGCGAACATCGCGTTCATCATGTCCTGCTCCGACCCGCCGCCTTGGACGGCGCCCATTGCCAAGGAATCCGCCGAATCCGTCGGGTCGCGCGAGAAATCCTCCCGTCTTGATGCATTTTTCACGCTTAGCGCTAGCGAGCCGCTCACGTACTGAGACGCCGCGTCATGGCCGCCGGCGCGCATGACAGGCAGCCGTCGAGCTTCGACGAGACTCGAGCGAGGCAGAACCTCGCTGTCATCCGAGTAGACCTCGCCCGTGTCCGGATTCGAGAGCACGAGCTGGAAGCTGTCGGCTGTCGAGTCGAGGGCCTGGTCTAGCAGGATGCCGCGCTTGATCTCGAAAATCGAGATCCCCGTACCGTCGAAGGCCAGCCTCCGCGGCGTTTTCGAGGACCGGAAGCGATAATAGACGGCAGACGACATCCGACTTCGAAGCGAGACTTCGTTAGTAAGGAAGAAGTGCCGAGCGAGAGGGAGTATGTAACGGGTTCATATAGTGAGAGCAGGGAGTAAAGAGGCTACAGAGCAAGAATGATAAATACATAGAGAGTGGTTCTGGGTGAATTGATTAAGGCGATTTGATTAAGGCTAATTGATTAAGGGGCGGATTCATCCCGGGGCGAGTAGATTCCGGGGCGAGTGGAAACAGTGACTCCGGGCAAAACGCTCTAAGGTTTGCAGGACTCTGGCTTAAGCGAGGAATCTAGAACTCTGAGACGGGAATATGCAAACAGGACTTTGCAACGTGATAGTGCCGTTGCGTGATTCTGCGGTGAATTGACCTGCACACTGAAATCTATAAATTAAGCAACCTTCTAAATCTCTAACTACTCGTCCTCGCCGACCTTGCGTCTCTTCGGGTCGAGCATGCTCATGAGCGACGTGTCGCCATTCAGCAGCCGCGCCAACATCATGTCGTTCTCGTCCTCCTCCTCTTCCTCCTCTTCTTCCTCTTCCTCCAAGTGGAGAGCAACCTTGTGGCCATGAAGGACGTTTTCGTACACGACGTGCAGCTGGTCGCGCTGTGTGGCCGGGTCCATGCTACTCAGGTCTGTATAGTTGTGTTTGTAGAGCCGCTCTTTAATCATTCTTTTCAGCCTGGCCGACTCTTTTTGGCCATTAGACATAAACTCTAGCATTTCGGCGACGCGCTGGAATTGCACAGGCGCGAGCTTGAATCGGGTATGCAGTTTCTCGAGCGCGCCGTTCGGGTCGTCCAAATACTCCTCGAGCAGATCCTTCGCCTCGGAGGTCAGCCATTCGTAGTGGCACCGGTCCCGCAAAAGGTCAAAGGTCGCCGACGGCTCTTCAACCTCGATTTCGCGGGTTTTGGCGTCATGAACAAACAGCTTGACGAGTGCGAGGTACAAACTTCTTCCCAATCCACCGCCTTGGAATGGAGGAAGGATGAGGAAGTGGCCAATTCGCTTGCGCCATAGACTCCCTTCGGCCTCAAACTCGGTAGCCGACGAGTAGTAGAAAAATGTGTACACCGACGAATATCCCAAGAATTCGTTAGTAGTCTTCTTGTGGACAACATACACATCCCAAGTTTTGTCGGAGAAATCGGGGAATTGCGCGCCTTCGATAAAAAAAAGGCAAAATGTGAAGATGCGGCGCACGTATGCCGACCCCAATTTCAGTACAGTCACCGTCGCTGCATTCAAACTCGAGATCTCTTTCCCTGCAGACAGCTCCTCGATGGCCTCCTCCTTCGCCTTCGCACAGGCAACCGTCCAGCCCTCGCGGTCGTCGTAGAACGTGTCATCGGGCATGAACGGCTTGAGCAGACCAAGAGCGTCCGCGTCGTCGCTGAGTTTTTCTTTAAACTGGAAAGAAACGTGCGCTAACAGTGAAACGGGCTCAAACTCAATCGTCAAACGCGGCTCGCTGTAACCGCGCACGTAATCGGCCGGGAAAATCGCGTACGCGACGCTCGGCGCGAACTCCTCTTCGCCAATCTTCAGGGTGATGGCCTCGGTCGTGTCGACGGAAGTGGGATCGAGCAGCCGGATCTCGCGCCGCATTTCCTCAGGCGCCGTCTCGGCCTGCTTCAACGCGAGCTCGAGGAGCTTGCGCGTGTCCTGGGACTTAGCAAGTTCTTCGCGCAGGGCTTCCATGTGTGGGTAGTGAGCGAAGGGCGCGATTAGTGTGAGAGGTACAAAACGCACTGCGGCTAAATGGACGCGTTTTCTGAGGCAAAAATTGCCGCGATTGATGCAGCTACCGGGATGGATTCTAAATGTCTATCTATTTACCTGGGCACTTGCGTAGTGCAATTACTATCCATTGATGTATCAAGAACAGAACATAGCGTGTATCTAGAACAGAACATAGTGTGTATCTAGAACAAAACTTATAGTGTGTACCTAGTAGCATCACACAGCGCCTCTAGATTACATAGACTACTGTTCATATAAGTATTGTTCATTCGATTTACATATAGCACTTCGTTCGTTCATGAAATTAGTTTGCCCCCGACAGGAAGCTCACTACAGCGTACTTGCCGCTCCACGCCCATGCCTGCGGCGGCTCGTTCGGGCGCTCTTTCTTCCAGAGGTCGTTGAGCTCCTGCTCCTTCCCCTCGGACAGCCCAACACAGACGTCGGCCTTGATCGTGCGCAGGGCGACAAGCGGGATCTGCGAGTGGGCCAAATCCTGCACGGCAGTCTTGAACGGCGTCGTGCGCGGCCACGCAACATCGCCCGTGAGCTTGCGGTAGTTCAAGTCGCCCTTGAACACAACGAGCTTGGACTGCTTCAAATCGCGCCACACCTCGTCACCGCCTCCTTTGCCGTGCTCCTTGATCTCCCAAAACGGCAACGGCGTCGTCCAGAACGGCGCCGTCCGGATCACGAGCTCGCCCTCGCTCGCGTAGTTTGTCAGTTGCTCAACGAGCTTGTTGATGCTCTCGCGGCTCGTCGGGAACTTCGTCGCGTCGCCGAGCATGCCGAGCACGGCGCCGAAGTCTGTCGGCACAACATCGCTCACAAACCATGGCTGCGGCTTCGGGTGCAGCACGACTTGCTCGGCGAGGCCCGCCGTGAGCAAAAACAATGCGAAAACAAGGTCTGTGAACAGCTCGAAGCCGGAGTTGTCAAGCACAATGTCGACACGGCCGCCCTTGCTGCTCTTGAGCTGCTTCCAAACGCGCGCGAAGTCGTTCACGAGCAGCGTCTCCTTGTCGCGGTTCTCGGCCGCGACTTGGAGCTTCTTCAGCTCTTCAAGAGACACCGTAACGAGCAGCGACAGGTCCGTGGCGTTGCCCCAAAGACACGAGCTCGCGATCTCGTGGAACAGCACTTCGAGTGCGTCGTCGCTGATCCCGTCGAGCTGCTGCGAAATCACCTCAAAGCGCTTCGCGAGCGTCGAGACGGCGTCCGCAGACTTCTCGAAAACGGAGTTCTTCTGCACGGCGAACATGTCGTAGTGCTTGAAGTGCTGCGACTGATCGAACACCTCCTGGAGACGGCGGTACAGGACGCACTCGGAAAGAAGCCACGGCGCGTCTCCCCAATGCAGGTTTGCCGGGACTGCTGCATTGTACACGGCGCCGTTCACGAGCGAGGGCGGAAAAGTGCCGAGCGGCGCGTTGTCTTTGAGCGAGGCCTTGATTTGCCGGATCTCGGTCACGAGTTTCGAGATCTCGCCGCCAACGTCAGGAGTGGCTTCGAGGTCGGCGATAACGCCATCAATGATAGTCGGCCAGCGTTTGTGCAAGGAAATAGACGCGAAACAGCTGTTGTCGCTGTTCAAGTACGGAGGCGGAGTAGTCATGGGTAGTGTTGGCAGATCTACTACTAAGCGATAGGGTGCTATTTATAGTCGACGAAATCCGGGGAGGGCGGCTCCAAATTGCGGGGATAATTTTAGTAACCAGCGCCCCAGAGAAGAGTCATACGTGGCATTTGCGTGCCACATGGAGGGGTGGGGCCGCCATAGATATTTACATTATATACGTCAGAGCCGGAAATGGCGCCTTTCACGCATGGGAGCCGGTATCGCGTGGTATTTTAAGAACGCATTGCATGACGTGGTGGCTTTTTTTTTTGGGCAAAACGCAAACAAATGCGACGCGAACATACCCAGTATTTTGGGAATCCACTTTCAGAGCAAGTCGTAGTACGGTCGTGTCATTCATCTATTTCATTACATGTAACTCTCTAAATCGAGTCATTTTCACTCAAGCACTCCTCTAGCGACATAGTCCTCGAGCCACTGGTGGATATCGGCTTGGAACTCACCGAGCAGCGTTGTTGGCTCATTCTCGACGTTCTTCTTCCCCAGCACAGCCTGGATGCCGTTTTCTAACGCTGTGAAGTACAGCCACATCGTTCCGAGGCGCACGATTCTCTGCTCTTTCGAGCTCTCGAACGCAACAAGACTGCCAATGGCATCTGTCGACAGCGGGAACGTCGAGACCATTTTTTCTGTGCGTGGGTCGTAAATGAGGTAGTAAAATCGTGTCGGCGGCGCGAATGCGAAGCTGAAGCCCTCTAGATGGATGGAGAGGAGCTCGAAAACGTTCGTGAGATGCTCTTTTGGCGCCTCGAAAATCGCTATGTAGTTGTACAGCGTCTGTTTCCAAACAGACACGAATATTTTCTTTCCGCTCTCCAAGTCAAATAGCTCCGCGTTGTGCGCCTGCAGCCCGTTCCGCGGCTCTACGGGCGCTGACCAGGACATTGACGGTAGAGAGGGCAACGACACGGATGGCATAGATGGCAATGAGGGCATTGACGGCATAGCAGGCATAGAAGGTAGCGACGAGATTGACAGTAGCGACACGGACGGCAATGCAGGCATCGATGGCAGGGGCAATGCGGGCAGCGCGGGCCACCACACCTTCGCACTCGGTTCTTGACTCGCGCCCATTTCTTCAGAAACGTTCTGCTGCTCCTGTTCGCTCGGCGGTTCGGGCGCGGCGTCCGCGTGCTTTGTCTTAGGCTCGACTACGATACTGTTCTGCGCGTTGAAATGCAGCCACTTTTGCACAGCGTTGCGCGTCGCCCGGTTAAGATGACAGCCTGCGTACACGCTAGCCCCATCTGTAGTCGTCACGAGCACGTCCAGCGCGCCCGCTTCACCGCGCAGCTTGTCAATGGCCTGCGCCGTGCTCGGGTCCAACGTTCCAGCGGCCACGCGCAGCGCCTGAGGCACGACGCTTAGCATGGCCACCGTCTCGCGGCTCGCGAGCACTTCGTTCAATCTGGACACAAAGAGCAGCCAGTACGCGTGCCGGCCGGCCACTTCGCCATGCGAAAGGCGGTGCTGCTTGAAAACCTCCTCAACGACGCAGTATATCATTTCCGGCGCTATCCACGACCGGCGGGGCAACGGCAACTGCCCAGCAAACCAGTAGCGCAAGCGCCAATTCTCGGCGTCTGGCGCGGTCAGTGGCACGACAACCGTCAGTTTCGCAAGCGCGCCTACACCGGTTTTGAAAAACTTCGCGGGCTCCTCTCCAAACGAGTTTGCAAGCTCGACAATGCCTTGTACAACGCCGATGAGTCTCACTCCTTCAGCGGTTTCGAGGGGCCCGTCACTACGCCACGCATAAACGAGCTGCGGGTCGATGTTCTCCTCAGTGCCGAACGCGGGATTGTATACGAGCGCGTGTTCGAACATCAGCTTGCTGGCGACGAACAGTGCGCGTAGTTTGAGAGAATCTGAGTTGGCGGGCGCGTTGGCGGAGGCGAACGGAGTTACTCTCTGAAGTACGTGCGGACTTAGGCGTATCGAGTGAACGAAATGAGTGCGAGTTTGCCGATTTGAGATGAGACAGCAAGCGAGCTAAGTGCGAAATACACAAGAATTGGACCTTTAAAACACTGTTTTTTGAAGAACGCCTACGAAGTTCGGCGTGGCCATTGACGCAGGGTCACTGATTTTTTGATGAATATGAGCTTGTATGCCAAGCTATAGCGATCTGTCTAATGTATACAAGACACATATTTCCAGACTACTCATAGCTAGACTATGTACGAGTGGCGCTTAAGGCCCAGTACTTACGATACCTCACTTTTGATTCGCCCAGCCGCACACGACTAGGCACGCTACCTACGATTATTTGCAAGCTAGACACTGAGACGCACGAAATTCTTAATTCCAAGCCAATTCCACCCATTCCGACCCGACTGTAGCTTGACTTGAACGCGTCTTTAATTTATTGCAGGTTCGCTACCCACCACATGCAGGAGGAGTTTCTGAAGTACTACGACAAGTTCTTCCCGTTCAACACATTCTACCAGTGGCTGAACCACTCGCAAGTGGCCGGTGGCACAGATTTCACGAACCGTGAGTTCGCCTTCTCCATCGACACAGGGAAGGACAGCGACGTGTACATCCGATGGCAGAGTTTCGCGACCGTCCAAGAGTTCAAGCGCAAAGTGATGATGCTTGCGCCGACGCGATTTGAGGTTGGTGCTGTTTATACACGTCCTCCTATAGAGCATAAACGCGTCCCGAAGGACAGGATGAAGCCGCTAGCCAAAGAACTCGTGTTCGACATCGATATGAGTGATTACGACGACTACCGGACGTGTTGTTCGGGCAAACAAGTCTGTCCGAAATGCTGGCAGTTTATTACTGTGGCCATCGAGGTTCTAAGCAGGATCTTTGAGGAGGATTTCGGTTATAAACACGTTCTATGGGTATTTTCTGGCCGCCGCGGCGCACATGCGTGGGTGTGTGACGAGCGCGCGCGGCGTTTAGACGACCAACAGCGCCGCGATCTCGTAGAGTACCTCACAGTCTCATTAAGCCGACCGTTCCACCCTATGATAAAAAGGTCATTTGACCTATGCGCACGCCGGTTTAAAAGCGTTGTATTAGACCAGCAAGACGTGTTCAAGTCACCAGAGCAAATCGACCTGCTCTGCAGCCGTTTCAAGGAAGTCGGGCAGGACTATACTACCAAGCTGAGGGAAAGACTTCGCGGCGATTTGAGCAGCGGCGAGCGATGGCGCGAGCTGGACAATCTGGCGAAGGACATGAAACTTCCGACGCCGAAGGCAGAGGCATTGTTAAGGGCGAAGCAAAACATAATTCTCGAGTTCCTGTACCCGAAGCTCGACGCCAATGTCTCGAAAATGAGAGGACACTTGCTGAAGTCGCCGTTTTGCGTACACCCCGACACAGGGAACGTGTGTGTCGTGCTGCCGGACTACAAGGTTTTCGACCCGACGAATGCGCCGACCATCTCGTCCTTGCTTGCCGAATCGCGTGCCAAGGGCGGCTCTGGCCGGGGCATGCTCGAGCCGTATACACGAGCGTTTGCACAGTTTGTTAGAGAACTCAACCGCGTTGAGAAGAGGCCAGCGGAGAGTTTGGAGTTTTAGTGAGCAATGGCCATCTTCTGTGCGTAATCTATCATGAGTATTCGAGCGCTCTACTATAGCAGAACACAAAGCTCTAGATAAACGAGCCAATGAGCTGAAAAGTAACCTAGCAAGCCGAACCATGAACTTAAGCCATATAGTAACACTAAACTAATATTCCCTTATACTCCGTCCCCGGGTACTTCTGGGCGAGCTCTGGCCACTGCACGAGAAACTTGTCGGCCCAGTCCAGCTGGTTCAAGATATACCCGCTCAATGACAGACTTTTCACGCGCGCCAGGCTCTCGATGTACACGACCTCGGTGCTTAGTCCCAGAATCCGCAACGCGACAATAACAACTACGCACGTTGCCGGCCCGTTGCAGATCACCATGTGCGGCTTCAGCTTCCACATCAGCCGCAATGCAGCAAACAAGCACTTCAGCACGCTGAAGACGCTCGAGATCTTTGACTCGCCGACGCGGCGCGCTCGAGGGAGCTCGTAGAATTGTGAGGTGCCGTATCCCGCTTGCCGGGCCTTCTCGATGCTCAGCGGATCACCGCTCCCAAACACGAAGTCTGGCACAAACTGCGTCGTTTGCAGCATCGCCAAGAGCTCGCCCGTGTGGCCTCCCGAGCCGAGCACGGCGAGCACGTTCCCATGGGCGGGAATCGAACGCTTCGCGATGTAGGTGACTCCAATCACTAAAAAAGTGAGCAGAGGAATCACGAAGGTCATCAGAGCAGCAATGGGATGACCACGGAGTTCTTCTTATTCGGATCCGAGCGGGTGATCCACACGGCTTAGATAATGTCACGTCCGCTGCGCGCTGAGGACGCGATTGCGCAGTTGAAGCGGGGCCGGAAGAGCCCCGACGGCAGCACGAAGCGCCAGAAACTCGCCGAGGGTGAGTCCAAAGTCATAGACTCTAAGGAAGAGCCGCTACAGCAGGCTGAGCCGGAGTCTGCGGCCGGCGCCGAAAAGCCCGTATCTGCGATCAAAGAATCCGAGTCCGAGGCGACTACAAAAGAAGTAGAGCCCAAGGATGCGGAGTCTAAGGATGCGGAGGCCAAGGATGCGGAGGCCAAGGATGCAAAGGCCGAGGAGCCAGAACACAAAGAGGTGGAGGCGAAGGAGCCCGATTCTAAGCCCACAGAGGCCGCGCAGCCCGAAGCCGAGAAGCCCGAGTCTACAAAGGCCGGATCGAAGGAAAACCAAACTTCATCCGGGGATCCCGACTCGAAAAAGGCACAGTCTAAAGAGAGCGAGTCTAAAGAGAGCGAGTCCAAGGAGTCTGAACCCGAAGACGCCGACTCCAAAGACGCCGGCAAGGAGGCCGAGTCTCCGGCAGAGAAGCTAGAAGAGCCTGCGGGCCCTAAAGTGAACAACCAGCCCGTGTTAGACGACGTTGCGCATTTCGAGCGACGACAGCTCGGGTCCGTGCTGTATGCGCCGCATAAGCTACTCGCGCTCGGCCACGAGCTCGACTTCAACTGCGTGCTGCAGGTCCGGATCAGCCACTGGTTTCTAGGCGAGTCATTGGATGAGCGGCCGCTGTGGGGCACAGATGTGTACACGGACGACACCGATTTGGTCGCGGCGCTGCGCCATTTGGGCCACGAGACGTCCGACAAAAACGACATGCTCGTGGAAATTTTGCTGCTGCCTAGTCTGCGCTCGTACACCGGCTCGAAGCGGCACGGCGTGCTCTCACGAACGTGGCTGAGGAACCACGATGGCATCAGCTACATGGTGCTGCGCGCGCAGCAAATGCCGAGAGGGTGGGCGACCGCGGGTCGGGACACGCTTGCCGAGAGGTACGAAGCGCTGGCTGAGCTGCGGAGGTGGGACCCCGTGGCGATTGCCGAGTGCGACATGCGGCCAAGCGGTACCGCAAGCGAGTGGGAACCGAAAGCGAGCGAGGTCGTCTCATAACTCTGTACTATTTGTAAATTAGCTGGTAAGTGTGTCAGTTCCGTTGAGGAGCATTGTTGAGCGTGCCACAAAGAATGCCTTAGATGGCCTGTTCAAGATGATGTTCAAACCTTTCGTATGCGAACGTGACAGTTCAAAGGCCAACTCTATTCGCCTTCCACATCTGGCATGGCTCGCACGCTATACTCAATCACTGATGACTAGTCACCGATCGATGACTAGCCGAAAAAGTGTCCCAAGCGGCACCGTGACCTGCACATTTAAAAAAACATTATATTTACCTTCTACACGCCAAACTCACCAACCTCAAGCACTTGCTCTGTCTAATCGATCGAACCAGCATAAGCGATCAATTTTTCTACCCCACAGTCGCGCGCCCACAGTCTCGCGGGTAGCGTGCTCGTATCGAACCCTTCGGCTATCAGATCCGCTTATCAATGCCGACGAAGTCCGGTTCGTCTAAAAAGAAGGGCGGCTTTTTCTCGAAGCTCAAAAGCGCGTTATCGCCATCGCAGTCTCCGCAGAGCTCGATTAAGCCGTTCCGCACGCGGACGAGCGAAGACGGCGCGAGTCTTGGCACGGTCGCCACCCGCACGCTGAGCCGCGCCTCGCGCTTCGGGCATTCACACCGCGAGCGCGAGGAGGAGCGCAAGTCGCGCGAGCTTGAGGAGCGCAAGTCGCGCTGCCTTGCCATCCAGAATGCGAAGCGCGATCCGCCGGCGATTCAACGCTTGCTCGTCGACTGCGAGTTCTGCAACCCGCCGCCGCAGTTCGGGAAATACGTGACAATTGAGACGCCGAGCTTCTCGGCAGCAAACGCGCGCGACAACCTTGCCGAAATCGAGGCAATGATCGAGCGCGGCGACGACATGAGCGACGAGGCGCGCTGGAACCCAGGCGTCAGCCAGTGGATGCAGCAGCGCAAGCATTGGCTGCGGCCGACGAAGGACGAGCAGCCGCAGCACTTCCTCGACCCCGAAATCACGCCGGACCGGTACTACACAGTTTTTGACAAGCTCATTTATCAAACGCGGCCCCTGAAGCACCCGCTCAATCTATCGGACGTCATCAAGATTCTGAAGTGCGGCTGGGTCGCCGAGGGCGTCTGGGTCGGCGAGGATGTGTGGTCGTCGAGCGAGGACGAGAAAACGAAGCCCGAGAAACAGCAAGAGCCGCTCGCAGAAGACGAGGCGCCAAGCCGCTTCTCGACACCAGATATCCCGACAGTCCGCGTACAGTTCAGCGAGAAGACGAGCGGCGACAACTCAAAGCCGACCATGCCGCCGCTAGAAAGAGTACAGAGCTCGTTGGCGCTGCGGCCGCTGCGCTCGGGCCAGTCCTCGGTCGTGAGCATGACCGACTCAGATTAATTAATCGGCGAGTTTAGAATATTTAATGACAAAAAAGTGATGAAATGTGTTGGATGGTGGTCAGGAGAGCGGGTGGGATGCTGGACCGATGGATGCACGGAGTGCGCGTATCTGAGTACCGCCACGCTGGATGATGTATGGCGCATGTGTGGTGAGTGATGTATGTCGCATGTGTGCGTGATGTATGTCGCATGTGTGGTGCATGATGTATGTCGCATATGTGGTGCGTGATGTATGGCGCATGTGTGGTGCCGATATGTGGCACACAAGCGAATTGAGCCCGACAGACAAGCAGCGTCGTGAATTGTGCATAGATAGTGGTACAATACTAGCATGAGCGTTTCTTAATGATTACTTTGGTGGCTATTGTCCTACATGAGCACGGCTCACTGAGCGTGCATGTAAACGGTACGCAAACCCGCCATCATTTCGCAGCGTGCAGTTCAATAAGGCGTTGCGTGTCTTCAAGCACACGCACGCGCTGGTTGATTTTCTCGATTTTGCCTTGCACATCAAGAGCCGATTCCGTGAGCTGCGCAATCTGCGGGTTCGCGAGCTTCTTCTGCCTCTGACGGCTCGTCGCCACAAGATCCCGGAGTTGTTTCGTTTGCTGCGACACCTGCGCGCGGAACGCGGCAATCTCAGCGACCTTCGCGTCCAAAGCGCCGCAGAGCTGAGCCTGCGCATCAGCAATCGCGCTCACGGCCTGCGTGTGGCTCGTTTGGGCAAGATTCTTCAGCGCATCCTGCGCCGTCATACCCTTGAACGAAGTCGGACGAATCCCAGCACCTTGTGCAGCTATATACATGTAAAAGAATTTTGAATGTCTCCGCCGCGTACGTGCGCCGATTGACCACTAAACAAAATGGCCACCGTCCTCTCATCAATATCATTCTCGTACTCTAATCTATGTACAGCTCGCCTCGGCCTTGTGATGGCCCTTTTCAGCAATGCGCAGTGCCTCGTCGGCCACCCCGGGAATCTGCAAGTACACGAGCCCGGCGTCCTCCAGTTTCTTGCGGCTCGAGTTATTCGCTATAAACGTGGCCGGCTCCATGACACCAACAAACACGGTGCGGATCTCGGGATGAGACAGAACGCGGTCGCAGCATGGCATGTTCCCACTGAGCCGCTCCGTGCAGGGCTCCATGCTCGTGTACAGCTCGGTGCCCATAGGGAGGCTATCTAGTTTAGCCAGCGCGTTCTGCTCGGCATGAGTGTTCCCCGGAAGCTCTCTCGTATAGCCCGTGGACAAAACCTTCCCATTGTGCACGAGCACAGCGCCTACGGCAAACGCGCCGTCCAAATCCGGTGCCTTGTGCGCCTCCCGTAGTGCGAGATCCATAAAGTTGCGATGCCCGCCAACGGCCCAGTCGGGCATCTCCGTTTCGTAGCTCCAGGACCCGTCGTTCGAGTAGTAGCGCAGCGCGTGCAGCCACAACGCGAGGTCGTTCGGCCCCGGCTCCGTGTACAGCGGCGTCTCACAGTCGGCGCAGACCTCGCCACTCAGCATCTCGCCGGCGCTGTCGGGGAATGCAAGCGACCGCGCCGACTCGACTTTGCCGATTCTGTCCAGCGCCTCACCGATTTGCGACACATCGGTGTTCTGGGCCGTCGCCCCGCGGCCTAAATTCGAGCCCCAGACACGGTCATTGCTGTAAATTGGGTCGTTCGCGATAGGGAATCCCAAATGCTGCAAGTGCACGCGAATTTGGTGGGTTCGGCCCGTTTTGGGCATGCATAGCACGAGCGTCCGGTTCGTTGTTGGGTCGAAACTGATTCGCTGGAAATGCGTGAGACTCGACTTCCCATTCGCATCGATCATGTTGAGTGACACCTTTGGATCGACTGTCTGCATCGGCAAGTCAACAGTCAACATTTCGGGCGTCTGCGGGAACTCTCCCGCCACGAGCGCCAAGTACTGCTTTGTGACGCTGCGGTCGCGGATTTGCTGGCCGATTTCGTCTGCTCCCTTCGCCGTTTTCGCCAAGAACATCAGGCCCGAAGTCAGACGGTCCAGCCGATTGCACGGATGACATTTGATGCCGTGCTCGTGCTCCAGTACGCCGACCACCGAATTGTACTTGAACCGCCCCGTGGGGTGCGCTGGCATGCCGCCAGGTTTATCGACAACCACAAGACTGTCGTCTTCGAATACGATTTTCACAGGAGCTGAGCTCACGGGCTGCTCGTGTTTATGAGTTCTGTGAATTAGCAGGTCGCCGTTGCGCATTTTCTGGTCCAGTGTGGCCGGCTTGTCGTTAATCAAAACGAGATTTCGCCGCACAGCACGGTGATAATAGGACTCGGGCCGGTCGCGGAACTCTGAGCTAAAAATTTCCTGTAAGCTGCGGTCGATCCAGCGCTGCTTACAAAAGGTCAGATAAGTATAGTAATATGGAGGCACGCGGCGCAAAGGCCCGTCTATTTCGTAGCGCGCGCCCAGCGCTATTTCCTCGTTGATCGCGGCCTCGCGCGCGGGATCCAGCCACTTGTAAAGCATCGCATTTCGCTTGCCTTTGAAGGACATAGTGAGTCAGCGAACTGTGCAGTGCGAGGCCGACATGGGACATGGGAGCCCGAACAGACTATGTAGATAGTAGAACTATTTGACACCTTGAAACAGCGGCCATGAAAGAAGTCAGATGCCTATCTGAGTGGTCATATGATCGAGTGTGCGGGGTAGCCGCTATAATTTCTATGAAACTGCAGATGAGACGTAAGACCTTTCTGTTAAGTCGCAAGGCTAGAAAAGGGCGTTGACAAACAAGTATTGAGTTCCGCTCAAGTAAACATAGTTTGAGTTACGGTAATGGGTGGAGAGCCAAGGAATGGGGAAGCGAAGGAATAGTTACAGATCCGCTCAGACCTTTGCGGCTGAGCCTCTTTTCGAGGTGAGACGTGGCCTAATTCATGACCTGCAGCAAAACTGGGCTGGATGGCAGGGTCGGATGTGCAGGCACTGGAAAATGGGGATCTACAATATAGTCTTGGGAATCGATCAACCTATAGTCCATCTGCAGGGCCTCTTATCAGTTTGATAATTAGATGCACACACTGAGACACCTATTTTGCTTCTCGAAGAAGTATTCAGTACGCGCGGAACGTCATCGAAACACCCTGGACGCCTGCGTCCTATATTAGGCACCGAAAGTATCACCTTCTGATGCATTTCTGCTGCCCAGAAAGCCTCATCAAGCGAGCGTTTCTATATATTTTGCTAAAAGTACATACAGTACATGCGATGTTCAGCAGATGTGCAATTTGTAAAGAGTGTCTTTTTTTCTTGGGGCGTGGTGCACGCGTCCGTGGCTGGGGTTCCGTCAACTCGTGTGCAGGGGCTGTTATCAGGGAAAAATAAATAGGCGCTGTGGGTAGATTTTTCCCAGCTGATCCACAACGACTTCTAAGGGTCTACGTGGATCGCTCAAATTTGTAGCTCCATGTCTCTTATACGTGTGTCGCCGTGCATCCCGGACACCGCATCCAGATATTAGACGGATTAAGCGACTTCCTCCTTCTGTTCGATGTTGGATGAGGACTGGTTTCTGGCGCTCACAGAAGATGCCGCCTCCTTCTCAAGGGATGCAGGTTTCTCCGACGTGGCGTCCTTTGCTCTGAGCAGCGGGTTCACACCCGAAACCTTATAATTCAAGCCCCTCACGGGGACATAGCCATAGGCGATGCCGGGGTAGACCACACAAAGCGGTACCATGCCAAGAACGATCATAAGCCCATCCAACACGAGGAAATACCGCTCCGTTGTCATTAAGTAGCCCGACCAGCCGACGGCGAGCTCCACAATACGGTAAATTGATCTGATCTCCAAAAACAGCAGCGAGACGCAGATCGCCGGGAAAAGGAATTTGAAAAGCGGCCGCTGCCGGTTAGGCTCATACAGAGGCTCCCAACTCTCCGGGTCTCGGTATATCCGCCACATGATTAGTGTCCAAACGATGATGAACACGGAAAGAACGAGCACTTGGAAGCCGATGCCGGCAACCATGATCCAGCCGCCCGTTGACGGGCCCCGCGGTGAAACAACGTTCGACGCAGCTATGCCGCCACCGGTACCCTGAATTACGAGTGAAATGACGTCGGCCGTCGAGAATATGGCCGTGTATATCATTGGGGGCAAAAACGAGTGTTTCTCGCCGTATATCGTCACAAACTTGCCGAGATGGTAGTAGAGGCCCGCAGCCATGAACGCCGGGCCAATGATGCTGCCAACAAGCTGCATTTCGTACATCGGCAAAGACTTCGGGTACTTATGCGAAATCGAGCGGCCGATGTAGGTCATCAACTCCAAACCAGCAGTGATTCCCCAACTACCGAACATCCACCAGTCGCGCGTCCAAACACCCAGCCCGAGCTGGGATACGAGTATAAGGAAAAAGAGAACGGCACCCACAACGTTCGCTGGAAGGTTCGGCACGTAGCCGTAATAGGTTTTAACTGGCTTGTAAAGCGCACAAACTGTGGGAACTGTGCCGTTGATACTGCTGAGAGTACCATTGACGATCACGTCATGGCCGTTGACCTCGCAAATCAGAAGATGGTTGATCGATCCATTCAACGCGAATACCATAGCGCCGTCACGACTGGATTGATATGAACAAAAATGTGCCGGCAATACTCCAAGTCTTCAAGGAACTTCGATTTCTAAAAGGTGTCTTCCAATTCTAGGCACGAGCGGTTTCGAAAATCTCGCAAATTTAAAACTATTTTCCGTGAGGCGGATCTATACACCATGCCCCAATCAGATGACCGATCGCCCGATTTCCCCTCCTCTTGGCTCACGTTGCTGGACACCAAAATGCACTAAATAATATTTAAAGAGCTATGGGCGTGCTAGAAAAGTTTTCGGGCCTTAGTTTTACACAAAATTTGATTGCGGCTTTGAACGTTGCTTATCTGTGCAAAGGCCGTTAGAGAAAAACACTTTCGAGGGTAGAGGTTGCTCTAAAGGATTTCGTAATCATGCATGGCCCGCCCAGAACGAATGAAAGGTCAGCTTTGCTGCTTAGATGTAAGCAACAGGAATTGCTGGTCGCCGCGACGGAATTGCGTCTGTTTTTGATCGAGCAGAACAATCGGGCAGAGGCTGCGCTGGCGGCATCCACCGCGGGTAATGCTGCAATGCAGGAAATAGAGGCACTGTTACAAATAGTGCATACCGACTGGCTTACAAGTGTTTATGATACAGAAAAGTGATAGGCTGTCAGATTGTGTGTGTAGGTAAATAGAATGGATGTCCTGTGTGTTATATACTAGCTTCGAAAAACTTTAGAGATGATTGTAATCCCAGTATAATCTCTTCTATGTTGGCCGCATCAAGATGAGCTGAAAAGTGCGCGTATAATGCTTGGAATACAGATGACACAATCTGTTCATGGGCGCTGAGGGCGCAATGGTCGCACATGAACTTCGAGAACTTCACCGGCGCGCCGAGCCTATGGGAAGGTTATGTGGTCATATGTCTTTCTAAAGCGATTTGCTTCAATTGCCGCAAACTGGCACGCGGTGACGACAGTACTGTGAACTCTTAGAATATCAACGGGCATGTTTAAGAGAACCACAATACGCTCGATTCTCGCAAAAAGCCTCTGATTGGTTTTTTTCCGTGAAGATCTCGAGTCAAAGAAACGTCTCTTGTAATGCTCGAAGAGATCCTGGACATCCTGCCTCATCTTTTCAAGTTGCTGGTCCACCGATCTCCATGCATCTGTAAATGCCACCTTCGATCCCCGATTCATAGTGTATGATTCCTCTGTAAAACCAGACTCATTGAACAACGAGAATAGCTGGGCGATTGTCGAGCTCGCATTGCGCTGCACTGAGGCTTGAGTAGCGAGAACAGAACAGTTTTCGCGAAGTTCGTTGAGGAAGTCACAGTCAGTTTTTGAGTGCTCGAAGACTTCCCAAAATGCCGAGTCTAAATATTGGAAAGCCGCGTTGGTCTCGGCGTAAATTTCCTCAATAAAATCCATGAACTCTTCCATGTAGGTGGAAATGTCCCATATAGTTCCGTTTTGCGGCTTTGGCAAGGTATTAAGGTCGGAAAGTCGGCGACATATAGGCGTAAGAACGTCACGCACAACATTTCTCCTTGACAAGGGCAGCTCATCCTCTAATTTGATAGGAATAGCTCTATTCTTAGGTTCAAAGTCATATTCAATTCTTGTTTCGCTGTCTAGAGATGTCAATGAGATTTCTGTGAGCGGTAGAGATGGGACAGGGCTCTGTGGACAACTGCTGCCAGCTAGCGTTTTGTTGTAGTTCATAAAGATTATCGCCAACAAGAAGGACACTATTATCCAATTGAGCTATTAAGCGAGTTTGCAGATGCGACTCTTATGTATTCACGGAATTGGAGCAGGCGGCTCACACATGTGATATGTCAGCCAGAGCTTAGATTGACCTTGACCGCCAAATTGAAAAACAAGGCTTTCAGAATCACCAAGTAAGACAGTGAGAATTGACATAGTTAGGGAGCCACATTGCCATCGAGTCGAATTGGAAAAAATCAATCGTTGCATCCCGGTATCAGAGGGAGTTTCTAGCGATTTCGGGCTTCCAGATTGCTTATCACTCGAGGTACGGGTATCAAGATTCACGCCCGTTTTGTGCGCTTAACGTCACTCGAGTATCGGTGAAGGCGTGAAGTTAGAGCGCATGCAGTTCTACAGAGAAAGCTCGATTACTAAGGACTACTGGCAGCCTGATAGCGACTCTATATGAATATGGATATATAGCATAACCTGTGTGCATTGTAGTGCCCAGCTGGGAACAACCTGTTTTCTGAAAAACCGCAAGCGGTGGTGACGCTGCCTAAGCTAGCTCCTGCAAAGACTCTCACAACCACCTAATTCTATGAATCGACAGAATCTCCTCAGCCTTCGTTCACTTTTCTGAACCGTTGCACATAATCGCAGGATCGATCTAAACAGCACACAACGCAAAACTCTATAATTCACTTTTCACTAACACTGCTTTCAACAATCTCTCCATACAATCCAAATACTACGACTCACAATCAGTCGCCTGCTACCGACCTACCCCACAGTATTCCACCCAGCGCTCACTTAATACATCGCAATCGAATCCACCCTATACGGCTACACGTGGGTTTGTGCTCACCCGCAGAACCTGAATTATTCTCATACTACTCGCTTATCCCCACCTCGCAAACTCTTCTCACACCCGTCAGTGATGCGCAAAGTCCAGATCTTCATCGGCTCGTCGCACCCGGACCTCGGCTCGCTGATCTGCCGTCGACTCGACGTCGAGCCTGCGCCGTGCCGGATCAGCGCCTTCAGTAACGGCGAGACGGCCTGCGACATTGGCGTCAGCGTCCGCGACACGCATGCCATCATCATCATCGGCGCGGCCAATCTCGTGAACGACAAGATCATGGAGGCGCTCATCCTCGTCAGCGGCTGCCGCGGCGGCTCGGCGTCGCGCGTGACCTGCGTCATGCCGATGTTCCCGTACTCGAAGCAGAGCAAGATGAAGAAACACCGCGGCGCGATTACGGCGCGCATGCTCGCGAACCTGCTTATCAAGGCCGGCGCCGATCACATCGTGACGATGGACCTGCATGCGTCGCAGATGCAGGGCTTTTTCTCTGTGCCCGTCGACAACCTGAGTGCCGGACCGACGCTCGCGCGGTGGATCCGCGAGAACGTCAGCGAGTACGAGCAGAGCGTTATCGTGTCGAAGAACCCGGGCGGCACGAAGCGCGTGACGGCGCTCGCCGACGCGCTGAAAGTGAACTTCGCGATGATCCACACGGACCGGCGGCGACGCAAGTTCAGTGCCATCAGCGCGATGTACCCGGAGCAGAACCTCGTGCACGATGACGAGACCGAAGAGGCGCTCGAGCTCAGCGAGGAGGAGGAGAAGGGCGGCAACATCCACATTGCGCGCGTGCTGCAGGGCCACGTCGTCAAGGAGGACTCGACCGAGGCGACCGAGGCACCGCAGGAGCCGCCGAAGCCCGGGCCCGCGCCGCTCTTGTCTCTCGAGGGCCACGTCGACGATAGCGCTGTCGACTTGAGCGACGACGAGGAGGTCGATTACAGCAAAGAACAAGTAATTGCCCTCGTCGGCGACGTCCGCGGCCGCACGGCGATCCTGCTCGACGACATGATCGATCAGCCGGACTCGTTCATCGCCGCGGCCGAGCATTGCGTGCTCAGCTGCGGTGCGAAAAGCGTCATTGTTATCGCGACGCACGGCAACTTCAGCTCGGGCTCGCTGCAGGCGCTGGACGCCTCGCCGTACATCGACCGCATAGTCGTCACCAACACGTACCCGATCTACGAGGAGTCGCCGAAGCTGACGGTAATCGACATCTCGCATATTCTCGCCGAGTGCGTGCGGCGCACGCACAACGGCGAGTCGATCTCGACTTTGTTCGACCAGCTTGCGATCATTTAATTGGTTGGCTTGTTGTATTGCGCATCTGAGTATAGACTAACTGAAGGTGGAGTTGTAGGTTGTAGAGAGACGATTGTGAAGGATTTTGGGAACGTTGGTTATTTCATTAATGCTCGTTTTGCTAGTGCTGCTATACTTCTTCTGAATCCAGTGGTCTGAATAGTGGTCTGAATAGTGCTTCCTCGCGTCGAAAGCGCATTAGAAAGCGCATACAAAGCGAAAAAAACTTACCTTCCTACTACATACTCCCTCATGCACCCTCCTGCTTCCGCTACAATGCCCCTCCGGGCCTGGTTGGCGAGGAGCCCACCCGCCCTTCCTCACCCCTCTCCACTGAAGACAATCCGGTGAATTGTCGGTGAAGAGGCCCTCGAATATTCCGGCCAACCCAGGTGGTGGGGGAGAAGACTTCGTCCTCCCATGCATGCATGCCAATATCCCGGGAGAGAACCTTGGTTTTTCCCTCCTCCTTGCCATCCCGAGAGAGAACAGATTGTTCTCCGATGCACACATATATCCCGGCCCAAGTTATTTATATGTATCGCTAGAACGATTTTCAGCTCGCGATCGGAGCCTGTTCCTCTCGAAGCAAATAAGGTTCGAAAATGTGCGAATTCAGGTGCGCCATGAGTAGGGCCCTGATTAACTTTCGCGAGCGACGATGGGCGAAAATCCAGAGTTTAGCCTCCTAACAAGCGGGAGGGGACGATTGGGTGGCCCGCGAAGCGAGCTAGCAAAGGGTGATCTTCGCCGAGTTCGCGATTTTTCTGTGATCTAGAGTTTGCAACTATGTATTTTTGTTAGACTAAGAATTCTGGGGCTTGACAGCGCTTCGTCGGTACAGAATGAGGCCCTTCTCGATATCGGAAGACCGCCATCTAATTGAGACGCGCAGGGGAGGTGACTAGATGGGGGCACCATTGGTCTGCCACTAGCAGGAGCACGGAGTGATTTGGGATTTAGTGAGCACTCAGTAGCGCAACCAATGTTCGAACCAGGATTGCTCAGTCTACTAACCGCAGTGTTCTGATCGTACCATTTTATCACATCGAGAAGCTTTCTGGCTCGATGGTCGTCCCACGAACTCGCGCGTCGCGGTTCGCGAGGCTGTCGAGGCTGAGGTCCATGTCGACCCGACGAGCGAGCCGCACATTGCCGGGTCGGCGATCGGCGACCGATCCCCGTGGAGATCTTCGTAGAGATTCCCGTAGAGATTCCCCTAGAGATCGCCGTGGAAAACCAGCAAGATGAGGTTATCAGTTATCTAGTAGTGAGTGTAGCTCGTATGGTCTGGCGCATGGACCTCGAGTTCTTCTGAATTCTGGTGCTCTGTAGTTTACTTACGCTGCATTCTAGTACTATAGGGATCGCCACCCTGATTTCGAGAGTCGAACTCCCCACCGCATGACCCATTCATATCTCTGTACACTATATTTACGCCTGCAAACGAACCATAACCGTCCTGCTGACCTCGCAATTGCCTCCCACTCGGCTCTCAACCTCGTGCCGGTGGTACCTCTACCCAATCTGTAAGACTGCTCCGAGATCACGATGTTTACGGGCCGTCCACACCGCTCCGTGAACCTCGGCAGCAGGAGGCCCAGCTCAACGAATGATGCGTTGAGGAACGCCGAGATACAGCGCCAGAAGCGCGAGAAGCTGCGCAAAGAGACGGCCGCGGCCGCGAAACTCCAGCAGACCTGGCGCGCGCACCGCGATCTGAAGCAGGCGCGCCACGCCCTTGCTGAGCAAGTGGCACATGATCCATCATGGCTCGACAAGAGCGAAGTCTACGCGCTCATCATACCAGACTTCGTGAACTGGCCGGCCGAAACAATTACACAATGGACACAGATCTTCCTGGCCTCGCCAAAATCGGCAATTCCGTCGTCGCTGCTCCTCCACAAACTTCCGCTATTATGGGACATCCCGGATTTCGACCCGGCACAGATGGGCCTGCAATTACTGAGTAGGCAGGCCCCGTCACAGATCGGGCTGCCGCTGATGATCCCCCTGCTGAAATCGGTGCTGGCTGCGGGCAGACCAGCCGATTTCCAGTGGCTCGCGTCAAATTACACGGCGACGGTGTTCGAAGCGTTGCTGAACATGCCTGAAATCAACGCGCTTCCTGAGACTGCGTTCCGGCCGTTCTACAATTTGACGAGTGTGCCGGCAGCCAATGCGATTCGTGTCGTGCTCAAGAAAGTCATACCGCATGCAAACGAGTCGTGGCCCCTCATATTCGCCATCACAAAACGCGCGCAGCACCCAGAAATGAGCCACAAACTAGCGAAGAGTCTCACGCAGGAGGTCGTGAATACAGCGCTCGAGCGCGCGCCCATAGATTTGGCAGCGTTTGTGCTCGCCGTACTGCATATGGCGCCGGATGTGCGGCCGCTCGTGCTTCTCCAGCTAGCAACCACGCGCGTGAACAGCTTAAAGATATACTGGGACCTGTCTGCCACGTCTGAGCTCGCCCTCTCCATGGTCGTCGAGCTTGTTTCTTACTGGCTGCTTGTTTCGACAGACTATGAGCTCTCGCGCGGTGACTTCGGGCTCGGGCTCGCCGATCTGTGCGAGTTCGCCGGCATCATCAAGGAGCGGTGTTTTCGGATTCTGTGGGAAGATAGAGGGCACAAAAAGACACCCGAAGAGCTCGCAGCAGTTCACCTACTCCGGCAAATCTACACGCGCGACTCGCGAATGCATTTCTTCCCCCATGCTTTCTGGGTCGTGCCGACTTTCGGCATAAAGTTCGCGACAACCTTCGACTCGTACTTACAAGGCAACCGGCCCCTGTTTACCGTCGAGGCGGACGAAGAGGAGGATTTGTTGGAGCTCAACGAGAACCCGGCGAAGCGAGTGCTCGACTACGCACCGTTCTTCATCCCCTTTGAGCAGCGGGTCATGCTGTTCTCGAAATTCGTCGGTCAGGACCGCGAGAAGCTAGAGCACAATCTGTTCGGTAGACAGCATTTCGACATTAATAGAGAATCCGTTGTCGAGGACACTCAGCACGTGTTTGCATCACTGGGTGCAAGCGTGAAAACCGAGATGGCGGTGAGGTTGCTCTCAGACGGACTTCCGGAGGCCGGCATTGATGGCGGAGGTCTGACGCGCGAATTGCTGATCGTGCTGTGCGATAAGCTATTCCACGACGAGCCTTTAAATGCGCAAACGCCGCTATTCGTTGAGACAGAACAACACACTTTAATGCCGAACCCCGTGTTCGGTGAATCCCCTGAATTGATGACACCCCAAGTGCGCGCGAAGTACTTGTTCATGGGCCAAGTGATCGGCAAATGTCTCTACGAGAATCTGCTGATAGACGTCGAATTCGCGCCGATGTTTTTGTCGAAATGGCGGCACCAAAGAAGCTCGTTCGACGATCTTGTGTTGCTCGACGACGAGCTCTATCGGAACTTGACCAAATTGCATGCGGTTTCGGGCTCTGACGTCGAAAATCTGGGGCTCGATTTTACAACGGTCAATTCTCAGCATGAGGTCGTGGCCCTGAAGAGGCCGAACGCGATAGTAACGGATGTGAACAAGGTCGAATATATGAGAGCGCTTTCTAACTATAAGCTCAACACGGTGTTCAAGCCCCAAACGTCGTGGTTTTTGCTGGGGCTGTCGCAGATTATCCGACTCGAATGGCTGGGGCTCTTCAATCCATCCGAGCTCAATCGCCTGATCAGCGGTGAGTCTATGGGAATGAATGTCGAGGATCTGAAAAAGCATGTCGTCATCACAGGATTCTCGCCCGATAGCCCGACTCTTGCCAACCTGTGGAGGGTGCTGCGCGAGTTCAACACTGAAGAGCGCGCGCAGTTTTTGAAATTTGTTACTTCCGTACCAAAACCGCCACTGCTCGGATTTGCTAGACTAGAACCGCGATTCGGAATCCGGTATGCCGGCCACGATGACGACCGGCTGCCAACAGCATCAACTTGTGTGAACCTTCTGAAACTACCCGAATACTCGTCGAAGGAGGTGCTCAAGAGGAAACTGCTCTACTCGATCAACTCGAGGGCCGGATTTGAATTGAGCTGATCTAGTTACCGACTTCTGCATAGTTTAGCGAGCATGAAAATACCTTAAGTAGGATTCCGGCCTCGGTTGGTACCTGTCCCAAAGCAAAGTGTATGCCGCTTTAAAAAGGAATTATGAAATATCTCTCATTTAACAAATAGTGCCCAGAAGCCGACTGTATTGCATACCTTCGCGTACTTCGTAATAGGTGGCGATTCGGAAATTTGTCTTTGCACTGCTTACACATTGTGACTATGCTGCGAACCGCCCTTCGTGCTGCTTCGCGACCCCGCTGGGCCCAAATGGCCCCGCAATTCCACACACAAGCGCCTCTTTTCGCCCGTGTCGAGCCTGAACTCCAGGAGGACTTGAGAGAAGTCCTGTTGCGGCCTGAGCCGCGCCCGAACGAGCCCACGGAAACGAAGCGGGCTCGTCTTCTTTGGCAGAGCCGGAAGCGCGGCATCCTCGAAACCTGCGTGATCCTCGGCAAATTCGCAAAGGAGTACTTGCCGACTCTGTCGAGGGAAGAGTTGGACGAGTACGATGAGTTCATGAACGAGAACGATTGGGACATCTACTATTGGATCACGGCTACGCCAGAGGCGCCGAAGCCGATGCCCGAGCGTTGGCAACGCAGTGAGCTGATGAAGAAGATGCAGAGTGTGGGAATGAACAAAAACAAGGAGATCATGCAGCAGCCGGATCTGGACTGAGGATTGAAGAAATGGCGACTAGCGACTGAGCAGGTGGCGGTGAAGCATTTGACATCCAGGGGCTCCACGCAATGAGGCAAGAAGTACCCGAGGATTTGATCCCGTTTAGCCGTAGCCACGGCAGATCAGGTACGGCAGATCAGGTACGGCATATAAGGTACGGCAGATAAGGTACGGCAGATAAGGTAAATGTATATAGATGAAGAACGATACGGAAGCCTTCTAGTCACAGACTTTGGAAACCTCATTACAGTGTAGCCGATTATGCGCTGGTGCAGACGCCTTAAACATACTCCAAAACACACCACCGTCCACTTATATACACCCGCGTCAGCCATCTGTGCCCTATGCCGAACGTCTTCCAGGAGCAGCTGAGCTCGCTGCGGAACAGCGCCAGTCTGCTGACCTCGCAGGCTGCGGACACAGTAAACACGTCTTTCTTCTCGCGGTTCCAGAATCCGTTCGCCGGCGGCGCGATGCGCCTGCCCATCTCGAGCCGGCCGGCCGAAACAGAGACGCTCGAGGAGCCGAGCTGGTTCAAAATGAGCCGCTGGGACCGACTCATAGTGTTTGCCGTTACTCTTGCCACGTCAGCACTGCTTTTTGCGGCGTGTTTTGCACTATTACCCGTCCTGGCCTTGAAGCCGCGCAAATTCGCCACGATCTGGACACTCGCCTCTTTGTTGTTCGTCATCAGCTTCGGAGTCCTCCAAGGACCCGTGAATTATATATGCCACCTCATAAGCCCCGGACGGATCTGGTTTACGGTGGCTTACTTCGGCTCGATCATTGTCACACTAGTCGCGAGCTTGGGGCTCCATTCAACGGTACTCACCGTGATTGCCGTTGTTGTACAAATAATTGCTGCGTTATGGTACACAGTGAGCTATTTGCCGATGGGCAGCCAAAGCCTGCGCTTTGCGTCGCGCATTGGCTCGAGTCAAGTCTCAAGCTGGCTGAATGCGTAACGAGGCAGTCATAACCAAAACGATTTCTGTGCTGGATATTTGCGATGCGGCTAATTTCGACGGGAACTATTTTAAAAAAGCGTTATAAACTATATTTTTGTTAACAATGTGTCAGATAGAGGTCATTGATTGCGAGCAGGTTCCTGGAGCTGTCCAACGAGCAAGCGACTAGTTAGACGGTAGCTGCAAAATAGACATATCCATCAATTTCTAGAGGCTTTGCGGATTTGCGAGACAATGAGCATGGAAGTGAGCTGAGTCTGCGGTCAGAAATCTCTTGACGCAACCTCCACTGTGCAATGTACACCAATGCACTAGTGTCTACAGGTGCCCACTATTATTTAGGCTTGCTCTGCCGACTCGAAGTGCGATCGGTCGCAGCACGTGCTCAGTAAATGATATGCAGTAAATGGATGCTAGATATGGATAGATATGATATGGAGCGGGGCTCGCTGCAATGCTGATTCTAAGAAGAGTAGTCGCCTCTCAAAATGGCCTCATAGTCGTGCGTTGGTACTTTCGTTAAGCCCAGCTTCTCAGACATCGACCATGACCGCGAGCGCTGCACTGCTATGTCTTCGCTGTCAGAGAGGTCAGAATCGATGGGATTGTCAGCAATTGTGGCCGGCTTTGCTGTACCATGCTTGCCTAACAGTAGCTTCGAAATAGTCTTGCGTGTTTCAGAGCTCATCAGATAATTGCTCGTTGCTCACCCGATATCCAGCTCAATATTTATATGTGGAGAGGGTTAGGCTTCTCACTCTTATCAGAGGCGGCGCTGTTCGCCCCTTCGCCCCCGCACTTGCCCACGGGAAATTGCATACGTAAACGAAGCCAAAAGACGACGACATCGAGCTTGATTATGGCAGCCATGTCTGCGATGAACCGAATATAGGGTTAACGGTTTTACTTACCGAACTATCATCACGTGGAATAGTGTAAATATTGCACCATATCACAGCGCGCTATCCGATATTGATCGGCAACCAATTATTTCACTAAGTAGATCTCGTAAATTTATCAATGTCCTCGGCTTACTTGAACAAGGATCCTGCAGCTACAGCTGCGTCAACTTACACGGCAGAACGTGACAATGTTGACAAGAAGTTCAACCTAACCAAGTTTGTGCACGCAAGTAGCCCCACTGAGGCCATCGACTACGTCGAATTGAACGCCATTGACTTTGCGAAGTTCAAAGAAGGCGACAGCCCCGAGGCAATCGCGTCGCGACGCGCGCTCGCGCAAGAACTCGATGAGAGCCTCCGAACACACGGGTTCTTCTTCATCACGAACCATGGAATTGACGAAGAGACCTTCGAGAGAATCAATTCTGTTGGCCAAGCTCTGCACGCCGTGCCTGAGGAGGAGAAAATCAAGTTCAGGAGCGGCGGTCTCAGAAGCGATGAGGATACGGACGGAGTTGGTGCCGAGCGAGGCGGCGGATACAAGCCCCTCAAGTACTGGGGGATGGCCAACGGCGTCAGAGACAACATCAGCTTTTTCAACTACCTCGACCTTGTCCACAATGAAACCGATCAGGTCCTCCCCGAAATCGCTGAGGTCTACGCAAACGAGGTCCGCAATTACTTCCGGTACTTGCACCACAACGTTCTGAAACGACTCACCATTCTGTGCGACATCATTCTCGAGCTTCCCGAGGGCACGCTGTTCGACCGCTATTTCAAAGTGTACGAAGGAGATTTGCACCGGTCTGGCGGCGGCTTTGGGAGGCTGATGGAGTACTTCGGAGCCACCCCTGAGGAAAACAAGCTCACGGAGAACACCTGGCTCAGGGGCCACTCTGACGCGACGGCTTTTACTTTTATAGCGAGTCAGCCTATGATATCCCTTCAAGTGCGCGACTACGGAACGGGCGAATGGGGATACGTGAAACACGTTCCCAACGCGCTTGTCGTGAACGTTGGAGATGGCGTCGAGTTCCTTACAGGGGGCTACTTTAAGTCAACGATCCACCGCGTTATTAACCCGCCGCCGTCTCAGGAGGGCAAAGTCCGGCAGTCGATCATCTACTTCTGCAACCCAGCTAACAATGCGGTGATTGATCCCGAGGCGTTGAACTCACCGTACCTCGAGCGTTTAGGCGTGCACAGTCCACCGGAATGGGAGCGCATCACGTATGAGGACTGGAACAACGAGAAGGGCAGGCTCTTCGGGAAGCAGGATTTGAACATCAAAAGTGGCGATGCTCCCGCCCCTTTCTATGTCCATGGCCGTCTTGCTGAGCGTTGGGTCCGTCCGGAGAACGAATTGCGAATTTGATGCTGAAAACTTAACGACTGCATGTATCGACGACTAAGGATGAGATTAAATGATGCGACCACAATAAAATTCACGATCAACGTATGTTATGTACTTTTTATTACGTCTCGTAAGCCACGGTGAACGTCTCGAGGGGCCACTGCTCTCTGAGAGCAGCCTCAATGCGGTCCTTGTTCTCGTCCGTGCGCAAGAGAAGCCACACCTTCTCAGCCGTCTCTGCACCGTCCGTGATTTCGGCCACCTTCTGCAGAGTCGTCGGCTCATCGAGCTGGCCAATGAACTTACGCACGGCGACCCAGTCCAAAAAGTCGGTGACATAGGTATTCGCATACTCGATGGGATCCGAGCCCACGATATCGCCCGCCGTGACGACCGCCGGCAGCAGCTTCAACTGGACACTGCGTAAGACCTGCGGAGCTTGCCCGTCCGTCTCGAGGGTGTGCCGCGCCATGAGACCACCAGCTGCAAGTTTCGACGCACTCAGCCCGCTATCCTTGGCCTTCTTCAGTTGCTGGTTCGCGAGCACGTATTTCTTCTCCGAAAGTAGTAGCACGAACCCGAGCCAGTGGACATAAGCCATGTCGCCGCCGGCCTTGAGCGTGAACTGCTCAAGAAGTTTCCAGTACGCGACGGCGCCCTCAAGGGCGTCTCCTTTCGCGACATCGATGACAATTTCCAAGGCTTTCAAGAACGAAGGCGACGTATACAGAGTGTCCTCCCAGGCAATCAAGTCAGCGTAGGTGCGCAGTGTGTTGCGGCGCGGGCCGTAGAAATGGAAGTCGTACTGCTCGTCGTAGTACAGTTTGTATACGTCAAGGACCTTGAGGGCGCGCTTAAGGGCGAGCTCATCCTCGCCGCGGCGGTGGTGGGCAGTTGCCATCTGCAGCAGCACGTTCACGCTTTCGACAGAGATGATGTGGTTCAAGGCCTCCTCGTCGTTTTCGGCGTACTTGCCCCAGATGGGGAACTTGTAGGCCAAGCGGTAACCGGCAGCCACATCGTTTGCGCGGAACATCGCACGCGCTGCGCCCGTATTCAACGCGCGGTCGCCAGGAAGGTCCGTGCTCCATTTCTCCCAGATCTCGGCCGACAGGTGAAAGGCGCCGACGAGTTCGTACAGATGCGCTTTCGCGAAGTCGACGTCGATCTGCAGATCGCCGGCGTCCTTGCACTCGTCAAGCAGTGCGATCCCGCGGGACATGTCACCGACAGCCGCGTAGTGGCGCGCGACGAAAATGCGTTCGCTTGCGCTCAGCTCCTTTTGCTCATAAGTCGCGTCTACAAATTCGGCAATGGCCTTACTTTTAGCCGGTTCTTTGTATAAGGACTCGACGAGACGGAAAGTCGAGGGCACGTTCTTCGCGAGCTTCGGCGTTACATAGTTCGCGAAATTCGTGCTCCATTGCGAGTCGAAATGCTCGCTTTTCGGATCGGGCGAGAACACAACGAGGGGCCGGCCGAAGGCCAAATCGGATTTTGGGAACCGTGCCTGCACGTCCGCATAGAGTTTGCTCCAATTCGAGGACAGCTTCTCGAGCTGCTCGTAATATAGGCGGTTTTCAGGGTTGCGCTTCATTAGCTGCAGGAACGCGTCCCTGCCCTTGGGTACATCAACGGCCGCGAGGGCCATTGCCCGCGTTTCCTGCCACGCAAGCTTGTCGAGCACCTCGTTTTCGTTGTTCGCAAGGTCCTCGAGGAGCTCTGCATATTTGTGGAGCTCGAGGAGCGCACGTGACCGCAGCATCAGCATCTCGCTGAGCTCGATCTCGTCGGCGCGCTGCTGCTGAGCTGCATTAGATTCAGCATCGTCTTTGCCTTTCTTACTGCTGGCTTTGTCTTTACCAGCTTTACCGCTGGCTTTGTCATTGCCGCTTTTACCACCCTTACCGGCCTTGTCCTTCCCCTTTTTCGCCTTTTTCTCGTCGCCTTTCTTCTTCTTCTCCTTCTGCTTTCTCTCAATGCCCATGACCTCGTCGTACAGCTTCACCGTTTGACAGACGCCGGCGTAGTCCTTCGCAACGAACTGCGCCGCGGCAAGTGCACTCCACGACATGCGCACGCTCATTTTTTGCGTCAACATCTGCCGGCGCACGTCAACCAGCACGCCGTAGTCGCGCTCATGAGCAGCGAGCATCGCAAGGTCCTGGTGCACATTGCCGTTGTCGCGATTGAGACGGTAGCTGTTCATGTAGCACTTATAGGCCTCGGCATACTCTTTACGCAGCTTGTGGTAGATCCCGGCCATGTGCCAAGCCACATGGCTATCTGAGTCGGCCTTAGTTCCGTCGCGCATGAGCGCATCAGACTCGGGGCCGTCGCGCTTGAGATGGAGCAGAACAAGCGCCTTCAGACACAACGACTCACCATGGACGTTTGTCGAGCGGCGCGCGATGACCTGGTCGACCTCGGCGAGACACTGCTCGTACTCCCGCTTTTCGTAGAGCGTGAGCGCAAGCTTGAACTGCTGTGCGTCGCGCGGCGTCAGCGGAGTCATAGATCTGAATAATTTAGCGATACTTTTCATAAACCCTTGGCTGTTAATAATTCAGTCCGAATCCGCCACAAGGCGAAGCGAGCTAACGTTGAGACGCCGTCAAATCGGCAGTCTGTTAGGACTTGGTCAGATCCAAAAGCGAGTTGGGAAGGACTGTGGATTCGCGTTCTAGTGAGTCCGGATTCAACTCGAGTAATAGCTAATTAGGATAATATACTCATGTCCTAACACGGACACAAAATAAATATAGCTATCGCTTTACTTAGGATGGCTTGATGCCATGCATTTGCGACCTCGTTCCTATTGCCCAGCTCTATTTGCTATAGGCCGCGTCCGTGCGTACTAAGTACCCTATGAGTCTGTCGCTGCGCTCGCTCGTCACCGAGAAGGGCGTTACGTGCGCGGTATTCACACCATCAAAGCTCGTGATAGGCCTGTCGCGTGGCGCTCTCCGTGTTTTCTCCCGCGCTGACCTCGTGCTCGAGCGCGAGCTCGTCATTTCGCCGTCCCCGGTGGTACAACTTGCGGCTCTGCCGAGCACGGAGGTCGTTGCCGTGATTGCGAATCACAAGTGTACTGTTCATGATCTAGGCACAAGGCAGCAGATCTTCTCTGTGGACTCGCAATCGGCCAAATACGTCGCTGCCGTCAAGGATGCGTTTGTAATTGCGTCGCGCTACAAGCTGCGGATCCTGCGGTTCAAGGAATCGTCGAAATTTGCGTCTATATCCGTCGTCGACTCGCCAGGACGCGCGAGAGTCCGTTGCCTTGGCACTGTCGAGCAAGGTGACGACAGCCAAGTCTACACTGTTTTGGGGACGAAGACGCCACGTTTGTGGCGCGTGGATGGGCTTTCGAAGCACGACTCTCATCGCGGCGGGCGGTTGACGCCCCTGATGCTGTTGAATCCCACGGAATTCTCAGGAGCCCACGAATTCTCCCTGTGCGGCGCGTCAAATAGCCTCATTCTCGCATCGACTAGCGGTAGTCTGTACGTGAAGGTCGACCCTCCCGTTCAAATCACACAAAAGTTGCCTCCCCTCATCGCTGCTTCCGTAGTCACGGCGCGCCCTCTCAACATCAATCTGCTGGCTGTTCTTGCCCGGGGCATTGAGATAGTGAACCCAACAACTGGAAATACGATTCTTGTTATGCCTCTTTACAATGTGACCTTTGTTGGGCCGATGCTCGCCTTGCATAACCAGCACCTCGTCTCTATAGACTTGGAGTTGTCTAGAGACCAATTATTGGCTCTTCATCCATCTGAGGCGGCGAAATTGGCATTCACGCTTCCCGCTGACGAAGTGAGACCCGAAGTGCGCGCCATTGAGCAGAAAGAGGCGGCCAGTGAGTTCGAACGCGGCGAGATCGACACCGCTATGCAAATGCTGTTGACGATTGAGGAGCAAGAGACCCAGGCGCCGTTCGAGAACAACGCGTTTGCGACGAAGCTGCTTTTGCCGTACCTTGAGTCGACCTCGTTCGAAGAGCTGTCTAGTGAGCCGAGCCTGCCTTCGAAGGCCTCGACTCTTGCTAGTGGGTCTTCGAGCAACCGCCGCGTGCGCTATCATCCTTTGAACTCTTCGATCACGTATCTTACATACACGCGCCGCAAGCTCCGTCTCGTGGGTGTCACGAACGAGCAGATGCTTTCAAACGTCGACACTGCGCTATTTTTGTGCTACGCGGCAATCCAGTCGCCGCTTCTGCCGAGTTTGGTGCGGTCCAAAAACAACTGTGATCCGGAAATTGTCGAGCCGCGTTTGCTAGAGTCTGGGAAATGGCGGGATTTGGTGGCATTTTGTAAGAGCCATGGCAAGGACCGTCGCGCCCTGGATTTGCTTGCTGAACACGACGAGTCGCCTGAAGTCGTCTTCAGCTACCTGAAAGGCGTTCAAGACCTGTCAACTGTGTTCGACTATTCGAGGCCTTTGCTTCCCGAGTACCCGAGCTTTGCCGAAGAGCTGTTCTACCATCGCAAAGAGAGCTCGCGGATCTATGAGTTCTTAAAAGAAGTGCTCGGCGAAGACGCCGCCGACAAATTCGCAAAATTCGCTGTTCACGCCGGCGACGAAACACCAACCATACACGAGCGTGTTGCTATTGTGCTGGCCTTCGAAGATGTTGCTGAAATGCTAAAATTCTTAAAGACCTCAAAATTCATTGTCCCTGCGGAACTCGTGCGCAACCCGGCTGTTCCTTTGGAGGGACGTGCAGTTTTGTTTGAGAAAATGGGTGACTTTCGCCGAGCTATTGACACCTACTTAGAGCTGGGTGATGACTTGGCGGCTCAAAATATGGCGCAAGAACACAAAGAGGCCACTTACCTTTTCGACAAGCTCGTGGAGAAATCGCCAAAAGCAGCGGCACAGTTTCTTAACACGCTTAGCCCTCCTTCAGACCTGGATTTACAACAAGCCCTTTCGAAGCTCGCACCCGATTTTCCGGTGCAGGAAATCGCGCCATATATCACGCGATTCACGGCGGCCTCAACTTCAGTGGAGCACGAAACAGCGGCTAAGGAAGCCATCAGCCGACGTGCATTGGCCGAAGAGAGTATAGAACAGGCGCAGGCCAAGCAAAAAAAACACATAGTCTCGAACTTAGACGCGTGCACAGTTTGCCACAAACGGCTTGGCAAGGCCGTGACATCTATTGTCGACGAAAATGCGATGCATTACTCGTGTTTCAAAAATCAAGCGCGGGAGAAACATTGATAGATAGGCCGACTAAGGTGGTAAGAAGCAAGAAGAATCTAAGTCGCATTACCAGGTTAGATTCGGAAATTGCATCTAGAATTATAGCATTATTCATACTCGGACAAGAGCTACTGAAGACTTATCCGACACTATTAAATATCACATCACTGCCGGAGGAAGGCTAGAACACCCGAGCAGAACCTCGTAGACTCCTGCATCTCGTTGACTTTGACTTTCTGAACCGAAAGCCAATTTTCGAACGACTCGCGCAGTCTATCGGTCACGGGCTCCGCAAAGACGTCTGCATGACTATCCAGCAACATCGCCATCCAAGCCTGCACGAGCTCGAAGCGTTTGCCTGCCATCAACTGCTGGCTCATGGCGTCAATGAAGGAGATGATCTCTGAGTGCGGCGCATCGCCCTCAATCGAGCGAATTTCGAGATCCGTGGCAGCCGGACCCAAATCTGAGAGGTGCTCAGCCAACTTTTCGAACTCGCCAACGGCAAGTAAATGCGTGAATGGAGACGTGAATTGACCCTCGACTTCGCTGACCTCGCCCGTAGTTATCCGCGGCAAATTCTCGTTTCTCTCGGTCTCACCATTTGTGTCCGTAGGCAGCCCCAAAAAGAACGGCTGTTTTTCGGGTTTTTGAGGCGCGATCTCGGGCTTGTTCCGCTCACGAATCGCATCGAGGTGTATCAATGTCGTGAACTTGTTCGCCGGTTTCCCACTCAACGTGATGAGTCCTTCCTGCAGCTGTGCAGACTGCGGATCAACCTCGACTTCGAAATGGCTCTCGCTCTCGCTCTCAGCCTCATTATCACCCAGAAGGCCTTCAAGTAGTGAGACGCCCGTCTCGCCACTCACAGTGGGCATGTCTATATCTACAACATCCTCTTCCGTGATGCTCCGGAAAGCGTGGCTGAACAAAGTCTGCAGAGACCACATTTGCACTCCGACGCCACGCACATGCGACGTCGCAACCCACTCGCTATTCGGACTGACGCGGAGATTAGTTACGACGTTGCTAACGCGAACGCCGTCGATCCAGGCGCCAGTAGGCACGTCCCAGGTACGGATGGTCTGATCAAGAGACGCACTGAGGATCCACCTACCAGAGGGTACAAAGTCGAAGCTGGTGATGCGATTGCCGTGGCCCCACAACTCACGAACAACCTTGTACGTCTTCGAGTCCACTACGACCAGCGCCATGCTATCTGTAGAAACGCACACGAGACCCGAGCCAGCATGGAATCTAAGGTCGTTGATGGCGCCCAAATGAAGGTCGATGCTCGCCAATTTAGCCGGGCTGCGACTGCCCATCGACACAAACTCATGGAAGTTGATCGTGCCATCCAAGGAACACGAGATTATCGCCGAGTTGTTGGGCAACACAGCCATTCCAGTGATGGCGCCGTCATGGGCCTTATCAAGGGACATTCGCAGTAATCCAGACTGCAGATTGTAAACGCCAATAGCGCCGCCAGCAGAGCCGACGACTCCGAAATTGCCACACGTCGACACTTCAACCGCAGTCACAAGCTTGCCGTCAGTGGTTGGGAGCACCAAGGAGCCAAGGGCTCCGCGAGGCACGCTCCAAGTGCGGGCTTCATTGCTTCCCTTGTGCGCAGTCACGAGTGTCGCCCATCTGTCCGATTTCTCCTGAGCATAGGCCATTGCCGTGATGGCAGGCATATCGTGGACTTTCTGCAACCCACCGAACGCGTGGCTCTGACTGTCCTTTCTTAAACTGAACGCCCAAAGACTACCATCCTGCGAACTGCTTAGCAAGAAGTGTGCCTCTTCGTCTGCGAAAAGCAACGCCGATGAAGGTAAACTGTGGCCGCCGCGCTGCCTCAGCAACCGCGCCCGCTGCTGAACAGCCTGACTCGTGCTATTACTAGCCACAACGGGGTCAAAGACAAGCTCTAGCAGCCGGTTCTCTGCACCGGAAATGAGCACGATCGCCTGACCGGGCAAAAATGCGACACTGGCAATCGCGCTTGTACTGAAGCTGCGGAAACTTTGGATGCGCCGGCGCAGATCAAGGCTATAGAAAAAGACATCTCCGTTGGCTGTACCAAGACCGAGCAGCGCCGCTGATTCGGTACCAACATCGCTTCTAAACGACAGAGCCGTGATGGGCTCGTTAGTAGTTAGCCGGAACATCTCCTTATCTCTGCGCACATCCAAAAGCACAACGTCACCGTTTGCAAAGACAACCGCGACTTTATCCAGAGCCGTAGGCGCCGCCTCGACAAGCTTAATGCCCTCAGTGATCTCTGAGAATGTGTGCAAGAGCTTTCCAGACTTCACGTTGAAAAGCACAAGACACGACTCCGTCGCAACCATGAGCTTGTTAACGTATGCGGGAAGATGGACAATGTCCACTATATTGCCCAGAATTTTCGGTGGTTGCAGCGTTGTGTAGAACTCGGCATTTTCGTTCTGCCACCGGAATACATGCACCCCTCCGTCACTGGAGCCGCTCCTGGGTACACAAATGCAGACATATCCCCCGAAAATTACAATTTTTGTGGCTCTTTGCCGTTTGCCGACCTTTGGTATGGTTTGCTGCGCCACAAGCTGACCGCGGCGGTAAACAAGCAACTCCCCAGAAGCGACAGCAAACACGTGGTGGAAATGCGTGCAGACACACTCAATATCGCTCGGCGCCTGGGGCTGTGTCATGAAAAGCAGCCGCAGGGACGCAGCATCATAGACTTGGATCGATCTGCCGACGACGGTGCTCACAATGTAGGTTTGGCCCAAGGTCGACACGGCTAGCGGAATACCATTGGTCACAATTCCAACCGTGCGGAAAGGTTGCAGGATCTTTGAGAGTCTTGTCCCTTCCACGCCGGTTTTCGTCCGCTTCGACTCCATGAAATTTCAAAGTTTCCTAAACCCAAAAAAATTTCAGGCGTGTGCGAACATAAACGCAGGTGCAGATTGGATGTGAGATTGAATTTAGTAAGAATGCGCGGACTGTATTTGATAATGGAGAGCTTACATCTTGGGAGCACATACTCTGCATACCTTATATATTTAATTGAGTTGTCTAAATACGGAAGGGCTTTACGCCTTTTTGTCTCGTCCACCAATACAGCAGGGGAGGTCCTACATTGAACGCTCATTTTATAGAGGTAATTTTGCGCAAGTGAAGACGATATGCTCTTCGATTTGCGCAACTCAATGACCTCTTCTTTAGGCATTCTGGCTATTGTGGTTGATAAACAATCTCTAGGGCCCGCGAGACTAAGCATTTCACAACCACCTCCAAACCAGAGTAAACTGCTGAGTGCTGCGGCATAAACGTTGTCAAAGAAGATGCAAAGCACTGTTAGTTTGAAATTTCCGTCTTACTTGACCGCAGCCTAGATTGAGTTTATGTACTTTACTCTTAACAATAAAGATCCGGTCATCGATTAGCCTCGTGCAGAAGCATTGAGTTTTCAATTGAGGCCGTGCTTCATCTTCAGATGCTTTCCTCTGCACTTGAATCCCAGGACCCACTATCACACAGTAGTAGGGTTGGTCAGCCAGGCATCTTGCGGTAGCTTATCGATCTACCACAGTCGAATATCGTGATGCCAGAAAAGATCGGGCGCATTGGTGTCTGTGCTATGGAGCACAAGGCTCGGTCGAAGCCGTGTCGTGCGATTCTCAACAACTTGATGCAAACGGGCGAGTTTGATCTTGTTCTGTTTAATGACAAGGTGATTCTGGACGAGCCGATCGAGTCGTGGCCGAACTGCGATTTCTTGATCAGCTTTTTCTCGAGCGGGTTCCCGCTGCAGAAGGCGATAGACTATGTTAACCTACGTAAACCGTTCCTCGTGAACGACCTCGAGCTCCAGAAAGTGCTGTGGGATCGGCGGCTCGTTCTGCGGTTGCTCGAGGCGGCCCACGTGCCAACACCGGAGCGGCTCGTAATCAGCCGCGACGGTGGGCCGCGCGTTGACCCCGAAGTCAAGGCGAAGCTCGAGAAGCACGGCGTCGCTTGCCCCGACTTCGAGCCGGAGGTCAAGTTCCGCATGGTCGACTACGACACGCTCGAGCTCGAGGACGGCCGCCGCTTGGTCAAGCCATTTGTTGAGAAGCCCGTGGACGGCGAGGACCACAACGTGTTTGTGTACTACCCCAAGGCGAGCGGCGGCGGCGGCCGGCGGCTGTTCAGAAAAGTCGGAAACAAAAGCAGCGAATTCGATCCCGAGCTCTCCGAGCCGCGCACAGAGGGGTCCTACATTTACGAGAAGTTTATGGACACGGACAACTTCGAGGACGTCAAGGCCTACACGGTTGGGCCGCACTTCTGCCACGCCGAGACGCGGAAGTCGCCGGTAGTTGACGGCATTGTGCGCCGCAACACCTACGGTAAGGAGCTGCGGTTCGTTACAAAGCTGAGCGAAGAGGAGCGCACGATGGCGGCGAATGTCTGCACTGCGTTTGAGCAAACGATTTGCGGGTTCGACCTGCTGCGCGTGGGCGACCGCAGCTTCGTGATCGACGTAAATGGGTTCAGCTTTGTGAAGGATAACGCCGAGTACTACATCAAGTGTGCGCAGATTTTGCGGGACCTGTTTCTGTCTGTGAAGCAGCGGCTGCCCGCCGCCGCCCCGGACGCGCCGGCCGCCACGGCGTTGAAAGAAGAAGAGTGGCGGCTGAAGTCGCAAATCATGGTTATTCGACACGCCGATCGTACGCCGAAGCAGAAGTTCAAGTTCACGTTCAAATCGAAGCAGTTCCTCGATCTTCTGCAGGGTCACCGATGCGAGGTCATTATCCGCGAGAAGGAGCATCTCAATAAGGTGCTCGGCGTTGTGGATGAGGCCATCAAGCACGAGGCCGAGGACCCGCAGAAGCTCGCGCAGTTGCGGAACGCGCTCGCGAAGAAAATCGGCCTACCCGGCACAAAAGTCCAGCTCAAGCCCGGGTTCGTGAACAAGGACCCGCGCGAGGCGATTGAGAAGGTGCAGGTGATCATCAAGTGGGGCGGAGAGCCGACGCACTCGTCGCTATACCAGTCCGAGGACTTGGGCGAGCAAACGCGCAAGGACAGTTTGCTGTTGAACTCGGACGCGCTGAACGACTGCCGCTTCTACAGCTCGAGCGAGCGGCGCGTCACGGCGACGGCGCGCACGTTTGCCGACACGCTCCTGCACGGCAGCGACTACGAGCTGCACATTGAGGAGCGGATTTTGGATGACTCGAATGCGGCGAAAACGCTGATGGACGAGGTTAAAAAGCGGCTCAAGCTGATGCTGCGTAAGGGCCGCAGCCCGCCGCCCCAGTTCGCATGGCCGAGCAATGTGCCGCAGCCGTTCGTTGTGCTGAGCCGCGTCGTTGATCTCATGCAGTACCACCGGCGGATCATGGGCTGGCATTTCGAAAACGACAATGTCGAAACATTCCAAGAACGCTGGTGCTGCTCCGAGGACCCGGCGCTCTTCCGCGAGCGCTGGGAGAAGCTCTACAAGGAGTTCGAGAGCGTCGAGAAAGTGGACCCGGCCAAAATCAGCGAGCTGTACGACACAATCAAGTTCGACGCGCTGCACAACCGCGCATTTTTGGAGCGGGTGTTCGAGTTGCCCGAGGACGGCGTCGAGATACTACCGGCGGACCCGGCTATGCCGCTAGTGATCCCGCATGAGGCCGAGTACAGTGGCAAGTTCAAGTTCGCAAAAGCGCCCATGACGCTTTTTGACCGGCCCGAGTACGCGCGGCTCCGCGAGCTGTATCTGTTGGCCAAAGTTCTGTTCGATTATGTGTGCCCGCAGGAGTATGGCATCACGAACGACCAGAAACTTGATATCGGCCTGCTCACTTCAATGCCGCTGGTGCAGAAAATCATCGAGGACCTCGAGTACAACCGCCATTCCGAGCAGGGCAGGTCTGTGTTCTACTTCACGAAGGAGAGCCACATGTACACAGTTTTAGGCATCATCTTCGGGTCGCATTTCCCCGTGAAGCTGAAGCGGAACCAGCTGCCCGAGCTTGACTACCTCGCGCAGGTCGCGTTCGAGATGTACGAGTGCCAGTCGTGGGACGAGGAAACCGGTGAACCGAAGCTGAAGCATCAGGTGCGCATAACTATCTCGCCGGGCTGTAACTCGCTGTCGCCGTTAGACGTGCAGCTCGATTCGAAGCACTGCATCTCGTGCGTCCCGCGCCGTAGTCTCACGCACTATTTGGACTACGACGATATGATCGAGCACCTGCGGTCGCAGTTCAGCCGCGTAACCGTTCCGAATGACGGCGTGCTGCCCGTAAAGATCCGGCTGAACGAGCAGGCGACAAGTTCCCAGGCGAAGCAAGAACAGAGCGAGCAGGTGCAGATCGAGTGTGAGCAAAGTATTGGCGGCTAGATTGGCATGTTGGAAGCCGAATTAAGGCCGTCACTAGGATTCTAGGAACAAGCAGATTGCCAAATGACAAGCACACGAATAGTCAGTAAACATAAAGCTATCGCACAAAGTAAAAAAATCTATGGAGATCAATCCGTCAATGGAGAGTCAATCCGATACGTTTTCCGACTGTTGAGCCAGATCCACGCAAACTGATCTGAGCGGTCAATAGTAGTTAGCTACACAACACGGAGATCATTTTCCGTTTTATTATATTATTATTATCAGCATTCGCTTCAATTGCCTTTCATTCGCGAGCCGTGGTTTTTTCCCTCGGCCCACGCGTTTGTTGTGTGAAGTTCGCGCTCTGATTACGCGAGGGTTGATTTGCATGGAATCTCAGAGTCTCATAGATTCCGCTGTGCGGGAACTCAATCTCCGCACGCAAGATCTGCGGAAGGCATTTATGGATTGGAGTACACGCAAAGTCGACGAACGAGTCGTCAGCAAGGCTTTTGTCGATCTCGGCAACGTGTTTTTAAAATATCGCGCGCAGCTCGAGACGGTTGGAATATACGGTTTGGTGAACGTCCCTAATGAGCTCCGGCCACTTTTAGAGACCGCTTTAGGACTAGATCCAGTAGAGGAGGTCTACAACGAATACGATCCGCAGATCGGACGCGTTATGGCGAACCTGTTCCAACAGTTGAAGGACAAACGTAGACAGTTGCCTCCACCCCGCGCAGTTCCGTCGTATCCAGCCCCCTCACCAGAATCTGACACCTCAGCCTCAAAGGCGTTTCCATCGCGAGCGAATCGCAGGGGCAGCGACGCGACACATGTCACAGCGGCCGTGGCGCATGCGCATTACCCGCGAAGAAGAATGAACGACCGCTCAGATTCCCGAGACATCGCACCAAGTGTGGCTCTTAGTGCCGCTTCAAATGTGGCTCCTAGTGGGGCGAACGTGGCTCCTAGCATTACTGCCGACATGGCTTCTCCTACGGCTTCTTCTCGCAGAGCTCCGGGCATGGTTGTGCCCACGGCGTCACCGCATAGAGAGGCGCAGCCGACTATACCGTCGAGATCGACTCCTCACTCAGTGGCGTCGCCCTCGCGGGCGAGTCCGTCCAGGGCGCAGCTCGAACGATCACAGCACCGCCGCTCGACATCACAGCCATTATCGCCGTCGCAGGAGCCCTGGGCGCCGCACAAGCGCTCGTCCTCGGACACGCGCCGGTTCCCGGAAAACGCGCTGTCGCAGCTACAGCGGAACGGCCGGCTCGAAAGACAGGCCTCCAAACGCTATTCGACGCAGCGCGTTTCAAGAATCGTGAATGGCAGCCCGTCGGATAAAATCCTGCCTACTACAGACGTGCATCGCACTTTCAATTCCCCGGATTTCTCGGACTCGAGCGTCTTGCACGAGTCGTTGCCGCGGCACTATCCTCGCCGGCCCGTTGGGTCTCCAGCTCACTCGCGCGAATCATCGCTCGGCTCAACGCCGCTCTCTCCGCCGCCACTTCCTTCGCGCCGCTCGCAAACTCCGTCGAGTTTCAGGGGCATATCAGAGTCCCCAAGTGCTGCGAGCGCTGCGGATCCGGCTAGTGTGAACCCGGCTAGTTCGAACCCGGCCATTTCGGATGCAGCCAGTGCGGACACGGCTGATTCGGCTGCAGCTAGTGTGGACGCAGCTAATTCTGGTCCAAATTCAACCAAACGGTCTGAATCGCCGATCGAAGAGGCAGCTCCAGATCCCACGTTGACCGTGTTTTTGCGCCTCGGGAAAACCGTCCGGAAAGGCTCGGTGCCACGCCCGGCGTCAATTGCGGCCTTGCGCCTGCAGTTTGTTGAAGTTTGCGCCTACGTCCCGAGCGGAGAGGAAACGTTTCCGGAAATCCTCGTGCAGGACCCGACAACCTACATCGACTACGAGGTGACCGAGGCGACTATCGGCGATGTGAAGAACGGATCCTTGCTCACGCTCAATGTGAAGGGCCCTGAAGAAACCAGTGTTGAGAATGAGCTGCGGGAAATCCGCGAGTGCCTCAAAGAGTTAGCACAGCAGCGACCGGCAGCGGCGGCAAATCGCGGGAAACCACAGTCACCCGGAGCGCCGCATTTTGCCAGCAAATTTGCGTCACCCGTTCTCACTGGAGACGGCAAATTCGTGCTGGAGAAGGCCGAGAATGCGTCTTCGGCCTTGAAGGAAGTGGAGGCCATCCGCACAACGGCTCGGCGCGAAATCAGCGAGTGTCGCGCACAAATCACGGCTCTGCGCACGCAGTTGAGACAGCTTGCATCAGCATCGGTGACAGTGGTCTCGGACACATCGTCAATAGCGGCAACGCGCGCGAGGCTCGACCAGGAGAGCGACGAGTTCATTCGAACGATGGAAGACATTGCCGACATCATTGACCGGCAGCGACTTGATGTGATCTCCGGAGGATACCGGTACTCTGACCACGAGCTTGATCAGGTGAGGCGTAAGCTGAAGCAGTTCCAGCAGAGTTTCCGCAACAGCGAGCAGTTCTTGCGCACAGAGACGCCAGTTTGGAAACGTGTGTGGCAGACGGAGCTGAATGAAGTCATCGAGGCGCAGGAATGGGTCAAGAATCTCGCGACTCTTTACAACGACCTGCGCGGGGATTTGGAGCAGAGCGTTCAAATGTTCGGGCTCGTTTGTGAGGCAAACAAGATGCCGCGCATCTCTCAGCGGCCCACGCCGCTTACAGCGCCGCCAATTGAACCGGGGAAGGAAGCGCTTGTTGCCGATGCAATGTTCAACGAGATCCAGGGTCTCAATTTGAACTCTGACTCGCGAACTGAGGCCATTCAGCGGGCTGAGCGGCACATCAAGGCGAAACAAGCGCTGCGAACTGAGGAGTTCGAGGCCGAGCTCGACGGCTTTGTTGCGGACTCGAAATTGAAGAAGCGCGATGGCGGGTTCGAGGCCGTGGAACAGATGATCAGAGAACGCGAGTTGGAAGCCAGGAAACTCGGCGAACAGAGCGAAATCGAAGGCAAGCGCCTCGCCGAATTGGCAAGGGAGGAGAGAAGGAAGCAGAAGAAGCTGGAGAAGGAGTCAAAGGCACGAGGAGAAGCCGTGGCTTCAGAGAAGGCTGAAGCTAGTGAACCAAAGGTTGAGAAGCAGAGTGCTGCGGCGGCTGACGAACTAAGCGCTAAGGTGGACAAGATCGATGAACCAACGGCCAAAGCAAAGGACGAGCCGACGAGTGGAAACAGCACTGACGACGCTACCGGTAACAAAGAGACACATGCGAGTTCTACTCAAAAAACTCCAGACAGTTCAAGCTCACAGGGTGCTGACGTTGTTTCTAAGCCAGCCTCTAAAGCTCCGCAGGACTCTTCTCACGACACTCACTCTTTAACGGGGCAGCAGTTGGACTCGTCGCCCAAGTCGGCACAGGAGTCACCGCCTTTAGAAAATGACGAGTCATTCAATTTTCATGATGCCGTTGAAACCCGCAATGGCAAACTAGCAGACATTCTTCATCATCGAACAGAGGTTCCCGAGGCATCATTTGAAGACTAGCCTCATAGTTGTACAATATTCTACTCTTACGCATGATTTTACTCTTACTTACTTTCAATGACTACAAGCGGTGCCAACAATTTGACGTTAATCTTTCGCAAGCCTCCGCCTCTTCGCGGGGAACCGACGCCACTGCAGCGGAATCGCACGCTTCTCTTGGCAATATCGGCGAACGACCGACCTACAAACCCGCTTCCATTCGTTGCCGGTGGCGAACTCGCGGAAGTACCGGTGAATCATTCTATAGAGCAGTGTCTTGCTAGAACTGTCATGGTACACGCGCAAATAAAAAGGCATGCGCTGCGCCATTGCTTCTCCGAACCTGACAAGAGATTTATTGAGCAGCTTTTGTGGGATTCCAAGCCCGTTGCGTTTGAGAATACGGATCGGTTCTAGAAGTTTGAGGACATCGAGGTTCAGTCTCTTGCGCATATCCGTAAGTCTTACCTGCGGAGAGTCCAGCGCCATTCTGAATACTCCAATGTCACCCAAAAGAACATCTAAAGTGTCGAGGCACAAGTCAAGGCCCAGAAATTTTGTGACCGTCGGGTACTCCAAGTTTGTAACAATTTTCTCGGGCCGACAAAATTGGCCGTAAACAGGAACAAACCCGGCCATCATTCTGTCTAAGAACTTTTGGGCTAAATCTTTGTTTGTAGTTACAAACAAGAAGTCATCGACGTATCTCAACAACAATCCTTTGGAAACAAACTCGTCAAGCTCATTCTGGATCATCTCCTCCAACAGAATGTTGCACAACTCAAGCGAGATCGAGGAGCCCTGCGGGATTCCGTGCGTGAATAGCACGTTCTCTTGCTTGCCCGTTTTGAGACACAATCCGTCGAGTAAAGTATGCGTGAGCCGGAGGATATCAGCCGATGTAATGAACTCGGAGTTGGGGAATTCACCAATGATTTCTGGAGGCCCCTCCGGCTGGGCCCTCATAATTTCATCGTTGATTTTTTCAGGCAAAACAGTGGCCACGGTTTTGTCTCTAATTGTGTCGCGATCAAGATCAAAGGCACGGATGTGCTCGACTTTGTAGACATGCTCATCTTCTAGGAGTTTGGCGAGTAGCACTTTTACTGTACTGACATTAGCGTTCTCGTAGCAGCCGCCTAAATCGGCCTTGACGGCGAAAAAACGCGCGTTCGGAGGACTTTTGCTGCGAAAGCTGTAGAGCTCGGATAGCCAGCTGTGAGTCGTACGCAGCCGTGGGTATTTGCGCAAGGTCAGCTCATGTAGTACATAGTGCGCCGACTGCAAGCATTTGTTGAAGTGCTTGAGATTGATAATCGGTCTAACCGTATTGTTTATCTTCGGCACAAATCGCATCTGCGCAGCCTCTACCTCATCGTCGACTTTCTCGTCATTTTCGAGCGCCTTATGTCCCTGAGACTCGAATTCGTTGTGCCATACTCCATGCTCGTAATAGTAGATCGTCGTGGGCCGGCCAGACATCTCTGTGATGTAGAAGTGTAGACTCAACAGTGGGTGGACAATATAGATCACGAGCCACCTTAGACGGTAGATCAGTTCTTGCTGGCGCTCGGCTTCCGGGATGTTGGCCATCCACGGGATCTCCTTCATGCGGATGCCGTGCGAAAACACGGCTACATTCGTTTGGCTTTTCCCCGGAGTTTTCAAGTATTTGGCCACAGACCTGTAGAAGGCAGCATGGTTAGAGTGGCTACCCAACAGCGACGTTGGCAACAAGCGACGCAAATGCTGGCTCACAAAGCTGGCCACCGTCTTTGTGGGAGTCCAGCCGACTCGCCGTCGGAATGTGAGTCGTGTTCCGCTCGATAAATCGGCAAACTTTTGCAACCTCCGGGCCGCGACTGCGAGCAAAGGATCCTTGCTTTCCGTCTCAGTGATCTCGCGCCGCGTGATGGACGGGCGTGAGTACATGATCGGCTGCTTGGACACGCTGCCAAACACAGACCTTTCCTTCGCCAGTGGAATCCGCATTTTCTGGCGAAGTGTTTCCCAGTTATAGTACACAAACCATTTTTTCCCTAAGGTTAAGTCGATCCATGCGTTGCTTGCATGGAATGGTCTGTAAATGCGGCATTTTTGTACAAAATATGTGACAACCTCTGGCCCCACGAGTTTCGTGAGCAGATCCCAGAATCCAGTATCAATTTCGGCAGCAAAGCTTGTGCCACGGATAGCAAAGCTGTCCAGACTTCGTGGCAACGAGCTGGGGCTACCTGAATGCGCGCTGACGACGTAGACGTTCAGCAAATAATGCAGAAGATCACGCTCGTGCAGTGCCAAATCCTTTTCGTGTAAAGGCACACCATATTTCTGCAGGTACTGGTTCATTGTCATCACTGGCCAATTCCGGGACCGCAAATATTCCATTAATCGAGCTTGCGATGCGCTGAAGGGCGTGTCTATAGTATCGAGCAGTGACGATGGCAATTGCTGCGAGAAGTCTGCGCTATTCTCTGCTGACGAAACGATCGACGTCTCCTCTATATTTTTGATTGACATCCTATTGTCGGACTCGTCATCGGATGCATTAGCAACCACTTCACTAAGTGCTCCATTGGACACGTCCTCGCCGTACGCTCTTTTGGACACGCTGTCCATACTCTCTTGGGACTCCTGGCTGTTCATTTTTCCTGACAGTTTCTCGTGCACAGGATTGTCTACAGACTCGTTCGGACTAGAGTGGATTGAGGGACCCAATTGGACGTCCTCTTCACTTCCAATCGAGTCCCAAACGCCTTCAGACTCAGAAATATTCTCTGGAGCAGAGATTCCATTCAACAGATCGCGTATTTTGATGCGTCTCTCCTGGCTATTCGGGGGTGCACCAGTCGAAGCCGCTGGCGTGGTAGGTGCCGACGCTGGACGTGGCGCGATTAGCAGATCTGGACTTGATCGCTGCTCATTGAATTCTCGTAGTGGAGGTTCCGGCCGCTTCCGCGGGCGAAAATGCGGCCTCCGTCTTGGAGACTCGTCCATCATTACGTCACGTGTAGAACTGCACACACAATGCGTGTTCCTGAAGACACAGCGTGCAAGTAAGTAATAATACGGTAAATTATCTTCGGTTAGTTCTAGAGAGTTTCGTTACGCGTCCCTTCGAAAATTGCTTCCATTTGGATTTGCTGATCTCGAACGCATCTACTGGCTTTTGCTTCGGTTCCTTCTGGATCTCACCATCTTGTTTATCAACGACATCCACTTTCTTTGAATTATTACCAGATTTGGTCCTTGGAATATTGCTTGGAGATTTGGCCGGATTCGTGACACCTTTTTCGCTCGCATCGGGATTCGAGCACTTTCCAATCTTGGCTTCGTTAGTCGCGTCTTTGTCTTTCCTTTTAGCCCGTGTATTCTCATTCGTTAGTGGCCTCTTTTGTTCATCAGTCTTATGCTTTCCAGTTTGTTCCTCAGTCTTTTGTTTTTCAATCTTTTCGTTAGTCTTCTTTGTGCTGACCTTCTCCTGGTTGACCTTGGCTTTGAGCTCGCTGATAAGCTCAAGAAGCTCGATCTCTACTGTTCGTAGCTCCTCAGAAGGCTCAAGCGCAATTGCCTCTCGAATTGCTGCAAGCTGCTCCTCATACTCTTTTATCTCATCTTCCATAATCAAGGGTGTCAAGAACACAATGTAATAAAGAACACACAGTTTATACGAAGAACCCGGTAAAAGAACAGTTGAGGAATGGATATCAAATACACAACAAACGAACATGCTTATCAGGAAACGGACTAAATCATCTATATATGTGCATTACAACTCTTTATGACCGCCCTCGGAAAAGGTGTGCTCGTTCGGATGATCAGCGCCAATACCACGGGCACGTTGGGCTACAGCAGCAACCACAGCATCATACTCTGCCCACTCGGGAGTCTGTCTTCGAGCACGCTCAAGTTTGGGCTCCTTTGTAAGTGGGTTGTTGCAAAGATCGATCGTGCGCGCTGTTTCAAGGCTTTGGTCGTCGCACCATGTCTCGCACCAGAGCCACTCCTGCGGAAGCGTGTAGATCGGGATAATGGGCTGCAGCAAGTTCGGTAAATCTTGATCAAGGTTTGCCAGATTAGCCGGATTCGAGCTAAACCGCTGATACTGCTGGCGCAGCACATCGCCGATATATTTTTCTCTAAACTTCTTCAAATCCACGCGGAATAATGCGCTGATGTGATATGGATTGCCTTTCAGCACCTCTTTCCAGTACCCGGTCTTCCAGAACCGGAAAGGCTCCGTCTCTTCTCGCGACTCACCCATTGGCGCAAACGCATACGGCGCATCTCCCAAGTCATACTCGAGCAAATCGTGCAAATCTGTGCGTACGATCTGGTCGCTGTCGACGAAAATCACGTTGTCAAGCTCAGGCGGGAACAACACATCGAGGAACAAGATCTTGTAACCCCAAATCTCGCGTTGTTTCTCACTCTGCTGCCGCATCCACTTTGGCCATTTGTAACTTACGAATTCGTAGTCGAATCCATTTTCTTGGGCTAGCAAGTCGACGCTGGCCTTGAAATCCGGACTTGCAAAGTCCTCAATCAGCCAGAATTTGACGCTGTGCTTCGTGTTCTTCACGACACTGAGCATCATGATTTGGGCAAACCGCTCATAGAGATGCCCGCTGGCGATTGTGAACACATTCACGTCTGCCGGCTTAGCCGGCAGAGAAACGGTATTCTTCAAGGAGTTCCAGAGTGACTTCTTGCTGTTCTTTGGAGTGCTCGCCTCTAAAGCAGCTTGTAAAGTCATACCGTTGAAGCTAGAAACCTCCACCTGCAGGCAGTCTGTTTTCGTGCTGAACAACCGGTCCTCGGTACAAACCTGATAATTGCCCGGCCCAGGCACTTCAAACTGGAAATATCCGAGATTGGCCATCACCCGTGTTGAGGCTAGTACAGAATCGCCGGACAATAACTTGAGATGCGTACCACCTACGCGGTTGCCGGACAGAAATCCCTGCAAAAGCAAAGACTTCAGTTTGTACTTGACATCGATAGAGTCCGCTTCGACTTGATTGAGCAACACGTTATCAAGATCAACCGGGGTTTCCTCGGCGACCGTGACCCAACCTTGGGGCTCTACAATGCGCGCCGTGTAGAGTGTGTTGTCGTTGAGTTCAAATTCCGCGTGGGCTTTCCGATCCAGAATGGGCTCGTAAAACCGCACCGGTTTTGCATCGAGCTTTGATGGTGCTAAGAACACATTGACAGTCAGCCCGGCCTTCTCAGCGGCCACGCCCAATCCAAGGAACTCTTGGCCCTCTGTAGTCGCAGGGTCTATTACAAGCGTCAGGGTAACACTCTGTCCGGGAACAGAGGCATCTGGCGTCTCTCCGGCAGTGGCTACACGGCCCTCTGCAGCCGCCGACAGTGCGGCGATGCCAATCCCACCAATGCCAGGAACCTTAGCAGCGATCCGCCCCACGCGGTCGCTCTCGAGCTCCAGAAGCGCTGGAAGCTCAGTAGGATCCACTGCAATGTCTATAAACCGCCCGTCTACAATAACACTCTCATTTTCATCCGGCAAGTCGGATACGTCAACAGGCGGCTCCGCTGCGGCCTCGAAAACGCGGGGCTGTGACTTGAACTCAAAAAGATGGCCTCTAGCCGCAGCAAACAGATCCAGGCTGTATTGGAAAAGACTGTATACGGGGTCTAACATTGAGGCATACAACCGGGGGTCAATTCCCTTCAAGGGCCGCACGACGAGCTCGACATCGCCAACTTCATGGGCTCGCTTCAACACGGCCTCGGCAAGCTGAATGCTACGTTTTTCCGTGAACGCGGAGCTCAGCAATACAGACCTTGTAACTGTTTGGTTACCTGTAGGAGCGAATCTCGCCATGGGCGAACCAAGCGGCCAGGCCCGGTACTCAACACTCATTGGATCCAGAACCTCTGACCTGCTTGCTTTCCCCATTTGAAACAATGTGTCTCGGAAAGACACGAGATGATCCACATTTTCGTGGTTCCGCAAGAACTCCGAATCCGCTTCGAATATCTTTGTGGCCGCATCCATCCAATCATTCACGGGCAAGGCGAATCCGTTTACAAATACGAGAGGGCCCTCGCCGAAGCACTCATAGAACTTTTGAGGCTTGTCCAGCCTCTTCACATCCAATGCTGGCTCTTGCTCGAAATGGTCAGACGCGACCTGCTGCGCCTCCAGCAGCGACATCCCGTTCACAATTTGCGTCAAGAACGACATGCGCGCGTCCTGGCCGAGCCGCGAAATACTCAGCCATTCTGGATTAGACGCAACAATTCCGATTTGCAGCGGTAAATACTGGCCTGCCTGTCTTGCCACGTCCGCAAGCGCTGACAGGACTTGCGGGTTCTTGAGATCACCAACAACCACAACCGAATGCATATTGCGGCGCAAAGGCGCAAACGGCGACGATGTCAGCTTCAGCAGATCGAGGTCCGGGCTCAAATCCGAATACATTTCGTCGAGCTCAATATTGTTAACATAGCCAATCGAGTCCTCAACAATGCTCAAGTCGCAGCGGTGCTTCCCAGCCTGATGCGAGTCGTCACCGGTGTACAACAAACCGGACGTGAGGAACTCTGGAATGTTCGTGCCCTCCGGTGTCTGGGCTTCCAAGGCATGCACAAGTGCGAGTTCGTTCTGCAACGCCGAGTAGAAGTCGAATACGCTGCTATCTTTGAGGATAACGCCGTCTAAGAATGCTGAATTCACTCCAGAAAGGCCTAAAGAAGTGCTACTCAGATCCGCGGTGTCCTTAAAATCCTGCAAATGCGCCGGCAGATTGAACACGAGTTCCTTAAGCTTCTCGTAATCGCCGGTCTCTCTAACATGGCTGGCTAGCGCGAATCCTAAGGCAGGATTCAGCTCGGCCGAGCCGCCACTGACTTTAACATCGTCGGCATCAACGACTAAGTAATCCGTTTTCTTCACGTCAAACGAAACTCCATAGCCGGCCACAGCCACTTCATTTGGCGACGGATCCTCTGATGAGGGCGCGTTCGTCGAGGGGCGCAATCTCAGGACGTAGGAGGCCCTGCCCATTAACGCCGTTTCGAGTAGAATCTCATGCCATTCTGGAAATTCCGGAGAGTCGATATCTGCATACAAGATGAGCCATTGATCGCCGCTACCAATTACGCGATCAGTAGTGAAAAGTTCCGGGGTTTTCGGAGTCTTCGGCGCCTGCAGAGAGAAGAGAGCCATGCGGTCGCATGTTAGCTCACCTTCAGTCCAAAGCACGGCCGGGCAATTCTGGAACTCGGCAGGAAGTTTGCTAAAGGCCGTGAACTGCCGCTCGAGGCGGGGGATCACCGTCCCAACCTTTGCCTCAGCCTCGGCCACCGTCCGCGTAGAAGGCTTGAGGAACCGGGTCTTTTCGGCAGTATTAAACAGGAACTCTGTTTCGTTGAATTCCGCCCCTTTCATGCGCTCATTTATGAGCAGAGACAGCAGCGGGAAGAAGGCCGAGTTGTTATAGTTCGAAATCGTTTCGAGAATAACCGCAGACTCTTGCACATCTGTCCAGGGTGCTGCAACGCTCACTCCGACCGATTTGGCCCCCGCAAGGGCTATCAAAAGGCTCAGAACCACGGCAAACATTGGCCACTACGTGTCGGATACTGGTGCTCACGTGAATACAGCGAACCTAGTTGAGCTGTAGTTTGCGTAGTAACGCGATGGTGTGAAGAATGATTTTAAAGTTGACAGTAGTACGGCAAAAATTTATATCAGAGTTGATTAAAGTTAGTAGCGAGGACTGTAAGTTGGTCAACGGGTATATCGGAGAGTGGTTCGCTTGATTTAGTAGACTTACTTTTAAACGACATTTAGTTTGTCTTTCAGCTCAAATTACCATAGTCTTCAGCTGAAGCTTTCTGCACAGAGATTATGGAACGCATTTTTGAACGCTGAATTACCATGCTGCAAAACTTACCAAACTTATCACCAAACTTACCATCACCAAACTTACCATCACCAAACTTACCAAACTTACCATCACCAAACTTACCATCCAAACTTAGCAGTTACCGAACTCAGCAGTTACCGAACCAATTATCAACCTCACACGACTATCTGACAGCACGAGCATAATAATAACATAACATATGGACTTTTCATTTAACAACTTGACTACTCTAGAGATTCTCCTTCTCCTCTGCCTCGAGCGGCGTTAGGTCATATTCCTCGGGCGCTTGCCGCTTGAAGTACGGCTGTATGACAGAGTCGAAGTAGCGCGGCTTCGAGCTGAAGTCCTTCGGGTTCTGCCGGAGGACCTTCGAGAAGTAGTTCTTGTACACGTTGCCGTCGTAGTTGCCGATGGGCGAGTTGATGAAGTAGTCGGACCAGTTGAAGCTGTCCGTGAGGCCGATGGCCTGGTCGCGCACGAGCGCGCAGTACTTCGTGACGAGCTGCGACACACTCGCGAGCGCGTCGGGCACGAGGAACTTGTACTCGAGGAAAGATGCTGACTCCTGCTCGATCGACCAGAGCGCGAACAGCGTCGCGAGCTGCGTGAGCACGGGTTTAAGCTCGGCGTTCGCGTTGCTGACGTCCTCGAAGAACGAGCTCACGAGGAACGCGCGCGAGCTGAGGCGCGCGACCTTCAGCTTGAGGTACGACAGCTCCTCCCAAATCGTATCGACCGGCGTGCCGGCCGCTTTCGACGCCGTGAACTGCTGGACACCCTGCTCGAGCACCTTGTCCTTGACGTACGTCCACGCCTCGACAAGCACCTTCGGGTCGCTCAGCGAGCGGCCGCCGAGCGTCTTCTCGGCAACGGCCTTGATCCCGGCCGCCGCGGCGCCGCCAATGAGCGCGCGCCCGCAGCTCTGCGACAGCACGTTGTTGTCACCTTCCCACGTCACCTGCACGGCAAACGAGTTCCAGTCAACAAACCCGTTGTACGCAGAGTAGCCGTGTCCGCCGCAGGCCTGGCGGCACTCGTCAATGATCGCCAGCGTCGACCACGTGCAGGCCGCCTTCAGGCCAGCGCTCAGCGCGAACAGCTCCTTCACGTCGTTCACGGCCTTCCCCATGCGAGCCTTGTCCTTCGGGTTCGTTGATGCAAGCTGGCCCATTGCCGCGCGGTACACGGCGTCCACACGACGCGAACCGGCCTTCATCGCGTAGGTGTGCGCAAGGATTGGCAGCAAGCGGCGCTGGTGCAGCTTGTAGTCGAGCAGAATCGTTTCGACGTCCTTGTCCTGCGCGAACTGGCGGCGCACGGCCGCGTACCGGATAGCAATCGTCACAAACCGCGACGCGTACTTGTAGCTGTCCTCAATCATCGACACACGGCCGCCAACGAGCGCGCCGTACGACAGCTGCGCCGGCGCGCGCTCGACGTACGTGCCGTCGGCGTGGACCTGGCTGAAGCGCTGCAGCATGAACAGGCGCGGAATACGCACGTTCGAAAACTGGCCCCAGCCGTTGTCAATGCCGTCGCGGCCGAGCTTGCGGCCAATGTCGCCGACCGAGATACCGGGCAGCAGCTCCCAGTTTGAGCGGTTGCGCAGCGGGACGACGAACTGCTTGACGCCGTAGTCCTTGCCGTCGATGAGGAGACGCGCGTAGCACAGCGTGTGGCTCGCCGAGTGGGCCAAGCCGCCGATCCACCACTTCGTCGCGGCGACCGTCGGCGTGTTGATGATGAACTCCTCGGTCTCGCGGTCGTAGGTCGCGGTTGTTTCGAGGCCAGCGACGTTCGAGCCGTGGCCCAATTCTGTCATGCCGAAGCAGCCGAAGAAGTTCGTGAGATTCCCGGCGCCGCGCTCGATCCAGTAGTTCAGCTGCTCGGGCGTGCCGCCCGCGCGGATCCCATCGAGAAACAGGCCGTAGTGGACGCCGACGCGCGTTGTCGCCGCCGGGTCAATGACCTGCACAAAGCTAAGCAGCCGCCGGATCTCATTCTCGTCGCGGCCATCGCACAACAACTCGCTCACAGCGGCCACGCGCTTGAATGTCTGCTCACGCAGCTTCTCGTGGTCGCCCTCGATGTCGTAGCGGCTCCAGTTCTCGAATTTCGGCGAAAACTCCAGCTCGCGCATCACCGACTCCTGTTTCGCCGTTTGATCGGCGCCGCCGTCCAAATAATACGTCATCTCGCGAACGGGGAAGGACGTGCGCTTACGCTCGAGCGACATCAGCACCGGCGGCTCCGTGTAGGAGTCGTAGTGCTTCCCATCGACGACAATGTTGCTGCATTCGTTATTGGTTATCATGGTTTTTGGCTGTCGCGGTGATTATTCCGGATACCTCCACCTCCTATCGCGAAGCCTTTATATATCACGTTGGTCACTAATACCCGTACCCGGAGAATGTGGGGTAACAGGTGCGGGAAAATCCGTGGAGCACATCCCCGGGAAGCCATATGAAGCGGTGATGTAGATCTCAATGGCAGCATCATTGCTGCTCAGAATTGGTTCTCATGTGTTTTGCGAAGTTCCTGTATCGCACACCTGCATGTGTAGTGGTTCCGGGAAATTGCGGACTCAGGGTACTTTCTCGCGGTAGGCCCGTGAGGGGCGTATACGACCAAGGCGAAACTTGTTGACGCTCTGATCTCGGCCGCAATTGACCGGAAAAAATGTGCGAGGGCTTCGCATATTGAGACTATTTAAAGGGCCTTGCTTGCCTCCACTGCTGGCTTGGTGAGGAAGAATCGCTACATATGGACACATGCTATCGAGACTTCGGCAAGCTTCTTGAGGCAGCCGAATACGAGTGTGACATTCAATTGAGCAGTGACTTGTTTTTGCAGTCCTTGTCAGTTGAAATTTCACCTTCAGAAGTACTGTTGTACATAGAAGTTGTACATTTATGATCGCAACGTGGAGTCGCGTGCCTCAAGCACAAGGGCTACCCACGATCACTATTTGGGTTATGCCCGCGTAAACCCCTGGATGTTATGACACCCAAACGCGTATCATAAGATTCGTCACTCGTCACTACTCATTTCTTCTCGACTGCTGGAATGTATTTCCAAATATACGCTATCGATTTACTAAGTTTATCAATAAACGCCATCCTCATTATGATCGAAGCATCACACGTAGTTCGGCTTGCGTCCTCGGTATAGACGCCTGCATATATGAAAGTAGGTAGTCAAACACGGTTGACTTAGCCCATATTTACGCGCTTTCTCGTAACATATCTAGAATCATACACTCACAAATCAATCTTGATATCCTTTAGATCGACTTTGCGCGGGTCGCGCCAGATAACGGGGTTCCGGCGGTAGCAAGGAAGCGGCAGCGACAGCACGAGCGACGCCGAGTACGTGGCAATGATCCCCCACCACACGAATTCGAAGTCCTGCTTGACGAACGCAATGAGCACGGAGAGCGCCACACCGCCGTAGATGGCGATGCTGGAGAGTTGGTCGAAGTATCGCTGGCCGGCGAAATCTATCGTGCCCGCGAGCTGAGTCTGCAGGAGGTCTTTAATTTCGTCCATGTCACACAACCCTCTGAGTACAACTAGTGAGTGAGGTGGTGATACTGATAGTAGTAGGCAATTCAGAGTCAGTAAACAGCGCCTCGAGAGTAGAAAAATATTTAGATTTGAAGGAATCCTTTCTCTCGCATACTGTGTGGAAAATCGACCGTCCAGTAAGGCGGCGCTCAGCAGGCTACTTTCTCTGCGCCGCCCCCTCCCACGTGACAACCTTTAAGACTTTCAGATCTGAATGGGCGCCGTGCTCTCGCTCCCGTTCTCGATGGCCGGGACGGCCATCGCAAGTTTCGCCGGCTCGAGCGTGAGCTCAATTCTCGGCAGTATGTTCTCTTCTGTCTTTGGCGCCACGATGAGCGGCATTGCGGCGCGAATCGCGTACGCGCTGCTCTTCATGTTCAACAGCCTGCTGTCGTGGCTCACGCTCAGTTCCTACGTGCAGAACAAAATCCCGCTGCTCAAATACGCCTGCAAGAGCGAGGGCTGCTCGAGTGTCGTCGACGTGCATCGCATTAACTCGTCGCTCGGTATGCTCCACCTCGTGCTTGCCGCCATCCTGTCCTACAAATACCGCACAACCATCCAGAATGGGTGGTGGCGCACAAAGATTTTTGGCTACTTCGCAGCGCTCGTGCTGACGTTTTTCATTCCGGCGGGCTTCTGGATTAATTGGGGCACCTACGTTGCGCCGGTGATGTCGTTCGTGTTTGTGTTCATCGGCCTCATCCTGCTCGTTGACGCGGCGCACTCGTGGACAGAGACCTGCATCGAGCACATCGAAGAGGAAGGCGAGGATGAGAGGTTTTGGCGGATCGTGCTTATTGGCTCGACCGTCGGCATGTACTTGGGCGTCATTCTACTGTCGATTGTCATGTACGCGAAATTCGCAACGGCCGGCTGTAACATGAACCAAGCCGCCGCTAGTCTGAATATCATTTTTGCCGTCATCGTGAGTGTCATGTCCGTACACCCGACCGTTCAGGAGTACAACCCGAAGGCAGGGCTTTCGCAAGCGGCAATGGTGTCGGTGTACTGCACCTACCTCATTCTCTCCGCCGTCACAAGCGAGCCGGACGACATGCAGTGCAACCCGTGGGCGCGGTCGGGCAAAACGCGCGGGCTCTCGACGGCGCTCGGCGGCGCGTTCACATTTGTCGCCATTGCCTACACAACGACACGCGCGGCGTCAAGGGCCATTATTGGCGACACCGATGACATTGAGGCCGGGTCTATCTCTTTGACTTCAGAATCCCGGAGAGAGGCGCTTCAGCAGGCAGTGAGAGAAGGCTCGCTGCCGGAATCCGCGCTCGACGATGCGGAGTGGGTGTACGAGGACTCTGAGGCGAGTTCGGATGGCTATAACTACGTCGTATTCCACATTGTGTTTTTGCTGGCAACGCAATACACCGCCTCTATACTTACAGTCAACGTGTCTACAGACCCGCTAGATGACTTCGTGCCCGTGGGAAGATCATATTTTGCATCCTGGATGAAGATAGTCGCGTCGTGGATCTGCTATGCGCTGTATTCTTGGTCCCTTGTTGCACCAGTGCTGATGCCAGATAGGTTCTAAGGATAGCTTTATGTAGAATATTTCATCAATGCGTTTCCAGATTTGAAAAAAATATTTAGCCCATATTCGGTCAGTCAGTGGGGTTTGGCATGATCGGGGGAGACTACATTTTTGTCAGGAATCTTCTCGCCAGAACCGTAGTCGGCCGTGATGCGTGGCAGCGCCAGCTTGCACAGCCGTTGAAAATCAGCCTTGCCGTTGGCTTGGGCTCGCGTTTACGGCGAATGGCCCTGACCGACGATCTCCGGCGCACACTTAACTACGATTCTCTGTCCACGGACATTCTGAGCCAAGTCGAGTCGCAGCAATTCGAATCGTCCGAGCATTTGGGAAAATTCGTTCAAGAAATTATCAATGAGAGGCTTTCAAGAGGCGAATGGGCCGATGTGCGTGTCGCGCAGCCCAAAGCACGACTGCTCTCAAAAAGCTATGAAGTGACGCTGAAGAATAATAAAGTCACTGAAAAACTGCAAGGACTGAACTTCCCAACAATCATTGGCGTCAATGATCTAGAGCGTGTTTACAAGCAAGTCGTGGAAACGGATATTCTAGTAGAAAGACAGCCTAACAAGGAAGTTTTCGGCCACGAATTCGTCGATAAGCTTGTAAACCATATCGCCGACTCGAATTTCCTGACGATCGAATCTTTTGCTAATAAACTCGCCGATATCGTAGTTCGTGCGCCGGGGGTAAAAAGAGCGGTTGTGAGGGCCGCTAAGCCGAGTGCCTTGAACATGGCCGACTTGGCGCAGATACAGGTCGAGCGCTGTGCGCCAATTGTGCCCGATGACGCCGTGTATATTGCATTCGGTACGAACACGGGAGATTGTAAAACGAACATTATGGAGTGCATTCCGGAGCTCGAGAGACGCGGCGTCCACGTACTACAAACGTCAGCAATCTACGAAACAGAGCCGATGTACCACGAGGACCAAGCTAGGTTCTATAATGGGGTCTTTCGGTGCCAAACTGACCTCGAGCCGCGTGAGCTGCTCCGTGCATTGAAAGAAATTGAGTACGGCACCTTTGGCCGTGTCAAGAAGTTTGATAATGGGCCACGGACTATGGATTTGGATATCCTCATCTACGGTCAGGAAATGATCGATCTACCCGAGCTTAAGATCCCCCATATTGACATGCTGAATCGGCCGTTTGTTTTGACTCCGCTGAATGACGTCGCACCATTTCCAATTGCCGAGTTCAAAGGAACAGAGCAAATAGTCATTCCCCTGTATGGTCCCGGATTCTTAAGACTTGATCACACGCTGGTCATGTCGATCATGAATGCGACGCCCGATAGCTTTTCCGACGGCGGTAAGCTTCTATCTAATGACGTGCATGAAGTGGCACGACAACATCTCTTAAATGGTGCGGACATACTCGATGTAGGTGGCCAGTCGACGCGACCCGGTGCCGAGTGGCACGGCACTGAGCAGGAGGCCGACCGCGTTTGCAAGGTTATCCGCGAAATCCGCTCCCACGATGATACGAAACACGCGGTTATTTCCGTCGATACATGCTTTGCCGATGTCGCTGAAGCCGCACTGAGTGCGGGTGCGAACATTTTAAACGATGTTTACAGCGGCGTACTCGATCCGCGCATGTTTGAAGTAGCTGCTCGCACTGGTGCACCGATAATACTCAGCCATGCGCGGGGTGACCCGAAGACCATGAGTCAAATGACGGATTATCCGAATGGGCTAATAGACGGCGTCGCCGTCGAGCTCCGCGAGAGAATAGATGCTGCTCTGCAGGCCGGATGCCGTTCGTGGCAGCTGATTCTCGATCCGGGGCTTGGCTTTGCGAAAACTGAGGAGCAAAATTTAGCGCTCATTCGCGACTTTGAGAAGCTGAAACACCACGAGGCGTTAACCGAGGGTCTGCCGATGTTGCCATGGCTGATAGGGCCGAGCCGGAAAGGATTCATTGGCAAGATTACGGGCGAGAAGGTTGCCGCTAACCGTGTGAATGGGACCGTAGCCAGTGTGGTCGCCTTGTGTGAGCGAGGAGCGGAAATGGTGCGCGTACACGATACGAAAGCAGTATCCCAGGCGGTTAAATTCGTAGATGCTTTACGAGCATTGAAGTAAGACGTGTTAAGTTGAGCTTAAAATTAGCGCAGTGTTTAAAGCGAGATCTTGAGAATCTACGATAAACTTAACGATTAGGACAGTAGTGTATCAATTTTCTCTATGTCAATTTAGCAATGCAATTCACATTCCTCAGCATGATCACTCGGATTCTCCATCATTGGTGCGGCCAGCCCATTCCTCAGTCGCGAGCTTCGTCCAGAGCTTTTCCTTTCGCAGCCATCCGCGCTGTTGATACGTCAGCGCAAGCTGCTCCATGAGCATGGCCGTCTCAGCCGGTAGATCGCCGGACCCGAGGACCGGGTTCGTGTCCATCAACGTCGAGGAAAGTATGTCAGCCGCCAGCAGCTGATCACCAGTAACCGTTAGGCAAAACGACGTCAAAAGAGCGGCGCGCAATGCGTGCGCATCCAAGTGGATCCGCGAGCGGTACGTATAGAGCGCAGTATCGATGGCCTGAATGACATCGTTTGGTGGCGCGCGCAGCAGCGACAAACACACTGCACTCATTTCCCCCGCGCCGCCGAGCTGCGCCCACCGCTGCTCGCTGCTGAAACTCTTCCGCAGAGCCGCGTAGGCCTGCTGCGCCAACGAGACGTCGTGGAGCATGAAGGCGACATCGGCAAGCCGTCGCAGCTGCATGTCGACATCGAGGGCCCGTCTTTTCGCCGGTATTGACGCAACGTGCGGCTGCATGTCTTTACACACATCAGAAAATACGTTAACCTCTGGCCTTGGAGGGCCAGAATGAACAAGCCGTTTCAAAAATTTCCCAAACGCGTTGTTTTTCTTCGTCTCCGCAGACTTCCATGCCTTCATGAGCCGGTGGCAGTACGGGTACACCGAATCCTCGGCCACAGTGGTTAGCCCGCTTTTGAGCGCGTTAAATCCGTCAATTTTGTAGCAGTATGGCCCAAACTGCGCGCGAACCGTCTCGAAGTCCTCGTGCGAATTCTCATCTCCGTCGGGCAATTGCACAAACAGAACAACTCGCAGCGCGTCCGCACTGATATGTTGCGGAATTTCCGTGTAGCTCAGTTGATAAAGCTGCGTCAGTGCGCTTATTGGGTTCGCGTTAGCGCTGCTGACGGTAAGAATACATGCGAGGGGGTGTCCAAAGGTCTCGAAACCTTGGGCGTGGCTACCAACAGTGGTTTCTGCCGCCAGTCTGGTGAGCAACTGCTCTTGATCGGCCCTGCTGCTTTCATTTTGGGAATGTACTTCGCGCACAAGCGCTTCAATGTCTATGCTTTCCGGCTTTGCAGTCATCTCAGGTAGCGACACAGCGCGTAAAGGGTGCTCGCCATCGAGAGGCTGTGGGACATTTCGGAGCACCGTATACACTTCCTCGCAGTCTGCACTAGCGACAACTACGACGTTGGGTACAAAGCAGGAATGAATTACGTCCATTCTGCCGACCAATGTATTAGGGCCAACGTACTATTTCTCAGAGTGGCTAATTCCGCTGACGGAAAGTTGCGTGCATGTATGCGTGCGCGTAAGCTGCGCGCACGTAAATCGCGTACATAAATGCGTTCACTGCTGCTAGTGGCACGGTTTACAAAGTGTTACGGTTACCCTCTAGGATTTTCTTCGAATAACATGTAGCTAATATAGCTGAGCCGCAAACCTTTCACATAATCTCCAGTGCTTCTTGATTGATTTGCATTTAAGCTCGACCTACAAGCACATAATTTACACTATACACTATACACACTGCACGCACGTATTAGCCCTGTACGCGCGCCTAATTCGCAGATTATTCTTCACACTATATTGGCACTGAAACTTTTCATTCTGAAGTTATTCTACTGACAATCGCACTGCTTCCGAGACTCCATATCTACCACTCAACATTTTATTATCTGGTATTGGCTTCACGAGTCCCTTTAGTACGCGCGCGTCAGAGCTAGGGTAGATCATGTTGTCGGCGTATTTGTGTTTGGCGTTGCTTTTCAGTCCCTCTGCCGCGTGGTATCTACCCGGTATGGCGCCTACCGATTACGAAGAACAGGATATCGTGCCTCTGCTCGTGAATAGACTGAGTAGTAGCGGGTACAGCAGCAATAAGAACAGTTTGCTTGGGCTCGACTATTATAGCACGCACCTCAAATTCTGTACTCCTGAGGGTGGCAAACAGAGCAAAGGTGGCAGCTTAGGTGCCATATTGTTCGGTGATCGCATTTACACGTCCCCGATTACCTTGAAGATGCTGCAAAACCAGGACTGTGTCTACATGTGTACGACTGAGTACAGCAGTCAAGACGTGGACTTCATAACCGCAAAAATCGCCCAAGGCTACGACCAGCACTGGCTCATAGATGGTCTGCCCGTGGCCGGGCTATCCGACGAGGGTCGGCTCTTAAGCAGTAATGGTTTTCCTCTAGGGAGGACTCTTGAGCTCGAAGAGGAGCAGCACGACGTTGCCGAGCTCAACAATCACTACGATATTACGGTGATGTACCACCATAATAATGCGGTTGGGAAGTATCGCGTCGTTGGAGCGTCAATAGTCGCCTCAAGTCGGAGAACTCCGGAATCGGCCGAGGATTTCAAGTGCGCAGCCGCTGATGAGGGCGACCGCGAGATGATTTTGCGGTCTGGTTACACACAAAAGACGAAAGTGAGCTTCTCGTACTCGGTAAAGTGGCAGGCTAGTGATATTCCGTGGGCGACGCGCTGGGACCAGTATTTGAAAAACAACGAGCCGAAAATCAACTGGTTTGCACTGATAAATACGTCCATCATCGTAGTTGCGCTAGTGACGCTGTGCTGGGCTGTTTTGGCGCGTATGCTCCGTAAGGACATTGCAAGGTACAACCACGTCGACTTGGGCGCCGACGACATTCCCGACGAGATGGGCTGGAAGCTCGTGGCAGGCGATGTGTTCAGGGCGCCCATGGCTCGGCAGTGTTTCGCCGTCGCCGTTGGCTCTGGTGTGCAAACTTTCGTCACGATTATGGCCACGCTGTTCTTGGCCATGCTTGGGTTTCTGTCGCCGGCGAACCGCGGCTCGTTTTCGACGGCGCTGCTGCTGCTGAACACAGTGTTTGGCGGAGTCGGCGGTTACACGAGCGCCGTGACGTACAAAATTTGGGGTGGCACGCACTGGAAGGCGAATCTCCTTTTGACGCCCATGGTCTTGCCCGCGATTGCATTCCTGCTCTTTTTGTTCACAGACATTTTGCTCGTCATTCACGATGCTTCTGGCGCCGTGCCGTTCTCGTCGCTCGTCGTATTGGTGCTCATTTGGGGACTCATTTCGGTGCCCCTGAGTCTTGCGTGTGGGTTCCATGGCTTCCGCTCAAAAACAAAGTTTGCGCCGAACATGCGGGTCAACCAGATCCCGAGGCAGATCCCGCCGCAGCCATGGTACCAGTCGAAGCTCGCGATGATGCTGGTTGGTGGCATCATTCCCGTTCTCGCCGTGTCCATGCAGCTGCGCTACATCTTGTCGGCGATCTGGTTCCAGAGGATATACTACATGTTCGGGTTCTTATTCTTTTCGACAACGGCAATGGTCATTCTGAGCTGCTCATCAGCATTGCTCGGTCTGTACTACATGCTGGTCTCGGAGAACTATCACTGGCAATGGGCCACCTTCTGCGTCTCTGGCTCGCCGGGAATCTACATCTTCCTTTACAGCCTGTATTACCTGTTGTTTAACATGTCATTGCAGACATTCACCGGACGCATTGTGTATGTGACGTACACCTTCATTGTTTCCATGCTCTGCTTCCTTGCGCTCGGCAGCGTGGGCAGTATCACAGCGTATTTCTTGGTACGCAAGATTTATGAGTCGATCAAGGTGGACTAGTTGGCGGTGGACTGGTTGGTAAGAAGTGTGCGAGCTAAAAATTCATATATCATCAGCTGTGCGATAATGCTCTAGTCTATGTATATCTAAAATTGCGTTTCAATGGGTGGCAGTCTCCTGAAGTGCACTCCGGCGGTCTTGAGCGAATATATCCAACACTATCAGTTGAAGCCTCCTATCGAGAAAAGATTGTGGCAGAAGAAGCGCAGATCCCAAACCAATCCGTAGACAATTGCCTGGCTGACATTACACCAGCCCACTCCCCATTTTAGCTTGCGCCTAGACATGACCACATACGATCCTGATAGCATGAGGAATACATTCGCGAGCAGGAATAGGATGGTCAACTTCCAGGGGAGTCCCGTACCTGCCAGATATACCTCACATCCTGCCTGGTAAAATTGGGAATTGCAGATAATCGCCTGTATAACTTAATCATTACTACAGTGGTCAAGATCGCCCACAATAAAAGTACTCTCCTTAAATAAGTAGGCCACACAGCTACTATCTGCGTGCTGGAATTAATACAGAAGGCCCCGTTATGGCTCTACATCCGCCCACTGCTCCACAGCAGCTATTTTTCGTATCCGTGGCGACAAGCACTGTTTCAACTCGTTGGGCAAGGAGTGCCACTGACGCGTTCGCATGTCCTACTACGGCCAGTCTGGATATGGCGCGTATTTCAGCGCGATAGGCAACATGCAGCCCTTGGAAAGCATGTAAGGAGCAGATGTGTCCACAGATGTCCCGCTTTCAACCGGGTTTCTTGCGGCCTACGGCACATCTGGCTACCCGGCTGAGCCCTCGCTATTCATCTCCACGTCCCTGGACTCTACCCTCACCCAAATACGCGCAAGTTACGTCTTGCGACAACCGGGCGAGTTCTACGAGCATCCTCAGGGGTCCGTAACGTCAATAATTAGACATCGCTTAGTAAGGTCTTCGATGCCCATCTCGGAACAAATCGGATAAACCGTCAGTAGTTGACGTTTGAGACGATTTCCGCGTTCGTTGCGATTTTCATACCCTTACCCAAATGACGCCCCTTTCTGCAAGCCAAAGAGGGGAGAGGCGAGGCTTGTTTTGGCGATCGTTGTAAAATACATTTTTTAACTAGATCTACAATGTCCTCTGCTACCGCTATTCCCGGCAAAGTGCCGCTCCTTACTATTTATCTTTTTCACTATATCTACAATATCTTCTGCTACCGCTGTCCCCGACAAGTGCTGATGAGCTTATGACTCTGCATGAGAAAAGTGGGGGATATGCAGCATGGGGGGGGGATATGCAGCACTTACTAATTCTTGCACTTCTTGGAAGTGTACCCAAATGCCGAGTTCCTGAGGGTTATAAATACTAAACCGCTAATCCGAGTAGCGTCCCAGTTTCTAAAGATGGATGAAAAAATATATGTGGATGAAATCCACGAGGCTCCCTCACAGCATAAGCTAGATGAGGATCATTTCGCCCAGATGAATGACAACGATCTTCGGCAGCGCGTTAGCGAGCTCGACGAAGAGGCCAAGCAGGAGCACGCTGCAGAGAACTGGTGGTGGCGTCTTTTGACGAAGCGGATCCCAGTCAAATTTAAATCAACACAGCAGCTAGTCATTGTGCTTGGCGTTTTCGCGTCGTTTGCCGGGATTCTCTCTGGTATTGACCAGTCTATAATCAGCGGCGCTAGCGCATACTATACAGGGACGGATAGTGTTCGAACCGACTACGTTCAAGATCCTAGTTCAATCAGCTCTCAGGATAAGTCACTTGTCAGCTCGTTGATGCCCCTGGGCGCCATGGCTGGATCCATGATGATGATGCCATTGAATCATTTCTTTGGTCGTCGTAACTCGCTTATTATTTCGTGCTTGTGGTATACGCTAGGTGCGGGGCTGTGTGCAGGCTCGCGGAGCATCCGCATGCTCTTCGCCGGAAGATTTATTCTCGGTATTGGCGTAGGCATTGAAGGCGGGTGTGTCGGTATCTACATTTCCGAATGTGTTCCGCCCACAGTCCGTGGTAATCTGGTTTCAATGTATCAGTTTAACATCGCCTTTGGTGAAGTCCTGGGTTACGCAATTGGCTGCATATTTTTCGATGTTAAGGGAAGCTGGCGGTACATGCTGGGGTCTTCTCTCGTATTCTCGACTATTCTGTTTGTGGGGTTGCTGTTTCTTCCCGAGTCGCCTCGTTGGCTTGTGTCAAAACATAAGGCCGGTCTTGGGTGGCGCGTTTGGAAGGAACTACGTGATGTAGAAAAGCCCGAGGCCCTGTTGGAATATCTCGAACTGCGCGAGACTGCTAATCGGGAGGTTGAAACCAGCAAACAGGAGAAGTGGTATGTGCGCTGGTTCGAGCTTGTTACTATCAAACGGAACCGTCGGGCGCTTGTCTACGCCTCTATTATGGAGTGCCTCGGGCAGATGACTGGTGTCAACGCTATTCTGTATAACATGTCGGACTTGATGAGCCAAATGCATTTTTCTGCGAAGAATTCGAACGCGATGTCTCTCGTTGGAGGCGGGGCTCTCTGGCTGGGAACAATTCCCGCAATCTTGTATATGGACAAGTTCGGTCGCCGTACATGGGCTCAGAATATCCTTATATTCCACCTAGGTCTGATGCTCGTAGGCATTGGGTATCTAAAGCAAACTTCCGTTGGTGACAACTGGGATACGGACTCCAGTGGGCGTGCGGCCGCCATGGGTGTCTACTTCACAGGAATGATCATATACGAGTGGTTCTTTGGATCATATGCCTGTTTAACTTGGGTCGTTCCTGCTGAAAGCTTTAATCTGCGTACACGCGCCCAAGGAATGGCTATTTGCTCCGCGTCTGTATATCTATGGAGCTGGATCGTGACTTACAATTACTCTAGGATGGAGGCAGCAATGAACTACACTGGTCTTACTTGGGGTTTCTATGGCGGACTCGCCATTCTCGGATTCTTTTATCAGCTGTTCTTTATGCCCGAAACGAAAGGAAAGACCTTGGAGGAGATTGACGACATTTTCGAAATGCGAACCAAGGATCTAGTCGCAACAAATATGCGCAGTCTTCGTAAAAGGTTTGCATTTTTGTTCCGTGTTAAACAATCGGCATCCGACCAATCCACCAGTTCGCCTACAACTCGAACAGACTCTTTGAGCCTCTCGCATAAACTCAGCAGCAGCAGTGTCGTTGAAGATCAGCACAAGGAACTAGCTTAATGTTCACTCCTCAGCAATATTTACGATCATACTTTTAGGATTTTTTACGATTGCTCCTGTTCTGACTATGTAGCTTAGGTGGACCATTCTTTGAACTTGTTGATCACCCCAGAATCGTGGGTCGTTGTGGGGCCATCGGCCTCGATATCCTTTTGAATGGCTTTTGCCAGAACTTTGTCAAGCTCGACACTGCACTGGTCAAACGAATTAATGTTTTGTTCCAGATCGCGCCCTCGGTAAACTAAATTAAGGTGTCTTGGTGTCCTTGCCCACCCATAAGAGCTTCGGATTGAGCCAGGAAGTTCGAAGCATTAGCTAATGGGGATTCTCGAGAATGGGGTTGTGACTTCGCTACCAAGATAAAATCAGTCGGAATCAGCTTTGTACCCTCGTGCACCAGTTAGAAGTAATTTTTAGAAGTATCCTCTCAGCAGCGGATTCGGCGATGGATCTCTCTCTATAAAGGATTGCGGGCGCAGGCAGTCAGGGTTGGGGTGGATATGTCCATAGATCGCGTCCTGGCCTGCCTCAAACGCGGAGACCTTCCGCCTGAGCCCGTCGTTTCGCAGATCTGCAGTCTTGCCGAGGAGCTGTTTATGCGCGAGGCAAATGTCCAAATGGTGCCGGCTCCTGTGGTGCTGTGTGGTGACATCCACGGTCAATTCCATGACCTACTGGAATTATTTCGCGTTTCAGGCGGATTTCCGGACAATCACACGAACTTTCTGTTCATGGGCGACTTTGTGGATCGCGGGTTCTACTCTGTGGAGACTCTGCTGTTGATACTGTGCCTCAAAGTGCGGTATCCCGACCGCATCTGTCTGATTCGCGGGAACCACGAGTCGCGGCAAATCTCAGCGGCCTACGGCTTCTACGACGAGTGCTTGAGGAAGTACGGCTCGGTTTCTGTTTGGAGGATGTGCTGTGAAGTGTTTGATCATATGTCTCTGGGCGCGCTGGTCGGTGGACCGGGGGGCGTGTTCTGCATACATGGCGGGCTGAGTCCAGACGTCCGCAGCATTGACGAGATCAGCGGGATCGATCGGATCCAGGAAGTTCCTCACGAGGGGGCCATGTGTGATTTGCTGTGGTCTGACCCGGATGAAAGCATCACGAGCGACTGGGCGGTTTCCTCGAGAGGCGCCGGGTTTCTATTTGGCGGAGGCCCCGTCGAAAGATTCCACCATGTCAATAACACATCTCTCATTGCTAGAGCTCATCAACTCGTTCTCAACGGCTACAATGAGATGTTCGATGGTAAGCTGGTCACTGTGTGGAGCGCGCCGAACTACTGCTACCGCTGCGGGAACATGGCAGCAGTCTTGGAGCTCGACGAAAACTTGCAGAGGAAGTATATTGAGTTTGACACCGTAGAGCATCCTGAACTGGACCAGGTCGTACCGATAAGACAGCCTCTGCCGGAGTATTTTTTGTGATCTTATTGTGAGGTGTGCGACGTTGTGCGCATTAATCTTAGCGCACTCGTTTTATGCTCGTTCGATTGGTACGAGTGAAATCCGCGGCTCTGCTCACACTTCTTGGCGCAGGCGTCAAGGTCTTATTTATTTATTTAGTGAATACTGTGTCATTTACTTCTTCTCGGACTTTTGCTCAGTGGACTCCTTGGATCGAGGTCCGAACCACATCTTAAGCTTAATCATGTGAAATCAATTCGGTATGGCTAGTTGAACATATCAAATTGGATAGACCCATTGACTATTAAGTCAATCTAGTAACTGACCCAATACTCATGTCTAAGCAGTTTATCCAGTCAATACACCCTATGTATCTTTTCAGTCTGTCAATGCGCGCTTAACCTTTTTTAAAGCAACCCGCTATTCACGAGCTCGCTCAATTGGCATTCCAAGAGCCCCCTCTAAAGCAGATGCTGCGTATTGATAACCCCACGTGCCCTATTAGGAAGTGTGCGATCAATTAGACTGTTCTGAGATTAGTATTAATCAGCAGGTCCGACGTCGGCCAACGTATCTGATGAAGTATTGCGAGACGCCTGAACTCGCTGAGTTCGCGAACCAGATGTCTGGTGTGATAGCTGACACGTACATAAGCGTGGGGTTTGAATTATACACGACGAAACCCGCGTCTAGTGATCGGCGACTCATGAGGACGCTGGATCAACAGCTCAACGACGCGACCGTCGTGATGGAAAGTCCCGTCGTCGGTAGCTACACGGAGTTTCCATTATCACCACCTAAAGATCGCCCAAAACACCGGCAGTCGCATTCAACCATATCAAATGGCCAATTAACGAATGGTGGCATCTCCAAGCGTAGAGCGCTCTCAACACCGGCCTCAACGTCTCCTTTGGTAATGGAGTCTCCATTTGGGCCGCTGGCTGAAGTCGGCAACATGAAACAGTACGCCTACCTGATAGCGGTGTTAAATGCAAGTGACCCCGATCGAGACTTCAGTGCTCTACAACCAAGCAATTTCCGAAGAATATACGCGGATCCCTTGGGCTCTCTTGAGCAGTCAATTGTAGCATTGGGCATAAAGCCGCCCGTGACAGTGTGGTCGCTGTTAGATTCGGAGATATCCGTTTCGGACTGCAAGGCGTACTCGCTAGAGCTCCCGCAGCAGTTTTTGGAGGACGGAGATAGCGGAGTTTCCTGGTCCAAGATGTTCTTCTTCTTCAACAAGCGAAGAAAGCGCGTTCTATTCGTGAACTTGAACTCACGGCCAGCCTCGTACCATCGAGAAAGCACAAGCGATGATGAGGGTGTTCTCGGCGAAATGGAGTAATACGCGCATACCAATGTAGAATATACCCGATGTAGATATGTCAAATTATGTATCCGATTTAATTCAAGAGGCTAGAAATCACATTCCACGCGTGCACGCACGCATAATTACAATTATAAATAGACAGCGAACTGCTTGCGCATCTGCCGCTGAACCTGAGTCTTTTGAGCACCGACAAATGCCTCGACAGTCAATCTGATGGCGCGTGTGACATCCTGAGGCAGAACCTGCTGGCTCAGACGCATGCGTGCGAAAGCCTGCGATAGACGCACGATACTTTCTAAGTGACGAACAGTGATCGGAATCGCACCCGTCGCCAGCGACACTGCTCTCAAATCCTGGTACAGCTTGGTGATGCGCGCGAGCTGGTTCGGGTTGGCAAGCTTCGGGAAGACCTGCGTGCGCCCAATGTGAATGATGTTCCGCAGAACCCGCTGGCTGATGGGCCCATGTGCACGGGCGTGCTCGTCGTCCGTATCATCCACGTCCTCGCCGGCATACTCATCCTGAACTAAAACAGATTTCGCGTGCGCTGTGTCGTGGGAGTCAACTACAAACCGTGCAAGTTGTTCATCCCTCTCTGGATTCACAAGATCTCTAACGACGCAAAGCACATCGAAACGAGACAAAATTGGTTCGGTCAGGTCGACATTCTGACCGAAGGTCAAGCTCGCGTTGTATCTTCCGCCGTAGGGGTTTGCTGCGGCAATTACAGCACATCGCGCTTGCAGGCTAGCAACGATACCGGCCTTCGAAATGGAGATCGTTTGCTGCTCCATGGCTTCGTGGATCGATGTGCGGTCCGAGTCGTTCATCTTATCGAACTCGTCAATGAGGCACACACCCTTGTCAGCGAGAACAAGCGCACCACCTTCGAGAGTCCATTCTCTAGTGACGGGATCACGCCGCACACTCGCCGTCAAACCAACTGCCGAAGCACCCTGACCTGTGGCGAAAACCGCTCGCTTCGCAGTCTTTTCTGCATATTTGAGTAGCTGCGATTTGGCCGTGCCGGGATCACCGAGCAGCAAAATGTTGATGTCACCGCGCGTGACTGTGCGGTCGCTCTCTTGAGGGACACCGCCAAATAATGAACACGCGATCGCCGTCTTGATATCTCGATGCCCATAGATTGATGGCGCAATTGAAGAGACGATGTCTTCCACGATATTCTGTGACCCGCGCACGGTCGCTTTGGCTTCGGCTTCCTCGGCTTCAGTGAGAGTATCCGAACCATCTTGACCACTACGCGTCCTCACATGGTTGGCCTCTATCAAGGTGCGGAACACGGGGAAGCCATTACGCGCGTTTAAGCGACCGTCATACTCATTCTTATAGATCCCAGTCACGTCGACGTCGTCTCCAGGTTTCGCAGAGTCGATCAAGTCTGACAGAAGAATAACATCTCTTTGACGAGGCAAGCGGCCAGGAGGCACAGTACCCGGACTCTCCTGCATCGTAATCCTTTGGTAGTTTCGGTACACAGTTTTGGCGCTGTTCACCTCGAATCGACCTCTATTCTGGCATTCATAACAGAAAGAAATAGACACTTCCTCGTCACCTTCCTGCACGTATGGTCCAAGGACTTGACCACAGTTCTTGCAGTCGAAGTAGACGTACCTGAGTTTGGAGAACACTCCAGTACGGCGCGTAACCACGCCGCTCACGCGAATGAGGGTGTTCAAATGCTGCTCACGAAGCTCACGCAATGTCATGGTTACAGGCAGTCCGGCAACGCGGACGTGAATTTCTGAGTGGATTTGCCGATACATCGGATAAACGAGCTCCACAGCTTCCATTGCAACGATATCCATGACTTTCAACATTTCCTGGGGAGCCTGCACGAGGAAGGATGCAAGAACAGCCCGGTTCTCAACCAAATGCGGGTAATCAACCACAAGGCTTTCCGAGTTAATTTCACCTAAAGTCGTGATGCGCGCACCATACACAGATTGACCATTTGCGTCTGTGTACTCGACGAGAAAGTTCTTGAACTCACGCATAATCGTGCGTGCTACTACAGGGAAAGTAACCCATTCGTTCACGCTACTGGCCTTGACATCCCTTAATTCTTCAAGTGACAGCGGACGGTCTTGTGGGTCGATGTCCATATCATCTTCGTCAGCGGCCTCTTCCTCAGCGAAACGTGACCGGTAACGCCGCCTTGAGGGACGCTCTGAGTCCGCGTCCAATCTGTCATCGTCATCGCTGCCATAATCGGTGAGGAACCGTGCTCCTTGGCTAGAACTTGAGGCGGCAGCATTCAAGCGAGAACTGCCACGGTTTCGACGGTCCAAGGCGGCATCCACCCGGCGTCGAGCACCAATGTCGAGATCTTCGTAGTCACCGGTGTCATCGATCTGCTCATCGTCCAAATCGTAGCGGTCCTGCGCCTGGTCCTCCTCGTAGTCACGACCCATCGCGTCGCCGAACAAATCCTCGCCTTCGTCTTCTTCGATTGCCTCGTCTAGTCTATCCACATCTGGAATCTCGCCTTCGTTTTCGGCATCCAAGTCTGGCCTCTCCAGTTCTTCTAGATTAAGATGCGGAGGAGACGACGGAAGTGAGGATGCACCACTACTTGGCGAGCTCGGGAGGTCTGCCTGCCTCTCATCATCGTCACTGTCTTCGCCACGATTGCGCTTGCGAGGACTGATGTCTGGTGCCATGATGGTGTTAGACAGTCTAAATCGCGTACGTAGTTTTGGGTGGGAAGGGAAACGAAAGGGGTGGGTTTATTCCGCGTCGCGTGAACTTTCAATTAATCTTGCATACCCTTGACCGTGCAAGGGCGGGCAATGTGTGTGAGAACTATGAGAAGACTTAACACAGGTAACAAACATAAATGCCGATATTCCATATACTAAGAATCTGATGTTTGTCTGCTACAAGTACTCTTAAATCAAATCAAGGGATTTTTTTTTAGTTCAGTTTCACCTATTTCTGTGTGCAATTTTCGTTAGGAGTTCGCAAACCTGTCTGGCACATTTCTAGTTCAATCGCACCTGGAGGACCATATCTAGAGAAAACAACTTTAGCAACCCGCCGGTTCTGCGCACACTTTGCTATGAGTAGTCTCGTGTCGACATAGTCAGCCAGGGCCATCGCGTTTCGAGGCCGTGTCTGTAACTCGCTTTCGGGGGTGCAATCACCCTCCACATGAAATGACTGCCTGCGATGATGGAAATCGAAGCTGTCATTGTTTGGCCGTGTCGTAGTGCTGACGTGGTTCACGAGTATTATCGCTGCCTGCAACTCATGAGCTGTTCGGCGCAAATTAAGATCTTCAATATCCAGAACCGCATTTTTGGCATTAGCTCCTAGCAATAAGAAGCCCAACGAGTCTATTATTACGACATCCACATCATTTTTTGGTTTTAAACTTGCCAGAGCCATACGCAGACCCGCTATGGTACGTACGCTCAAGAATCTTGAAGGCAGCTCGGCACCGGATGCAATGTCTGTCATCCGTTCCATCAATGTAGTGAGTTTGTTTTCAGAAGTTATGTAGACCGTTTTTTGAGCATGTTCAGTGGCTACCTGGCAGCACAAGCAAGATTTCCCGGCGGTCGCCGGGCCATAGACTTCATAAACAGCCCCACGTACAAGTCCGCCGCCCAAAAGCGCGTCGAGCTCGGAAATTCCCGTGGTCAAGGTGCGTTCGCCCGATTCTTTAAGATTACGCGTTTCCACAGGAGGGATCTGTGATTTATACAAATCACGGAATTTGGAGATCTCATTAACGCTTCGGTTTAATCTCGGAGCTAGTTGAAGCGGCGTGTTCGCTAAAACCTCCCACGATTTCACCCCGGACAAGTCGAATACGTCTTCGTCCATACCCACTACAGGAAGTTAGGAAGACGCGCGAGCATACCAAAGAAATTGGCAAATATATAATGACGGTGGAACAATTGTCGTAGATTAACTCAGCTGTTGAGTTGCGGACAAAAACTCTTTTGATATACGTGGAAGACTACGAAGATTATGAAGTAAGGACAGGAAATAAAATCATGATGGAATAAGACACTAATGAGAGCTTTGAAGTTATTTAATTTAGTGTGCACGCGAGGAAAAACAATCTTGTGATAGCGTCAACCATCTTGATTCGCTAACCTTAATCCTACTCCATGGAGAGAGAGGTCAGCACCCAGGAGTATCTGGAGGAGCAGCTCGAGCTCGAGCGCGCCGCACGAAAGAAGTTCCCCTGGGATCCGAGTGAATGTACGCTGCATATGGATATCCCACCACGCCAGTTACTGTTTGCTTGCCTTACTTGTAGCAAACCGAATGCGATCTGCTACGCGTGCGGCTTGAGATGTCATAGCGACCATGAGCTCGTAGAGCTTTACTCCAAGCGGGGATTTGAGTGCGACTGTGGTAGCAAAACTCGAAAATGTACTCTACGCAAACGAGCAGCCGGTCAAACAAACGAAAATAGGAATTATGGTCATAATTTCTGGGGGAGATTCTGCATTTGTGAGGAGAGTGTGCACAGTGAGAGCTATGGCCACGGTGCCATGTTTCAATGCCTCCTTGGAACACGATGTAATGAGGATTGGTTCCACGCCAGATGTATTCTCGGAATTAGTCGAGAAGAAGAAGTCGCAAGACAGAGCCAAGAGAGATCTGATGAATATGAAGAAGATTCCGACTCTGGAGATGACATGGCGATTTTCCCTGGGTTTCCATCTGAGTTTGGTGCTCTCATTTGTCCCGTTTGCAGTCAGGACGTACCGCAAATTGCAAATGGTGCGGCTGTGCTCAGGAGGATCAACGGCTACATTTTTTTAAAGGAGAACTACGGTGAAATTTTCACGAAGGAATACCCCGAACTCGTTAGGCGGTTTCCATTCCTGGACGGTAACGAGGAGAGCTATACTCCAGAACGAGATACTGATGACACAACCATGTTCGAAGCTGGGCTACAAGCTCTTGAAGAACTGCCTCATGGAATGGTCATTGACGGATTGGAGAAGTTTAATAGCATGAAGGATGGACTAATACGATATTTGCGAGAGGTAGGCAGTGACGGACATTCGATTACGAGAGAGGACATCGAGGATTTTTTCGAAAGAACTATATAAGAACCGTGCCATTCAAACAGAAAACAGTGGAACTTAGTATGTCTGCGAAAAAGATACTGATCTGCTCTGTTTAGTGATAACGTGAACCGAATCGGCAATAGGGCAAAACAATGGACGCACTAACTTCTGCAGTGCGCAAACTGGATGCGTGCTCCAGCGATTGTATCCGCCGCGAGACTAAAATAAGCGCGCAATTGTCCGAACAGAAAACTTGCGTCAATGGCTACGTCGCTTGCGAAGACCCAATGACAGGAGAATTGGCCATAGCCCGACAAAGAATTACAAGCCTGCGAGACGAATTGCGCGCGTTGCTGCCACTATTGAATACTCAGGTAGCCAACTTTGAGGCTCTACTAGATGGTGAGGCACCTAGAAAATACGAACTAGAGCAATTGGCGCGGTTCCAAGCGGGGGATTTCACGAGATTCTACGAATTTATTGTGCGTCGGTCGAGTCGACTCACCCGATTCAGCGAGTTTTAAAATGAATAGCATATTGCCTAGTTAGTATGTACTCTATCACATGGCCTTCACTTCTCGCAGCCTCTAAATTCGAGTCTTAGTTAGTATTTGTAACAGTGCTCTTGACGACCGTGTAGTCGTCGAATCCAAGGTTCGAGTTCTCCCTTCCGAAGCCGGACTCCTTAATACCACCGAACGGCAGCGCGACCTCGGTAATAAGACCCGTGTTGATTCCGACCATACCGACCTCGAGGGCCTCGCTGACTCTCGTCACACGGTTGATGTCCTGGCTGAAGAAGTACGCACCCAAACCGACCTCGACAGAGTTCGCAAGGTCAAGGACCTCCTCCTCAGTCTCGAACTTCGCAACGGCGGCCAAGGGGCCGAAGGTCTCCTCCTTGAAAACAAGCGCCTTGTGGGGATCCACCTCGCTGATGAGCGTCGGAGAATAGAAGAAAGGACCCAAATCCGCGCGCGGGCTGCCACCAACAACCACTTTTCCGCCAGTTGCCACAGCGTCCTTTACATGCTGGTCTACCTTTTCGAGGCTGCGCACGTTGATGAGCGGGCCCTGCGTAGTGCCAGCATCGAGACCGTGGCCAGTTTTGAGATTGCTGATCTCCTCGCTCAACCGGGCGACGAATTTGTCATGGATCCCGGACTGCACGAAGATGCGGTTCGCACAAACGCACGTCTGGCCACTGCCGCGGAATTTCGACGCCATCACATGCGGAACAGCCTTCTCGAGGTCGGCATCGTCGAACACGATGAAAGGCGCATTGCCACCGAGCTCAAAGGATACTTTCTTCACAGTGCTCGAGGCCTGGTTCATTAGCAGCTTGCCGACACGCGTGCTGCCTGTGAACGTAATCTTGCGGACTTTCGGGTTCGTTGTTAGCTCCAAGCCAACAGCAGCGTGATCCTCGGTGGTGACGATGTTCAACACGCCGTCGGGAATGCCGGCCTCTTGACCCAGGTATAGCAACGCAAGTGCACTGAGCGGAGTCTCCGAGGCAGGCTTGACGACGACGGTACAGCCGGCGCCAAGCGCGGCGCCGACCTTCCGTGCAAGCATAAGCGATGGGAAGTTCCATGGAGTAATGATGCCGCACACACCCACGGGCTGGCGGTAGCTCGAAATACGGAAGCCCGGGTTCTGCGACGGGATGATGGCGCCATCGTAGTGCGGGGCAAGCTCGCTGAACCACTCAAATGTCTGTGCACACGACGTGATCTCACCCGTGGCCTCAGCGAGCGGCTTCCCGTTCTCGGCGCTGATGAGGTGAGCGAGATCGGCGGTGTTCTCTCTCACGAGAGTCGCCCAGCGACGCAGCAAATCGCTACGCTGGCGGGCCGTAGTCGTCTTGAAGGTCTTGAAGGCTGCGGCCGCAGCGTCAATTGCGGCCTGCGTTTCCGCGCGTGTGCCATCGGGGACAACGGCAATTTCGCTGTTTGTGGCTGGATCGGTAACTGGGAAAGTTTTAGAGCCAGAACGCCACTCGCCGTTGATGAGGATCTTGTTGAGAACAAGCTCGGGGCGACGAAGAGACAAAGCACGCGGTTTCAAACTCATTTTTCAGTTTCGTGTTGGTATAATGCGGGGGGGGTAACAGGGCGGCTAAACGTGTGGAGAAAGACAACCCTGATCGAAGCGCGCCGTGGGGGCCAATCACGCAATGCGCTCGATCCGGCCAATCGAGTCAAGTGGCTTAGCGAATTGAGCTGAAATTTGCATCTATATACCTTATAGACTATTTTTGCCTCGGCCTGAGATGACGGAGAAGTCCTAACCATATAGCACTACAGCGTGGTAACATCAACAGGCTGTCCATTGAGCTCACCAGATTTCACAGCTGCAGCGATAGCCGCATAGTGGTGGAACGCTTTGCGCGGGGTCACAACAACGAGGGATTTGTCGTTTTTCTCGAGCACCTCGGCCCAATTGATGAACTCGGCAACAACGCCGTTGATCTCATCCTCCGGCAAAGGCTCCGTCGAGTGCTGCGTCTCGCCCGTGGCAGAGGCAGTGTATATACGCAACTGACCACCAGCCGGACTCGGGCGATCGTAAACGAGCGAGCCCTCAGTCCCGAATATCTGGAGGTTCAGCGTCGGCTCACAGGGCCCAGTATAGCGCGACTGCGTGTAGGTGCCAAAGACACCCGACTTAAGACTCAGAAGACTTGCAAGAGTGTCCACCGCCCCTGAGGCCTCTCTGACCTGCGTTGTGCGCGCAGACACCTGCGAAATCTCGCCCAAGACCTCGGTAAGGAAGCCCAAGTCGTGCACGCCGCTGTCACTCAGGAACCCGCCGATGTGCTTCGGCTTCTGCCGCCAAGCCGTTTTGTGGTACTGCGACAAACGGAACGGTCCCGACGCCTGGAAAGTGAAGTGCGTCACTTTGCCGATCTTGGGCAACTCCTCCTTCAAGCGCGCAACACCGTGGTGGTAGCACCAGTTCTCGAGCACGAGCACTGGGACCGATGTCGACTCGGCGATGTTCACAATCTCGGCGGCGTCCTCGAGCGACGCGGCCAGTGGCTTCTCAAAGCAGATCGGTTTGCCAGCCTTCACTGCTTTGCGCACAATCTCCAGGTTCTGGTCAACCGGGAGAAGAGCGTCAACAGACTCCACCTTGGGGTCGGCAAGCAGCTCATCAACGCTGCTGTAGACTTTCACGGACTTACTGCCCTCCTTCTGAGCCGCCTCGGCGAACGCCTCTGCCTTGGAGGCAGTGCGGTTGAAACATCCTACAATTTCGAGCTTCGGGTTCCTTTCAATCGCAGGCAAATGTCTCTGGTTCGCAAAGATACCGGTTCCAACAACTCCAATATTCGTCATTAGTAAAGAGTAGCGACTCGACGCGTTCGCGCAAGGGATTTATGTGGGGACAGTAACGTGATCATACATTATGACTATTTTGGGTAGACTAACCGTACGGCCTTATTATATACATTGCTTATGAACTCGCTACCTAAATTGCCCGCGGCACTATTGCAGCAGTGGATTGATGACGCTGTGAGTGCAGAAATCGTGCTTCCCACGGTCGGGTGCCTGGCATCTGCGCACCTTCCGTCAGGGCGCGTGAGCAGTCGTATGGTCAACGCCAAACCGGTTGACGGCCATTTGCTTATATTTTCAGATTTCCATGAATCGCGCAAGGCCCGGGATTTCCATTCTAATAACCGTGCAGCATTCACTTTTTACTGGTCGCAATTGGATCGATGTATTCGCATTGAAGGCAGCATGAAATTCATGTCGCAAGCCGCATCCGAGCCATTTTTCAACAAAAGGCAAAAAGATTATAAGGCCAGTGTTCTGCTCGGCGCGCAGAGCAGCCCTATTGAAAACAGGCAATCGCTTTTGGACAGGTTCCACAAGCTTATGGAGGTTCCGGACAGCGACCTCACTATTCCACAGTACTGGTGTGGTGCTGAGCTCATCCCAGACTGGTTTGAGTTCTATCAAGGGTCTCCTGACCGGATTAGCGATCGTGTAACTTACACCCTTGAGGGCGACTGGCAGATGCAACGAGTTAGTCCGTGAGCCCCGTCAAGCCTGCGAAGCCACGATTTTTTAACTTAATTGGTATTCTATTTACAACTGACTATCACGGACCCATTTGGAGTCGCTAACGGCATCTGTTTCTTCCATGAGCTGCTCAGCCGGCTCCTCTCCAGAAAGTACATCCTTGACAAGAAGCAGAAGCTGCGACGCCTTTCGACGAAAGGTGATTTCACTCTCAAACTCTCGAGACTTCTGCTCAGCCGCCTGCAGAATCTGCTCGGGTAGTCCTGCGAGTCGCGCGACGTTGATACCATATGACCGCGAAGCCTGGTGGTGAACTATTTTATACAGAAACGTCACCTCGGTGGGTGTCTCAGCGCAGTCCATGGACCAATTCTCGACTGCTTTGTGTCGCGTTGCCTGTTCACAGAGCAATGGGTAATGTGTAATGAACAGCGTGAACGCCCGTACTTTCTCGATGACATACTGCAGGACGGCATCAGCAATTGCAACGCCATCCATCGTACTCGTGCCGCGACCAATTTCATCCATAAGAATGAGTGATCGTGGCGTCGCTCGCGCCATTATAGCGGCGCATTCTTTGAGCTCCACTAAGAACGTGGACTCGCCGCGCATGAGATTATCTGAGGCACCCATGCGTGTGTAAACGGCGTCGACTAACGACAAACGTGCCCGTTTAGCCGGTACGTAGTACCCGATTTGCGCCATGATCACAAGCAGCGCCACTTGTCTCACATACGACGACTTGCCGCCCATGTTAGCTCCAGTGATGATCATAACGCGGTTTGAGTGCTCGTGCATGGCTACTGAGTTCGGAATGAGGCTACTTGAGATCAATTGCTCGAGCACGGGGTGCCGTGCATCTTCGAGCTCGAGGCACCGGCCATCCACCAAGTCAGGCTTAACGTAGTTTGGTCGCGACGAGACCGCGGCCATCGACATTAGACAGTCTAAAGACGCAATTTTTGAAACGCACTGGCGGAAAAGCGTGAAGTGCTCATCTGCTAACTGCTTGACAAAATTGTCGTAAGCCTGTTGAGCTGCAATTGCCTGCTGCTCGAGCAAAGGCTTCAACTTCTTAGTCTGTTCAAAGCTGAATGGTGCCCAGAATCGGATTTCTGTAGAGACCGCGCCTTGTCGACTCCATGATGTCGGCACTTGTGCGCTTTTGGACTTCGGCACACCAATCACAAACGTGTTTTCCTCGCCAATGGGGAATACTTGCTTGATGGGCAAATTCAGTTCTTCAGCCTGCTTACTGACATAGTCGACAAAGTCCTGACGACATTGCCGAATTTCCGTGTCCAATTCTAGTAACGCCTGCAGATCGTCGGATAAGACGTCACCATGCTTGTATTTGAAATACTCGGCAGGATCAACAACGCCATTGTGATTCCCCTGGGCGCCCTTCGGCGATATTTGGGCCATGAATGGCTCGATCGCCACGCGCACGGGCTCAAAAGTCTCAAAGATTGACTGTAGGAACGGCGACTTCAGCTTAGCCGCGGCAATCTCTGTAGGAGAAACGCTCGTTACGAAGCTTTGAAACCGGTTCAAAAACCAGTACAACTGGCGCGGCGCAATACGCGAATGGTACGTTTGTAAAGTGTACCTCTCAAGATCGGGCATCTTCCCGAGTACCGATTTCACCGCGTCGAAAATGGCGCCGCCGGCCATGATTTCTTCGACAGCCTCCACACGCTCTGCCAGGGCTTCGCGACTGAGTAGCGGCCGACCAATCCAATTGCGCAGCAATCGTCTACCAAAAGCAGTCTTAGTCGTATCCAGGGCCCAGAACAGTGATCCGCGGGTCTCATTAGTTGTCTGGTTTTCGAATATCTCGAGCGATCTCAGCGTGTCTCCAGAAAGGTACATGAACGACTGCAGCGTAAACGGCTCTAGACCGAGCTCGAGCGCGTGAGTCAGTCCGAATTCGGCGAGATAGGCTTGGAGGACTTCCCAGCAGTCCTTCAAGTCTGAACTCTTCTCTATGTAATCCGGCCTCTTGCATTCAAGGGAGTCATTCTTTCTTTGCTTTACAATACGCACATTCAAAGACTCGATCATGCGCGCTGCAACGCCCGTGATCTCATCGCCAACGACGAGAATCTCACTCGGCAAAATATGCAGAAGCCTCGTCTCTAATTCCGTAGCCACCGACTTGTCGTCGTCAAAAGCATCATAGAAGCCCGATCCCGTGGCAACCTGCAGAGCCAGAAGCGCGAATCCACTTGGCGTTTGCTTTAGCACTAGCAGATGGCCTGAAACTACGCTCGCGCTGCTCAGCTCCTCTACTAGCGTGCCTTGTGTGTACACATCCGTGACTTCGCGGACAAACGGCCCGCGTTTATTACTGCTCTGTGCTTTCAGAGCCGACGTTTCCCTCTGCTTAGCGACGGCGACCTTGAGCCCCTGGACCACGAGTTTTTCGACGTAGAACGGCAATCTTTCAATGGGGAAGGTGAGGCTCGCGAACCGGTCATAAAGCGCATCCTCTAAGTCACCGCTATCGTGTAAAGTCCGCCATCCTGCGACGGGCGATCTGCCAAGAAACCGGCCCGCAGTGTAGCTATCCTCACCTAATATCTGGTACTTGTAGCCATTTTGGATCATAAGCACTGCATCTTGGTGGTGCTCCTTGAGCTCAATAAATTGCTTATCATACGGCTTCATTGCACGACGGCCCCCAGCGCCTGATTTCGCTTTCTTGCCGGCGATTTGGTCGTAGAACCGCTGGTGCCGCTCAAGCTTCGCCGCTGTCGGCTCGAACTTTGCCGAGCTTGTCAACGCGTAATTGAGCAGCTGAGGCTCTACTTTACGTTCTTTTCTTCCCTTAGGTGGAGGTGCCTTGCGTTTGGACGCGCCAAAAAACGCGGTTATAGACTGCTGGCCCATTCTGGCGCGTCTGAAGGGTACGTGGAGCCGAGGTAGTGAACGTAGCGGAAGAAACTAGGACTTCGTTTGGCGTATTGACAATAGTAAAATATTGACAGAATCTATTTTACGCGCCACTCAGTTCGCCCTAGAGAGCATATTTTTCACTGCAACTGCTGCGTATTCGAATGCCATGCTTCCAAAGCTTTCATCATTCATAAGTCTATATACTAGCTAAAGGCGGCTTAGTTAACAGGGACATGCGGCTGGACGCTCTTGCTATCGTCCTTCTCCTTATCGTCTCTCACATTGAGCTCGGGCCATGCAGCATTGACTTCGGCCGGGTCGACCTCGCCAAAGACGGCATCAAAAACTTGCTGGTACTCCTTGACCGGGACCGGCGTGAGCCCCTCCTTGACTTGCTCGGGGAGCTCCTCCCACTCGGCGCGGTTGTCGTCAGGAAAGACGATCTTTGTGGCGCCGGCCGTCTTCGCGGCCACACTCTTTTCTCTGAGCCCGCCGATCTGCAAAACTTTTCCGGTGAGACTCAGCTCGCCCGTCATGGCGATGTCGTTGTGCATCGGCCGGTTCATGGCCAGCGACAGCAGCGACGTCGCCGTCGTGATGCCGGCGCTCGGGCCGTCCTTCTTTATGGCGCCCTCCGGGAAATGCGTGTGAATGTTCGCGTGGTACAGAAACCGGTTCCGCGGGAAATGGCGCGCCATGAACATGCGCGCGAAGCTGTAGGCGATGACGGCAGACTCGCCCATCACTTCTCCGAGCTGGCCCGTCTTCGCGAAGGCCGGCTTCGCCTTCGGATCCAGAGGCTCCTGCAGCACAGACTCGATGAACAGCGGCATGCCGCCCGCCGGCGTCCAGCCGAGGCCCATCGACACGCCCGCAGGAAGAACGTCGAACATTCTATCCGAGTTGTGCACGGGCGGGCCGACGTATTTCGTGAGCGCGTCGCGGTTGATGTCGAGCTGGAACTTGCCGACCTTGTCGTGCAAAGGCTCTTCCTCCGCGCCGTCCTTCGCAGTGGACGCCGACTCGGCGTCGTCGAGGAGGTTTACGGCGACTTTACGGAAGATGCGCTCGATGGACTTGCCGAGGCCGCGCACGCCGGCCTCGCGCGTGTACTTGCGCACAAGCCAGTTCAGGGCATCCTTGTCGATGTTCACGCGGGCCGCCGAAAGCCCGGCCTCGCGCTGGTGTTTCGGAGCGAGGTGGGCCGCCGCGATCTCCACTTTCTCCTCAGGCAAGTAGCCGGGCACGTTGATGATCTCCATGCGGTCCATGAGCGGCGCCGGGATGTTCTCGAGGTAGTTCGCCGTGCACAGAAACAGCACCTTCGACAGATCGACGGGAACCTCGAGGTACGTGTCCTGGAAGTTCTTGTTCTGCTCGGGGTCGAGGATCTCGAGCAGCGCCGAGCTCGGCGAGCCGTGCGCGCCGCCTTGCCCGATCTTGTCGATCTCGTCGATCAGAATCACCGGGTTCTGCGTGCCCGTGCGTTTCAGCGCCTGCACAATGCGGCCGGGCATCGCGGCGACGTAGGTCCGGCGGTGGCCCTTCATTTCGCTTGCGTCGTGCAACCCGCCAACGGAGAACCGGTCGAACTTGCGGTTCAGGGCCTCAGCCACAGACTTCGCAATCGACGTTTTCCCGACGCCGGGCGGGCCGGCAAGACACACAATCTTGCCATCCACACTGCCGTTCAGCTTCCCGACGGCGAGCAGCTCGAGGATGCGGTCCTTGACGTCCTTCATGCCGTAGTGCGAGTTATCGAGCAGCCGGCGCGCCGCGGGCAGATCGAAGCGGTCCGCCGAGTAGACGCCCCACGGCAGCGACGACAGCCAGTCGAGGTACGACCTCACCGTGTTGTACTCGCCCGACGTCGGCTCCAAAGTGCGGAACTTGTTCAGCTCCTCGTCGAACACGCGGCGCACGTCCGGCGGCATCGCGACTTTCGCGACGCGCTCCTGGAACTTGTCGGCAGACTTCGACTTGTCGTCGCCGTCCATGCCGAGCTCCTTCTTGATGTACCGCAGGTACTCGTTCAAGATCATCTCGCGGTTCCGCAGCTCGGTTTGGTTGTGCCCGTAGCGCGCGATCCCTTCCTGCACATGCAAATACGTCACCTCTTTGCGCGCGAGGTCGGCAACGAGCCTCAGCCGCTCCACGACGTTCGTCTCGCTCAACACTTGCTGCAGCGCATCGTTCTTCGGCAGAATCGACGCCGTGAAATCGGCGAGGAAATCCGGCTGCGGGAACACGCTGCCGGGGCTCTGCGGAACGAGCGTGCTGAACTCGTCGACAAGCCGCTTCGCGCCGCTCGAGCTGTTCGAGATCTCGCGCAATGCATCGATCACACGCAGGCACAGCCGCTGCACCTCGTCGTCGGCCACGGCGTACGGCTCGTTCGGCACGGCCGTCACGCCTTTCATGTACTGCACCGTGACCTCATCGAGCGCGGTCTCGTTTTCGTTGTCGACGGCCGCGCGGTCGCTCGTCACCTCGACGGGCGTCTTCACGTTCTCCACGAGCTCGCCGATGCGCGCGCGGAACATCGGGAACACGGCCGCGTACGTCGAGTAGCGGTCCGTTTCGGGCACCTTGTTCACGGAAATGCTGTCGAGCAAACACACACAGCCGATCTCGTGCACATCGTCCGTGTTGTTCACAAGCTGCGCCGTCGAAATCGGCGTCTTGCTCAGCACGGCCATGACACGGTGGTCCCAGCCGGGCGTGTCGTTCAGCTTCTGCAGCACGTTGCGCAGCTGCGCGTCGCCGCTCACCATGAACGTCGACGCTCCAGGGTACACGGGCCGGAACGGAAGCTGGATGGGCAGCAGCCTTTCGTTTTTCGAGATCGGCGGCGCCGCCCCGTCGGTCTGATCCCAGTCCCGCGGATTGAACATCTCGGCCTTCGAGTTTTGCCGCCGGCGGTCCTTCAACAGAATCTGCCGCTTGCGCTCGACGTCGTCGTGCCTCGCGTCGTTCTTCGACTGCGGCGTCCAGCTCGACCGCTCGTCAAGGGGCGGCACTTTCTTCGCCCGCGCCGGCTTGTCGCCGGCCTTCTCACTGCCCGACTTGGACGCGACGTCAGAATCCTTTGCAGTGTTTGCAGCGCTCGCAGGATCCTTAGCGTCCCTAGCCACTTCCTTCAGGTCATCGAGGCCGTCTTTGAGGTCCTTGGGCTCGTCGTCGTCCTTACCACTACGTGGCGGCTTTTCTTTGAACCACTGCGGTGTCGTGTGGATCTGCGCACTTGGAACAGCCGCGGGCCACACTCGTGGCACGGCTCGCGCTCTTAAGTGTGCTCGGATCGGCCGTAAATACATATACAGTGAAGAGTCAGGGTTCCGGTGGCGTAAGGTAGTGGTCGATGTACGAGAGCCGATGTGTCGGAGATATGATATTTGATGACTAGAGATCTAATGAGGCGAAAACCAAGGGGAATTCTGTTTCCCAATTGCAAAAACAATATATAACGTTTTGAGCAGATTCATGCTGCGAAGCCGACAAATGGGTTCCGAATGATGGGTGCCTGAAGGACCCTGCGTCTCTTAATGGTCTGGTTTTCAGAGCCCTGCGTAGACAGAAGAGCCGGCTCAATTGAGGTCACGGCGGGCAAGGCGAACCAGCGGTGCCGCTTGACGTCTACGATCGATGCCCTTGTGGAGTACTGCTTATCGAGCATATGGCCTAGCAGGTTGCAGACGTCACTGCTCAGCCACTCAGGGAACGCCAACGGCGTCGCCCATACATGCTCGTAGAAACGACGTATTTCGAGCTGGTTGCTGCAGGGATACGCCAAATCGTCGAAGGGCAGGAACCCGGCAAGACATGCGTAGAACAGCACGCCCAAAGCCCAGCTATCCGCCTTGCATCCGTCATAAAGGCTTCCGGGGTCCAGCACCGCCTCGGGTGGACAATATGTTGGCGAACCGCACGAGCCAGTGACGAGCGGGAACCCGAGTTTCTTAAAATCGTGGCACATCTCGAAATCGCAGAGCACTAGTTTATTCTCAGCACCCACAACAAGCACGTTCTCCAATTTGATGTCGCGGTGCAGAATTGAGCTCGAGTGCAAGCTATCCACAGCTGATACAAGCTGCGACAGCTTCCGCTGAGCGTCCGGTTCGGAGAGCCGGCCGTTGGCGAGCAAGTAGTTGTATAGATCCGTGCGCGCACAGTCCATAACCAGACCAACGTACAGCGGGGATATGACGACTTCGGAAATATGAATGATGTGCTCGTGGTGTACTTCAGCCAAACACCGGAGCTCGCTCGCAATCTGCTCCAGCTTTTCGCAATCTATCCGCGCTCGTGGAATCAATTTGATGGCGAGCTCAACGTGTTTATCAAGCACGCGGTAAACAGAGCCAGTGGCACCTTCACCAGCGATACTGCCAAGCGAGTACCCGCCGAAGGGGGCTGGTTTCTTAGGCTTCAGAAACCTGCTAAGTAGCCTCTTCCTACGCAGTGGCATCACTTCTCGTACTGCCACAAAGGGTGCCAGGCATTTCGCGATTTGTGAGCTTTCAAGCTCCATGTTCGACAGACCCCTGGCAACGATCCTGAACTTATTTGACAGATATTTTAGGTGGTGGTTCCGTCCGCAACTACGTCATTGGAGTGAAACGCCTTACAGCGGCAGGTGAATACCTATGCCGCCGGGCTATATTTAGCAGCCCAGCCCTCCAATCTATTAGCTGCGCTTCCAAGTAAAATCATAGTGCAACAACAGTTGTTATCATACGGGCCAACGCTCGCGCTCGCACTTGCTCTGGCCTTAGTTATGTACATTTACTTCGCTAGCCAAGTCGAAGACACTAAACGGCCCGCTCAGCAGCCGCTCTCTTGTGAAATCAATGGCCGCTTTCTCGCCCTTTTCAAGAACAAGAGCGCCCACAATCGCATGCACTGCGCGCGATTTGACGCTGTTGCCCAAATTGGACTGGCCAATCTTATAGAACAATGACGGCTCGAGACCCGCCATCTCACATACTTTAGACACGATGGGCGCCGATGTCAGGACTTCGACTGCATTCGGCGTGATATTAAAGTTTTTCCCATTAACGGCAAACTCTTCTTGCGTCGTCTCAGCTTGCTCGGCCGCTGACCGGAACGCCTCCATTCTGAAAAGCTGCATGCCCAGTAGCGCGAGCTTCTCGTTATAGGGAAATTTCGCATGCGCAAACGATTTGTGCACCAAGCACTGACGAAGTGTGTCCTCGGGGAGCTCGTATTTCTCGCCCAAGAACCGTTTGATCGGCGCCAACGTCTCTGGTGTCCCCGGGTACCGCACGCCGGAAGCTGAATGCATGTATTCCTCAGGATCTTTCTTGAGGCCGCTTGTGGACTTCGGCTGGGCGCGCGCCGCAGCGAAAGAGATGCCTCTAACGCCAACTTTCAGAGTCGCGGGCCGTCTAAGCATACGAAATTTTTCACCCGTGCCCCGAGTTTTCATCAAGAAATATTTCACCAAAAATAATGGATCTGTTCAAACTGCTGTCGCGCGGCGCGACAATAAACCGCAAACAGAAGCAGGACCTAAATGCGTTCAATGGGCGTTCATCGGAGAATGAGAAGTCCGCGGCTGACATTGATCACCGCGTCAATTTCTTCGCATCTTCGAAACCGAAGCGTTCCCAGCCAGAAAGTGAACCGACAGCGGCCCACGTTTCGCGAATCAGAACCGAAGAGGATGCCGCAGAACACCGCCGCGCTCATAAGACCAAAGTTACGGGTGATGCGCCGCTGCCAATTGCGTCCTTCGAAGATCTTGTCAGCCGCTACGAATTGAACCCGAGATTGCGCCGCAATGTAAGCAAAACCGGGTTCGACAGACCAACAGCCATCCAGTCCGAGGCAATCCCTATAATGCTTGAGGAACACGATCTCATGGCCGTTGCTCCGACAGGCTCGGGCAAAACTCTTGGTTTTGTGATCCCGCTTGTCCAGGCCCTCGCTACAAAGAATACGAATGGAGGTGATGGCCCTCGGGCATTGATCATCTCTCCAACAAGGGAATTGGCTACACAGATATATCAGGTTGCGACCGAACTTAGCCGAGGATGTGATATCCAAGTCTCGCTTTTGGACAAGAAACAGATGGCGAAGCTGCGCAATCACAATGCCGGGAAAAAAGCACAAATGGATCTGTTGATCTCGACGCCGCTGCGTCTTATCGAAGGCTACAAGGAGTCGCTCTTCCGACTCGACTCTGTTCAACACCTTGTATTGGATGAAGCCGACAAACTCTTGGGCCACGGATTCGTAGAGCAGACGGACGAGATTATGAGTCTTTGCACAAACACGCATCTCATGAAATCCGTTTTCAGCGCCACCATGCCAGCGAATGTCGAAGAGCTGGCAAGAAGCGTTATGACTGCGCATCCGTGCAGAGTCATTGTTGGCCATAAGGAAGGTGCCTCAGAGACGGTCGATCAACAGCTTGTATACTGCGGTAGCGAAATTGGAAAATTGACGGCCATCCGGCAATTATTCACCGGACTTGGCACGGGTAATGCGAGATTCGTTCCGCCGATCCTCGTGTTCGTGCAGAGCATCCAGAGAGCAAAGGCGTTGTTCCACGAGCTCATCTACGACAAGGTGAACGTGGACGTCATTCATTCGGATTTGTCACAAAGCCAGCGCGACCGTGTCATCAACCAGTTCAAGCAGGGCGATATTTGGGTGCTCATCTGTACCGACGTGCTGGCGCGCGGTATAGACTTCCAAGGAATCAGTCTCGTTGTCAACTATGACGTTCCGCTGAGCGCGCAGGCATACGTACACCGGATTGGCCGGACGGGTCGTGCCGGCCGCAAAGGTGCGGCAATTACCTACTACACAAACCAAGACTTGGAAACCTTAAGGCCAATCGTAAATGTCATGCAGCAGAGCGGAATCGAAGTCAGCGACTGGCTCATGGCTGCAACAAAGCACGGTTCCAAGCATAAACGCGACCAGCCAGTTAAACGCAGCGAGATTACAACGGTCCCGAAGAGCGTGAAACGCAAGCACCAGCAAAAACGTGAAATGATCGAGGCATCCAAGCGCAGAAAGTCTAAAAATGACAAGTAGTGTACATCGCTGGTGAGAACTGCTAAATATTTTAAAACTGCATACTCTCACGTCTCATTTTCATCTCGAGGTCGGAGCCAATTCTCGGCGGTATGGACCGCTCTTCCCCGAGATTCGCCGCTTCATGCCCATCAAATTACCAAAAATGGAAAGAGCACGGGTGTGTGACGCACGTGATAGTGGTACCCACTACATCGTATCGCATTGCTTCGTCGAAGGCCAAGCTGAGTCGTTGACAAAAGCATTCTGTTACGCTTTTTTTAGTGATTAGTAAGACAACCAAGAGCAATGATGCTCTGTCACTTTTTTCTATGCGCCTTTTTCTAAGTTTTCCAGAGAACTTTGAGAATTGCTCAAACCCGACAAGGTGCAACGCCGGCATGTGTAATGCAGGTTCTCTATGACTTTAGGGTCCAGCAAATGGCGGATGCGCTCCAATGACGCAAGTATATATAGAGGCACGATACAGGTAATCAACTACAGCAATGTCATTTATTTCCCTATCGCTTATCCTGACGGCGCTCACGGGAGCTGACGCTTTCAAGCTTTCGGGAAAGCCATACCCGGTTAACAAGCCTTATGATCAGAAGTTTGAGGATCGTTATTCCCCGTTGAAAGTGCTCGGAGGCCTAGGTCCCTACAGCGCGCGCTCAGGAGAGGGCATTTCAACAGACATTCCCGCCGGATGCGAGGTGGACCAAGTGATCCTTCTGCAGCGGCACGGCGAGCGGAACCCGTCCGCATCGGACACGACTGCTGAACGTGCGGTTCTCGAGAAGATCGCGAAATCTCACCCCGAGCCATTCACGGGCGATCTCGCCTTTTTGAACACTTGGGAGTACTTCCAGGGAGACACCGACCGTAACGCTGGCTTGGAGATTGAGAAGGGCCCCTACTCTGGCACTGCTGACGCTTATGAGAAGGGCAGCATTTTCTTCAACCGCTACGGCCATCTATGGGATGGCGAAAGTGGGATCCCCCTGTTTGTTTCTGGTTCTGAGCGTGTCATTCAGACTGCGCGTGCTTGGGGCCGCGGCTTCGCCGGATACAACTACTCGGATGTGCTGGAGCTCAACATCATCAGTGAGGCGACCTCGGCTGGTGGTAACTCCTTGTCGCCGTACTACTGCGATTTAGAGCAATGGACAGAGTGCCCAGTTTCGGACAACACGACGCTTGATGCCATCTATGACATTGTTTTCCCCCAGTTCGACGAGGCGGCGATCAGGCTCAACACTGAGCACAGCCTGCAGCTCACGGCTGCCGACATCGGCGAGCTATTTGAGATCGGCAGCTTCGACGTGTCCGCGAACGGCGACTCTCCCTGGCTTGATGTGTTCACGCGCGAAGAGTGGCAAGCCTACAACTACCGTCAGGGCCTTTGGTTCTACTGCTACTTCGGCGGCGGGTCGAAGAAGGGCCGTGCCTTTGGTACAAATCTTGCCAATGCTACAACTGTTGCCTTGAACCAGGGGCCGCAAGGATCGGGGCTTCCCTTCGTGCTAAACTTCCTTCATGACAGCGACATCACGAGCTTCCTGGGTGGACTCGGTATCTTAAAGCCCGTGAAGGAGCTGCGCACGGATAAGCTTGTGTTCGGCTCTGGCTGGGATATCAGCGACATTGTCCCCATGGGCGCGCACTTGACCCTCGAGCGCTTGAAGTGCGATGCTCCGGGATTGACTAACAGCAGCAATCTGATTTCCGCGAATGCTACGCTGCCGGAGTCTTTCCTGAACGCTAGCTACGGTAGACCCTCGGACCGCAACACGTCCTACTTCTCGCCGCAGTACGTGAACACGACGGACGGTTTCTACGGATTCAATATCACGAACGGCACAACGAACGGTGCGGCGACTGAGCCCTCGTATTTCGTGCGCTTGCTGCTGAATGAGGCAGTTCTCCCCGTCGACTTCTGCTATGAGGGTCCTGGATTCAGCTGCGAACTCGAGAAGTGGACTGCGAACGTTGCCGAGAGGCTGCAGTCCGACAATTACAGCGCGACATGCCACCCCGCCGCAGGTGGTGTGCCGCAATACTTCGATGCCTATTGGAACTACAATACATCGACTTCCCTGGATAACACTGATGTCATTCACTGGCAGGGAAGCCCGCTTTCATAAAAATATATAGTTAGCAGTGAGGAGCTATTGGAAATGCCAAGTGATATGAGTCCAGACTTAAACTGTACCACTCACACGTGATCCTTCATCTTACGAAGATACCATTCTTTCGTCTCGCCGTTTAAGCATATCCCCCCGTTCGAACAACAGATCAGCGTGACGCCAACTTCATTTAATGAGTCGCTTCTACTGTACTTGAAGTCCGGATATACCTAGCTTACTTGAGATGGTATACGAATATGCAGTGCTATTCCCACTTATTAAAATACAAGACCAGCCTGGGTCAATTGATGCGATGAGGTGGACCTGCGAAATGTAGAGCTTAGGCCGATGCGTCCTCGAGCTCCATATTCGACTCCTCTCTGAACGGCGGGATGTATGAGAAGATAATCTCGGCGAGCTCCTTCATCTCACTGGCCTTTTCTCGCCAGTCAGAGACCTTTACTGGATCGCCCACCGACTTAATGAGTTCGGACTCGCGCACGTGTTTGGCCGTTGCGAGCTCAGATTCATTGAATGATTTTATGACGTATTGGTCGCACGTGCCATATTTTTCCCCACAATCGTCCTTATCTTCAAAAAGACGCGGGACGCAGAACACGTGCTTTGAGCCAGAAAACGTGGATAAATAGTCTTTGCACGTTTGCTTGAACTCCCAGAGCCGAGTTTTGGGGTTGAACGCCCACCGGCGGAAGCGATCTTTCGCGTAACTGCGGTACTCTTTGCGCAGCATTGGCTCGTAGTTCAGCGGCACGAGCGCACTGAACCCTTCGAACATTGTGCGGTGGATTCGCGAGAATGCTGCCACTTGGTACATGTGGCGGTTTTTACACGCAACGCTCCTTGACGAGTCTGTCGGTTTCGCAAGCCCAGTGATGTCGATGTAGACGCCCGTGTCCACATCGATGAACCGCGCGTCGATGACGTTCTGGCCGTTGCCTCGCCGCCGCTCGACAAAGGCGGGGCCAACGTCTATGAGATATTTGTGCTGCCCCTCTGACCGTGCGGCGACGACGAGTGTCCGGTTGAAGTCGCGCGCCAAACGGTTCAGTTCGGCAACTGGCATCTGGATGTCGTGGTCCGTGTCCCAAGGCATTGTCAACCCGTCCCAGTGGTAGCCTAGCAGCGAGCCATGCGCGTACCAGTAAACAATGCCCATCTGCTCGGCAAACTGCTGCCAAGCGCGCGCGAGGTGATGCGTCGCGGCGACATGCTCCTCGTGCAGCAAAATCCCGCGGAAAAAGCGCCAGTCGTAGTGTACGCCATAGCCAACGGGATCGTCCTCCATGTGGATCTCGTGGAAGTACTTGAGAGAGCCGTCGACGGTCCTCTGCGCTTGGTCGACAGTATATGCATGATTGTACACGCCCTCAGCGAGCTCGGATGTGATCTCTGCTGGGTGCCACGAGAAGAGTGACGCGTCAACGTGCGGGAAGATCACGTTCTCAATCGGGGCGTTCGGGTCCTTAAGGTCAGCGCAGAGCGGCTCTCCCGGAGGATAGTACTCGGTCGGCTCCGGGTGCAAAAACTGCCGGTGCTGGCGCTCACGCTTCGGGTGTGCGGCGCGGTAGTCGCTTGCTGGCGCGAGCCTCACGCTTGATGTGTTGTCAGCAGCTGGGTCCATGAGCTCGACGACGCGGAATGGCGACGTCAAGTGGTTTTTGCAGTAGATCCGGCCGATCATGGCCTGCTCCTCCGGAGCAATGCGCGACTCGTACGGCATAGGCGGCTCCTGATTGCCGGAAAGCCGATTTAAATAGGGGTAGAGCTTTTTGCTCAGATCTTTCTTTTCAAACAGCGCAACTTTATCGAGATCCAGCCACTCTTCCCAGTGGAAGTCAGGATTGCCGTCGCGGAGCTTTTGCAGCGGCACGCGGACGTCTCGAAGAACGTCCGCCTCGTACGCGCTCGTGCCTACATCGTCCAACCCGAGGCCGTGCTGCACCGTTTGGAACAGCTGCTGCGGGCCGTCACCGTAGATTCCGGAAAATAAACTGAGCACAAGCAGCGACAGCGCTAGCGCGATCACAAGGCGCAGGATATTTCTATGCAGCATGGCGAATCGGACACTGGATCCTTGTTTAAATGGTCCTTCAATGTATTAGCAACTGTTCGTGTTTTTTTTTTGGTTTTTTTTGTGTCCGACTGAAGAGTTCCTGCTCTTCGTCTGTTTGACAGAATCTAGCGTTTGAATCTCACTGGCCCTTTTTGACCACACTACCGCACTATGGCGAGAAGGGTTCCGGTTGCGGCGTAATGCGAAGCCTCTAATTGCTCGACCGATTAGGGCACTATTGGACGCGTCTATATGACGCAAGTGCGAAAAATTTTGTCTCAGATCTGATGAGCACAGAGGTAGAGTATCGTGAATCTGGTTCTGTGAGCTCCAGGAGCAAGACCGGTATGCTAGGTGCCGTACAAACGTAACCCCTGACTCGGAACTTCGAGTCGTTTCTTATCGCCTCAGGGTCACGGGATAGGTCACGGAATAGGTTAATATAACCTGTAATTGAGGCGCAGGAAAAGTTTCAAAAAAGGCCTGAACATGCCACTGGTGGCTGACTTTCACCGGGCCTGACGCGTTCTTGAAAATTCTTATACGCATGAGTGGGTTGCAGCGGGCTAGATGCAGCCCCTCCCATTGAACAAATAGTAGTGACTGCGCTTTATGTAAAGTCGCGCAGGTCATCACATACGAACTGGGCGCCCCCACATATCTTCACTGTGCATTTGAGTGCATACGGACACATGTAGATGTAGACTGGCTAAAATCTATCTGAAAGCATTTGCACATGGTTATATGCACATGGGTATATATTATTTAACTTCCCAACCTCATGTACGCCACTGGAGCTTGCTGTCGAGGTCATCTCAGTTTCTACGACAGATGAATTCTCCGAGCGCACTCAAAATATCTGCTTCGTAAGTTAAGATGTCAGCTGCTGGGGCTAGAGGGTTAGAGTCCTGGAGATAACGTTTTGATAGATGTAGACTGGCTAAAATCTATCTGAAAGCATTTTCACATGGGTGTATACCATTTAAATGTCTAACCTCAGGGTGGAGATACGCCACTGAGTTTGCTGACGAGCTGATTTCAGTTTCTACGACAGATGAATTCTCCGGGCTCAAAATTTCTGTTTTTTAGGGTACGGTATCAGCTGTTGGGGCTAGAGGGTAAGATTCCTGGAGATAACGCTTTGATGGAAATGGAGGTTTGTGTTTAGGAAAAAGCCTCTCCAAGAGCGCCGATCATGGCAAATTGGTTGTGACGTCATTATAGACGTTGCTTCTCTCTGAATGCGGGTTTCAGCGACTGTGTAGTTGACTTCGCGACTTGGCGACGCCGTTGTGTGCAAGGAAATGCTAGATTCCAAGTTGATCTTGCCAGATCTGTTTAGTGCTCGTTGGGCGGGGAACACTTTTTTAGAGTCTCGCATAGCATGGTTCACATTTTCCACTACTTGAGTGTCTCTCAGCGGGAAGTTCGCCCTTGAGTGTCTATGTGTACCAATGAAGCGAGACTTTTATTTGTATCCTAGACTAATTTCAAGCAGTGTACGATCGACTGAAGTGCAGATCTCGCTACAGCAAGCCTGAGGATGTGATAAAACCGAATATGTAATTGAACGTATGATGGCGCGGCCTCTGGTTGCACGAATTCAGCCACTCTGAGATGTTAGCAGCCGCGTTTTCCGAGTTGTGCCGATGTTTGATCGTTCTCTTTTGGAACCGCGTTGGCCTTGTGTATTTTTATCTAGAACAAATCCATTCTCATGATTTAGTTAAAATTGCGAGTTCGCTTGAAACTACTCGCGTCACTGCGGCCCAATTTAACCCGAGCCCGTTGTCAGTGAGCGTGTGATGCATGATTAAGACGCACACGAGGTATCACTCTCGAGCGTCTCTGCAAGAGATGAGAGTTTATGGCTGTCGATGTAGGTAAGAATTAATTATTACCATAGACTTTAATATCTTGTCCTGAACTGCTTGGAAGCAACAATGCAAAGCCTTTCACGGACCCGCAACGAATCACTGAGATCAGACCACCTTCATAACTTTGCAAGGTGGGCATAAGCTATCATTCAGCCATGCATCAACTCGTTCCTGTTCGTGCCCGCTCTTGCAAATTCGCTGGTAGCTCGCAGCCCTCACCTCGACACGATGTAGCCTTACACGCGAAAGCGGCCGATCAAAACAGCAAATTGTACACTTTACCGAGGATTTTATCACTGAATCGAATCATCGACAGAAACAGTACCATCTAGTCGTCTTTATATAAGTACCGGCGTGCCTGCCGGGTCGATTCCGTGAGGGAATCACCGAAAGGTCGTTATTTGTCAGTCCCTTTTTCAGGGCTAGGAACTTTCGGGTAAACCCAATTACCCAGGAATCAGGTCTGCCTTGTAACTATCCAAATATCAAATGACCGCAGTTGTGCGCCGTTTTGCCCCGTCGCGCCAGTTCGCTCGCAGCTTTGCGCCCGTTGTGTCTAAACGCTTTGCGTCTGTGACCGTGCGTGACGCGATCAACGAAGGCCTTGCCGAGGAGCTTGAGCGTGAAAAGCGTGTCTTCATCATGGGCGAGGAGGTCGGCCAGTACCAGGGAGCCTACAAGGTGACGCGTGGGCTTCTCGACCGCTTTGGTGCAAAGCGTGTCATCGATACGCCGATCACGGAGATGGGTTTCACGGGTCTCTGCGTCGGTGCGGCGATGGGTGGCCTGATCCCGGTGTGCGAGTTCATGACCTTCAATTTCGCGATGCAGTCGATTGATCAGATCCTGAACAGCGCGGCCAAGTCCTATTACATGTCTGGCGGCACGATTGACCCGATCAATGTCGTCTTCCGCGGCCCTAATGGCGCTGCTGCTGCCGTCGCCGCGCAGCACTCGCAGGACTATACGTCGTGGTACGGCGCCATCCCTGGTCTGAAGGTTCTGGCGCCATACTCGAGCGAGGACGCGAAGGGTCTCATCAAGGCCGCGATCCGCGATCCGAACCCGACGGTCGTTCTTGAGAACGAGATTCTGTACGGCGACGCGTTCGAGGTCAGCGATGCTTTCCACCAGCCCGATTTCGTGACGCCGATCGGCAAGGCCAAAATCGAGCGCGAGGGAAAGGACGCGACGATCGTTACGTACTCGCGCAACGTCGGCTACTCGCTCGAGGCTGCGGCCGAGCTCGCGAAGGAGAACATCGATGTCGAGGTCATCAACCTGCGCTCGATCAAGCCTATTGACTTGGAGACCATTGTCGAGTCCGTGAAGAAGACGGGCCGCGCGATTTCGGTGGACTCGTCGTTCCCTGCCTTCGGGTTCGGGTCGGAGCTCTGCGGTCTGCTCATGGAGTCCGAGGCGTTCGACTACCTCGACTCGCCGGTCGTTCGTGTTACTGGCGCCGACGTGCCGACGCCGTACGCTGAGCCCTTGGAGCTCATGGCGTTCCCGCAGGTGCCGATCATCAAGAATGCTGTGAAGAAGGCCTTGTATATTGAAAACTAATTCTCCTAGGCAACTACTCGGATCACCGTTTTGATAGAGGTAGACGTAATGAGAATTCTCCTTAATCGCTAATGTACCCCACAACTTGACGCAATGGGCGCCTTAACAAAATCCAATTGTACATACTATCGCTAACCTATCACTCGCGCACTCGCAGCCGCCACGCCTGCGGGTTCTTCGATTGCAATGCATCAACGGCTTTGCTCAAATACCCGTAAAACAAAAGCAGGCCAACAACCACACAGACGCTATTCATGAAATAGTAGCCATCGCGATACACAGTACAAGTGCCTCCTGCCTCTGCACACTGCTCCTTCGCCGATTGCGCAACACACGACAGCCCCGTGGCCGTGCACTCAGCCGAGGTGAATACATCGACGCCCCACAGCACAAACACTTTCGGCCACTGCCCGCCCATGTTGGAGATTGTATTGAGCACAGTCATGTACGTGCCGCCGATTTCCGGGTCGGAAATGCGCGTGTGGAACGCATTGATTGACACAAACTGCATCGTGCTCAGAAACTGCGTGAGGATGTGCGTCGCCATAATGAACAAGAGGTACAGCAAGCCGGCCCCGTTCCGCGGAAAGAAATAGACTTGCGCCATTCCGATCATCACGAATGCGCACCGCACTAAGTAAGCGAGTTTCCAGGGCCTCAGGGGCCGTTTCCCTGCGGACCAGCGCGCCGCGTAGTAGCCGCAAACGATTTCAAAGGGGAAGTCGGCAAGCACGATGATGGCGAGATCCTCTTTCGATAAGCCGTGCTCAACAAGTTTCAGGTTCGTGACCTGGTCGGCGCATTGGAACGCGATTTTCGCAAGCATGTGAACGACGAGCAACGACTGCACCGCGGGCAATTTCATGATCCCGACCATCTGCCCATAAATTTGCCGGACGGTCTCGTTCGGCGCATGCTGCGCCGGGTCTCGGCGACGTCCAAGGGCAGTCACGGCCGTTGCCGTCAGCAAGAAAATGGCGCACAGAAACAGGTACTCCGGTAGAGTAATGAGACCCCGCGACATATCCGGAACGCGCCTGAAGTATTTGTTCGCGAACTCGGGCGACGAGAGCGCTAAAAACACGGTGAAGCTCGAGAAATAGCCCGTGTTCAGCCCAATAGTTTGCGCGGTGCTTGCATACGGCAGTGCGGGCTCGCTCAAAAGCGTCAGACTCCAGCCATCAACGGCGATATCCTGCGTGGCCGAGCCGAGCACGAGTGTGCCGAACATAAATGTCAGCGTTAACAGCGACTTCGACGCCGTTTCTATAAGCTTCGTGACTCGGAAGCTCAGCAACACGAGCACCGTGGCACTGAAGATCTGCACGGGAACGATCCACGACCGTCTTCGGCCAAAGCTTCTACTGTAAACAGCGTCGACCACAGGACTCCATAGGAGTTTCAACGCGTAAGCATAGGTACAACACGAGAAAATGCCAATCTGCGCGTAGGATAGGCGCTCTTTGAGGATAAACGGAACGCTTCCGAACGCGAGACCCACGGGCAGCCCCTGAACAAAGTATAGAAACGTCAAAAAGTAGAAATTCCGGCGGTCCGTCACCGTCAGATCTTTAAGACTTAGCGACGCGCTAGAGGGCAGAGCTTTGCCCTCCTGCTGCGCCTGCGCAGCAACCCACGTCTCGTCGACGCGGAGCTCAGTGAGCGCTGGCTCACCTTGCAATTCTATGCTCATGCGTAGCGTATCACGTGAAGGCCGAAGGAATGAGGCTAAGATATGCCGCAGCTCGTGAGATCGAGACGCGTTTTACTTGTGAATAATTAAATTATAATTTTACGGATGTATTATACTAGTTGCGTATTCGAATTCGATTCTTCGGCGGTGCGAGCATCGTGATGATTTGGGTTGAGAGTTCTCAGTAAACAATCCATTGAATGACACAACTACTTTTTGTTGCGAACGCGTCATACGTAAACAGATTTAGAACTTGTAGCAACTGACCCGTGGAAGTACGTCGAGACATCGCAATTCCAGCATGAACATCACCTAAGAACTTTCCTGAGCTGCCTCACATCCATCTAATCTGCCTGAGCCAGGCGACTACCATCTGGCGACTCCTCAAGCTCCGTCTCTGTTGCCGTTGAGCTCGGGATTTGAATCGATACTATTTCTTTTGGCGTGACAAGCCGAATAAGCAGAACCTCGCTCAAAGCCGCCAAATAACCGGTGAGCGTCTCGCCCAAACTGTGGAAATAAGCACACGTGAAAAACAACATGAAATAGTTCAAAAACTGAACAAGGAGCACCACCCAAATCGACAAAGTAATGGGCCGGCCATGGCGAAGCTCTCTAATCGTCGGAATGAACTCGAAGAAGATCGTCGTGCTGCTTAAAGTCAGCAGGAAAACGTGCCCGCTCAAATCGTGGCCGCCAGACCAAATACCACCGTGACTGCGGCATGCACGGCTCGTCATCAAATCCACCGTTGAGCAGCTGCCTCCTGTGGCCGTGAAAAGTCTGTCCATCAGCGGCGCGCCAAAACACCACTGTGTGAATAAAACCCACCAAAGCGTTGCTGCGCCCCATCGTAGCGCCGACTGCAAGTGCTGCCGTTCTTTGCGAATGCCAACAGCCAGCACAAACGCGACGGTGAACCAGAACCAGCCCTTCTTGACGAAATATTTGTTCACGAAGTTCGTTCTTTCGGCAAAGTAGTGCGCGCCTTCATTGCCAAGCGCGTCGGTAAGCCCGAGAAAACTGCCAAGGATCGCGATCACGGCGCTTGGTATGAGACACAGCCTGTGCATGGCGCAATGTTAGGAAACGTGGCAATGTGCGGAACGTGGCGAATGTGAAGCTGGTGTGTGGGGTTGCTTATGGAGTCGGTTTTATCGAAGGTCCAGTCCGAGTGGCAAACCACAATTGACGGCTGGTTGTATATGAAACTCGACACGTTTTATGCTCGGGCAGCCTTTGGTGCGGGCACGACACAGCTGGAGACGAGCGTCGGTGTTCCCAAGGTCGATCACATTTGGAGCGAATTTCATCAAGCTGCTCTAAAACGATGAACAGCGGGAGTACGAGGTGAAGATGGCCCGAAAGATATTCCAGTAGCAGTGGCTAAACTCTGTGAACTGGGTCATAGACGATACTGGCGCCAAACTGTGACGTGCACCAGATCTGTCAAAATTTTCTAATTGTCCTCACTGACACAAACTCTTCACACTCTACTATCGAACAAGTTTCCTGTATACACGGGAACTATCTAAACTAGCTGCTTTACTTTACTCTGCATCAGGGTAGCGAGTTCCACTAGACCCCAACTTGGAATGGAGTGGTCATCTTGGATGGCCGGCGACCTCGACGAGGCGCTCGATGGCGAAGAGTTCTCCAGCTGGATGGACCCGAACGGTCTTATCATGGACGACTTTGACACCGTCGGGATCGCGCCTATGCCGTCGCAAATGGCACAATCCATGCCCCCACAGATGCCCTCGCAGATCCCGCCTGCAGACCTGCCCTCTGCGGGAATGCCATCAACAGGCATACCTCCGGGCGGGATCTCTGCGCAGATGTCTGCACAGTTTCCATCGCAAATGCCGCCGGTCGCTCCGCCGGGCGGCCCAACAATGAGCCAAACGCCCGGCCAGAATGCGCGCCAAATGCAAGGAGATCTCGACTTCACGCGCTCACAAAGCGTGAACGCAGATCGCTCGCAGATGTTCAGGTCCCCCAAGGCGACGTCCGCCTTTGTCGCCCCGGATGCGGGCGCGCCAAACGTAATACAGCCGATACCGTTGGCGAACGCGTCGAACGGCCCGAGTCCGGTGCCTGTGCCGAGCCCGGCGGTCCACAGCCCAGTAGTTTCGGGTGCAGCTGCAAAGGCGGGTAACACCGGCTTTGGCGCGGGCGCGCGCGGGGTTCAAGGACCGGGCATGCCTCTGCAGGGACCACCGGGTATGTCCACTTCGGTGCCACCTCAGATGCGTTCTTCAAGACCTCCAGGAATGACAGCGTCCGGGCCGCAGGGAATGGCCGCTCCGGGGACCCCGGGAATGGCTTCGGGTCCGGGCATGGCTTCGGGCCCGGGAATGGCTACAGGCATGTCCGCCGGTCCAGGCATGTCCGCCGGTCCAGGAATGGGCGCCGGCCCGGGAATGTCAACTCCAGGGAGTTCAGGAAAGGTCAACTCGGGCAGTCCCAGCATGGGCGCGTCGGCCTCGCCGGCCATGAGTGCGTCGGGCCCCCAGGGGATGAATTCAGGGCCCCTTGGCATGGGTCTTTCTCGGCCCCCGACGGGCCCACCGAATCCGGCCATGGGCATGCCGTCGAGGATTTCGCCCAGTATGGGTCCCGGAATGTCGCCAAACATGCAGTCCATGCCCGCGCGTATGACCCCGAACATGTCCTACCGAATGTCGCCGCAAATCCCGGCTGCACAGGCGGCAGCGGCGCGGCCGCCGCCGGGGATGTCACCCCATATGCCGCCGGGGATGTCGCCGCAAGTCGCGCCAAACATGCCGCCGCAGGCGCCGCCCGATGCGCGGCAGGTGCGCACTCCTTCTGTGAAGGACGAGCCCATTGTTCAAAAGGCCAGCGCGGCAGAGGCGAGCGATGCCCGTGTGCGGCGCGCGCTCATCGCGTTCACGCTCTACACACAGGCCCTGCGCGCCGGGCCGCAGGTCGTGAATCTCTCCGAGGTCACACGCCGAGTCGACTCGTTCTCACCCGCGGAGCAGCGCATGATGGTTGCGAAGTTCGAAAGAGGCCGCGACGGCTCGATGACGCCGCTGGCGGGCCTGCCGATAACGCGGCTCCTGCCGCAGGTGTTCTGGCGGACGCTGAGTGACGTGTACGCGCAGGTCCAGCGGCAGCCGATCCCGGAGCAGGTCATGTTCCAGGGCCACCGCATCCCGCTCATGGTGCTGTTCCAGTACGTGCAGCTCTGTGGCGGCACCGTGCAGGCCGCCGTCACCGACTCCTGGCCGGCGATTGCCAGCACTTTGGGGCTGTCTCTGGGCAACGACGGCGCGCAGGCGGTCGAGCTCATCGCGCTGTACGTGAACACAGTGCTCCCGTTCGAAATGTTCGCGAACCGCAACGAGGTCATTCGGCGCAACCTCGTGCTGAAGCTCGGCCCGCCGCGGATGCCGCCTCCGTCGCTCATGCAGGGCCGCGCCGGCGATGCCGCACCAGAGCCCGATGAGTCCATTTCTGGGAACATGGCCCAGGGGAGACCAGCAGGGCCTCGCGCAGCAGCACCGGTGCAGACTGCGCGCCCGCCGAGTGCGCCACCAGCCAGACCGCCTACAGAAACAGGAGGCGCTATGGGACAGCCTCCGGGATTCCCCATGGGCCCCACCCCGCCGCTGGTCGGTCAACCTGGACCGGGCTCGCTCGTGCCGCCTGGTCCGCGAGGACCGGGACGGCCGCCCGGCCCGGCGAGGCAGGCCGCTAGATCGACAGGCAGGCCGCCGGGAAGACCGCCAGGATCGGGAAAGCCGCCCGGCCCTCCAGGAGCAGTTGGAGCGCCGTCGTTTACGGGGCCTCCGCCGGGTCTTGCTGGGTCTGCTGGACCCGCGATGCCGCCGACGCTGCGAGGGCCACCGAACTTGGCAGGTCCACCGGGGATCACGCCGTCTACAGCTATGCCCGGTGCTTCACAACTTGGAGGACCGCCTGCACTTGCTGATGTATCGGGCATGGGCGGTCCTATGCCGGGAATGGGAGTTCCGTCGGCTTTAGGCCGGCCGCACTCAGCCATTTCTGCCGACGGCATGAAGACGGCAGAGAAGCGCGTGTACCCGCTGGAACCGGCTGCGAAGCGGCAGCGGCATTCGGAGCTCGAGCCTGTGATTTCGACCTTCGATAGGCTTGTAGAGGGCGGTGAGTACTTGCTCCAGCGCCAGCACACCTCGACGCACGGCGGCCGTGACATCAAGGCGCTTTCGCTGCTCGGCAACGACATCCAGAACTGGCACTCGGATGTCGCCTACCCGCTCGATCTTGGCACAGTCGATCTGCACGCGGTCACCTGCAGTTTAGCCTCACGGATCCCGGCCGAGGTCCGCCAGGCGCTCGATAAGCTCGCGGCCGTGAGTGCGAACCCCAAGGTGCACGCAAGCGTGCAGCATTGCCCACGGCTGCTCGCGAATCTCTGCGACCTCATTTTGTCGATGATCCATCAGCTTCTCGAGCCGCCGAAAGAAAACGCGTCGTTCAGCGCGTACGCGCCGCGGACGTGCGCCAGCCGCAAAGTCGACCTCGAGGCCGATGAGCTTCATCTGCTGGCGAACCGTGACGGCGTCTTTAGCGCCATGAACCGCATTCTGAAGGAGATGCGCGACGACCCTTTGAAGGAAGGCAAGGAGCACGGCGAAATCGAGGTCGAGATCGACCCGAAGACCGGGGTCGAGACGGGGACGACGACCGAGCGCGCGCAGGCGAAGTACGGCCAAGAAAAGTTCACGGAGAGAACGTGGATGTATGCGAATTCTCTGAAAGACCCCGATGATGAGGAGAACTGCGAGATCCCCGAGAGCGATCGCAAGAGCGCGAACGATAAATGGGAGCCTTACGCACCCGAGTTCACGAGCGATCCTTCGAAGCCGTACTACTTCCCGAGCTACAGCGCGCGCTATGAGCGCGTGGACACGGAGATGTTCAGTTTGAGCGAGGCGAAAGACGAGAAGTCCAATTTCTGGCTGACGACGCTGTGCGACCGCTTGCTATTGGCTACGTGCGTCCTGCGGAATCTGAGCTTCAGTGTCGCGAACCGGCCTGTGATTGCACATAAACCCGAATTCCAGAGACTGCTTTGGCAGTGGCTCCAGATCATGGCCGAGAACCCGAAACTCATGGACTCAGAGCTGCGCACGCTTGATCTCTGCAAGGACTTTCTCATCGTACTCGAGAACGTTAGTCTTTACCTGCGATTACCCGAGGGCGGCAAAACACTCGACCTCGTGCTATTTTTGCTGAGCTTCAGCCCCGTCGATTCGCCCTATGCGTCAGATGGCCGCATCAAGCTCATGGACTATGACATCGACGTCCACCGGTATTTGCCGAACGCCGTTGACGTGTTTGCGAAAATCGCCCTGCGCGAGGACCCGAATCGGAAAATCATGGAGCAGGTGCTGCTCGGCACATGTACAGAGGTGGGATACAAGCAGCGCGTCGACCGCTGGTTGAAGGCCCAGAACCGCGATAAGATGTACCCGGCCGAGTTCCTCACGCGCATGTTCGCGCTTGCTGTGACGATGCTGCCGCTGACACACCTGCGGCCGCCGTCGCGCGGAATTGAGACAAGGCAGCCGTACTTGCTCCAGGGCTCGCTGGCGGCCGAGGTCATTGTGAACATGATTCCAGACCACGATGTTCTCGACTTTAACCTCGCGGCGAGCTGGCTGAACAGTATAGAGTGCTTCGGCGCGCGGCTCGTGCGGACCATGAACTTCATGGGCATGGTCGTGCTGAGCCAACCCGAGGGCGAATCGCACCGGCCATTTGCGCGGGCTACTCAGCGCTGTGTACACGTTATCCAGAGACTGTTCAAATTGGCGAAACAGGACCCAGATTTCAAGTCCACGGGGATTGTGCCGTCCATCGAGCATCTGCTTGGCGGTCTCATGGCGGCGAAAATGGATAAAACAGTGGTCAAACACCTCAGCACGGTGTTTGAAGAAAATTTCATTGTAGAAAGGTAACACTTTGTAGTATGGACCAGTAGAGTTGTAACATTAGCTATCTCTCATTATTTATGAATCTCCAAAGAATTTCTCCGTTCTGCACGCCGATAATCTTGCTGATGTCTTCTTTGCTCATGCTCACGAGCTCCTTCATGTTACTAACCTTCTGTGCAATCAACGGCGCCGTCCGTGGCGAGAGCCCCGGCATAATTTCGAGCATCGACAGTGCCGCAGAGTCCATGAGCATCGATTGCCCCGCCTTAGTACACTCGTCGGGGTCAGGCTCGGGCTCAAACTCTTTGAGGCCTTGGAATATCTGTGCACTGTGCATTGGTGAGCTGCTCCAAAGAAGTCGCACTTTCGGGAAGCGCAGCATGAGCGTGCACAAATTCTCCTGAATCTCGCGCCTAACATCCGCCGTTCTCGTGCGCAGATCCTTGAACGGTTCCATTGTGAAAAATGACTTGTTGTCGAATTCGAGAAGAATGCACGCCGTTTTATAGTATTTTAACATCGCCTCGCATTGCTGGTAAAGACGGCCGTCTCGGAAGCTGCTGATCAAATCAGAAATGCTTTTCCTCTCAACCACAATATCTGGAGTCAAAATGTAGTCGCCTACCAATAAGGTCAGAGGTATGACATCGACGCGAGCCTGCCAGATGTGAAACGGCAGCGCGCTGCGGAACTCGCGGACATCGACAACAATTCGGGGCGGCGTCTTGCTCACATCGTATTTTCGCCGCGACGACATTAGCAGCGATGGTACTGAAGGATCAGCCCCGCCTGCAGGTTCGCCGTCCTGAATGTGCATAGGCATCAGTCCCTTCTCACGGATAAGCCGCGAAAAGGCATCCTTTTCTCGGCGCATCGCCGTCAGATATTGCAGTTCCTCAGCAGACTGCTGGTAGTACATGAAATGAATCTGTAGCCGCGATTCCCCCTTCATTTTTAGCTGCGAAGCAACATACATTTCAACTTCGCGCGTAAACAGCAGATTCGGGTCGTACATTATGACTTGCGTCGGGCTGAGCTCCTCGAGGGGTTCTTTGCCACGATAGGTAGCGATGGTTACTTTGATGTCGCCAAAGATTGACGTCACCTTGTCGTCATCACCAACAGAGTCTTCTGTAGACGGCTCCTCGGTGAGATCTATTTCATCAAACTCTCGTTTCCCGGAGACAGAGCCGGCCTGCTTAATGGATTCCTGCGTACTGGATGGAGGCAACGCATCAGAAGAAGGCTCGCGCTTGATCTGGGACGCAGCTGTTTGGCTCCCACCCCGCACACGGCGTCGGCCAGGACGCCCCTCATTAACCTTAGCCGCCGCCTCTGCAGCTTTTGCCCTCTCGATTTCCTCATCTTTTTCACGCATTTCTCGCTCAAGGTCTTTCAGAGCTTGCTCATCGGCATCATTCATTTCTTCGGGCCGGCTCAAGTATGCATGTAAATCAACAACAGTCTTCAAGGACGTGCACAAAATAAGCACAGATTCACCCGAGTCAATCTGTCGTAGCAAGTCGCGCACATGATAAAATTTCCCCGGCATTCTTCGCAGCGCCGCTGACCGCCGTGCTTCGCCAACGAGTGCATGAACAGCCGGTAAATCCGTCCACGGTTGATCCGTATCCTTTCTAGCGAACTCAAGCTGAGTATAAAATGTCTTCGCGTCCAAAACCGTAAGTGTGTTCAAAAGCTGCTGTAACGTAGACAAAGAAATGACGCTATTCCGACCATCGTAACTGAGCTGGTGCCACACTGGAGACAGTGCCGATCTCACTCGCTGAGGCAAATCGTTCGAAGCCAGTAAGGTGTCAACCGTCATAGTGGCATGCAATCTATCTGGGTTCTGTTGAGTGTCCAACTCGGGCGCTAGGAAGTCAACATCCAAATGTGGCACACGCCGTTTGATATCACTGATGACCACTTGCATCAACTCGGTGAGCAGCACTTGTTGGCGTCGAACAGCAATGTTCTGCTCGACGATAATTTCATCCACACTTAACTTAGGTAGAGAGCGGTCAATCGCTAAGTGGAATCGTGGCCACAGCATCAGCGTCGGCACTCCCAATACTCGTAATTTTAAAGGCAGCGCAGGTGGAAGCACCAATTTCTCTGGCTCATCGCTCATCGCCTTGATGAATGCCCATTCGTTGCGTTGCTTCAGTAGTTTGATCACAAAGGCTGTTGTAGAGTCCTCTCGGACGTTCTCGCCATGAGCTAGAATCAGCCCCGAGACGTACGAGCAGTCCAAAACTCCGGTAAGAATGTCTACAACCGCAATTGGACCCGTTATATGGTATACACCGCCCGCATTGTACAGTCTCGATCGCTTGGCGCTGGTCACACCAAAACTTATCTGGTCTTCGCCAGTCTCGTCTTCGTTCCGTTGGCCCAGCACGAGCACGAGCGCATTAGCGGCAACTTGTTTGACCTTAGCGAGAAATATCTTCATAACAAGTGGAATCCCGAGTCCTTTACCCAGTACGAGCAGGAAATCGTTTTCGAGCATCTCCTTAACAATTTGCGAAATAAATCCAGGCACATCTCGGAAAAGAGGGTCATTTTCTGCATCAAAATCCTTGAGAAGTGATGCTAATTTGATTCGATCTACAACTCCGGGATGTGTTTCCTCGAAGAGTTCGTTGTCTGAGCCTGAATTTGTCTGGTCTCGTCCATAGCCAGGCGAGTTAGAATTGTCCTCGCTTTTAGAGGACTCCTTGTGTGAAACCTCATTGCGGAGAAACGAACCACCTGTGGCTCCTTTAGGCTCCGGATTTGGGCCAGTCAAGTCGACGACATCGTCGACAAAGAGGGGCTCTTCCTCCATGCTAGGGCGGAGTCTGCGAGTCCTGTATTATTAACAGCCGGTTGCCATAAATACAAGCGACTAAGTGCGGTTAACAGCTTTGGATGCAGGCTAGATTTGCACAATTCCGAGGCTGTTTGCAGTTTCGAGTGTCTGCGAGGTCGACCGCTAGAGGGACCACAAGACGGTACCGAGGCGTGCATGCCATGAGCAATAATATTAGAACGTGTATCAAATTAAGTAAATTCGAGTCTTAAGGACGAATTTGGGATTTTTTAACAAAGCATGGGCCACAAAACCGACTGCCGACTGCCCCAATCATCACAGCCTACGGCTTGTGCCAATGGCTAACCGTAAGCAGCCAGCTTCGACCAGCTACTCTCATCTTTGACCGGTTCATCTGCTACAACGGTACAGGCCTTGTGACTCATTCAATACACCGTTTTTATACATCTTCGCTTCTCGACCTTCGTTCATAGAATAAATCAATCTCCTCCGTGCGTGTTCCGCGAGCGGTCGTGATAGATAATTAGAGAATCGGATAGTAATTTAAAACTATTTTTTTTTTTAATTGGCCGGTATGAGGCTGTTACCGACCTGTTTTAGTATGTTAATGTAGTAGTTCAGTGCGACTGCTTCAAAGACAGTCATTGCTGCTTGCTCAACTTGCTCATGGACTATGCCGTGGATGTCACATATGCCTTCAATTATCTCATGACTCGGCTCTTTGCCGAAAGCCCTGGCCAACGTGTCTTTCTTACTGGATCCTTCCAGACGGTACTTCATACGCTCGAGAGGCGCAGCTTGCGCCTTCAGTGACTCTCTTATTGATTCTCTTGACGTGTCACTCTTCGCATAGCTTGTGGCTTCGATTATCCTCTCTGCAAATTCAGACATTGGCATGTCCGGTTGAATGTCGTATTCGTTTATCAGATCCTTCAGGTTTTCCAGAACCGAGAACAGGGCCGGGCCACAAGACCTCCTCCGGATCGCCCTCCATTGCCTTTGGAGCGCGGACATATAGTTTGTCTTGTCAGCCGCGCTCACTATGCCTTTGAGGAAGTGCCTGATTTCCACAGTAAAACAGCGTTTCATTGCAATCGCATCCATCATGAAGCTGTCAATAGACTTTTGAACTACAGTCAGGCTGTCCCATCCAACAACGTCTTGGCATTTGAGAGTCCTGGCATCTTCGGCTGAGACTGGCTCCGTGGATTCATCGTCGTGGCCCTCTGGGTCGGCTCTCACTGGTTTATATGTGGGGAACATCCGGCCAAGAATTCCCTGAGTGCCCGTTAATGCACGCTGTACGGTCGGGTGCAAGGTCATGATCTCTTTAAATTGCGAGACTCGAGGATTCGCACGCTCCTCCTTGACAAGGTGGCTTTCCTCAACGTTGAACTGTACGGCGCCACGGCCTCGAGTTCGTACTCGCTTCGGTAACAAAGGA